>JABTTQ020002585.1:0-418165 GCA_016081115.2 Rehmannia glutinosa
CAAATCAGTGTCCACTTCGTTCAGTTTACATATTGCCTAAAGCGGCATAAAAGAAGAAAAGCCATCACATGCCGTGAAATAAACGACAAAGTAGAGTCTTCATGGAGACCTAGAAGGTTAGTCGAAAACAAAAAAGTAGCGAGATTACAAATCGAGGCAATGACGGCCTGGTAGAGTTAAACTCAATAAATCGCGGAGTTAAAAAGCAATGACTGTGAACCGAGGGAGAAGAACTTTGGGGACGAGCTCATGCGGGCTAATGAAAGTTTCAAGATTGATTGCTGGACATGCGGGCAAGAGGACACATCTCAGCGGTGCCCAGAACCTTGATAAAAAGCGAGGAAGTCGAGGTGGTTCGAAGCTACGGAGGGTGAGGAAAATTTGTCTCTTATCGAATCTTATACGGTGTATCGATTTGAGGATATACCCTCCGATGAAATCATCGCATGAAAGAGATATGTTGGCAGTGAGTGAATCGACTCAGAATCATAGTGAAAGAAAAAATTCTTATTGAGATGGTCGGGGAGGATGTAGCGGGATTATATCTCACTCCTGAGTTTATACATCAAATTAACATAGAAAATTATGAAGGAAGATCAAGCTTCAAATTTATGATGGTTTCACAATTGGAGGCGTGGGCAGGACGTTGGATAAGATTGGGTTTCGTAATAGAAAACACGGGTATCCGTAAAGGGTAACAACCAGGAAGGGAATTTGCCATTAGATGGAGTTTACTAGTAACCTGATCGAGATGTAGTTGGTCCCAACGAGAGAAATCCGGAGATCAAAGCATATAGTTAAAAAGAAGTTGCGTCTGACTCTCATGGATTCACATAGGAGCCATAAGAGTCATTATTAAAGCAACATTCAAAGAAGGAATAGATTCGCTCCAATCTTGTTATCTTTTACAAAGCGAATCTCAAATCTTGGGATTCATGCCTTGGGCGATTCTGAAAGAGAATTTGTATGCGGGAAAATTGGCATTTAATGTACTATCAAGAAATACATACAATTTGGAGATGGAATTTCAAAAGTCGATTTGGTGAAAGAAGAGAAGAACCTTACTCGATCACATACAAGATTTCATATCTCTCTCAGGATGCACGCCCCATTCGGGTATTCTTGAAAGGAATTTGTTGAAGTCGAGAATCTTTGAGGGGACTTTTGGGGTGGTCTGCAGGAGTAATTGAGTCTCCAACTATAAAGAAGATTGATATGATAATTGAGATCCAACGATTCTTCAACAAAAATCCGAAAGTCTGAAGTCTGATTTGCGTGCCAGGCGTTTCAAAAACACGATTGTGAAGGATGGACAAAAGTTGAAGTAATATTAGAACATCACTCAAAAGGATAATATTTTTCTGTGATGTTCTATTATCTCAACAACCAATAGTTGGAAAGGTATCGAAGCACGAAAGATAGGTAAAATTGGTGACTATCAGGAGTTGCGGGGAAAATCCCCCAGGAAGTAATGTGTGGGGATTGAATTTCTTGATGGTCATAAACCAGGAAAGATTACAGAATGAATGGAGTTCTGATGAGTGATAAAAGATATAGAATCGATGTCACTAGCCCATTCTCAATATCATTTCTATCGAATGTTGTATTCTGAATAAAGTAAGTGTTTCGTCGCTATATTGATTTAGGTGCGAGGATTATGTCTTTCAGTAGGATGTTTTTCTAAAAAGTGGAGAAGATTTGGCATTGCGCGGAAGAGATTTCTCTAAAGAATTCTTATTCTTAACGAGGAGGAATTAAGCAATCATGATCGGAGGCGCGGCGGTACCCGTAGTGAAGTGAAGACGCCACCAATCTATTTCCATGAAACAAGAGCATATGTTTTTCTAAGAACAATGTCCTACAAACATTTAAGCGATTCACACGGAGAATGAGACAAGAACTACTTTATTTTCACGGCGTTTTGTGGTATAATAAGATTATTGTCAGAAGGCTACTTGAGAAGCATTCTGAGAAAAAAATAACAATTAATTTTTCGCATCAAGCGTGGTGATGAAGCCAAACTTGAAATCCAAAAATGGCGATTGAAGAAAATTTGGTGAAGCATTATTATCCATTAGACAATTTGATTCGTCCAGAAAGGATAAGAAAATGGGATAATAACGTGTATTCATTCAAAGTACAAGGATAAGAAGAAGAGTATCTCCGGTATTCTGAATTGATGTGAGCTTAATGGAGAATCCACAAAGTGACATCACCATAGAAAAACATATATCAACAGGGGATACAAGAGAGAAGAAGATCGAAAAGAATTATAATGAAAATCCCTTTTTGGCATGGTGGGATAAGAGCAGGCTCAGCTTAAGCCAAAAAGTTAAACTGGGAAAGGAGTACGAGTTCGTAGAGATTCAAACCAATCCTTATGAATCCCGGGAGGACCATAAGGATATACGGGGAAGATGCTTCGAACATCTTACGTAAGTTGATTTTCACGGAGTTTCTAAAATCAATGATCAGGATTCTTAATCGCCAAACTGGACAAATCAAAAGGAAAGCCAAGACTTGTTATTAATGCAAATTTAATAACATTTGAATTCGATAGATACTACATCCCAAGTAGAACATTTGGTAAAGCTGTATCAAAGGTGCCAAGATATCCTCAAAAGTTAGGTGCAAATATGGTTTTGCAGTTAAAATGGAGGAAAGAAAGTAAAAGTTCATGACTTTCTCACACCACAAGGATATTATATTTGTAATGTGATGCTATGGGATTGGCTAACACATCCGGATATATCAAAGGAAGATGGATAATCTCTTCCAAAGGACTATTTTCGGTTTTCATGTTAGGTAATATATTGATGACATACATATAGCATCCAAAGAACACAGAAGGAGGCATCCTCCAAGCCAACTTTGGAAATATTTTTGGATGTTTGCCCGAGGAAAGATTAGTTCTCGGAAAAGAGAGGCGATGGTTCTTCAAGACAAAATTGAATTCCTCGGTAAAATCGATGAATGCGGAATAATCTAAAGCCATATTGTAGAAAAAATCAAGGATTTCGGATCTACATTTGAAAACGAGAAATACCAGGAGTTTTCTTGGAGTTGTTAATTCTTCAGAATGTTCATAAACAATCTAGCGCATTCTGAGAAGGTGTTTAGCCCGTTGCTCAAGAAAGATGCTACACATTCAAATGGGAAAATGAGCGTCGAAGGAATTAAGCGGCTTAATGAAGTTTGTAAAAAGCTTCCAAGTGCCACGAATTCTGAGATGATGATGAACTGGTTCTATACACGGATGCCAATGACTATTGGTGGGGCGATTTTACTAAAGCCACACCAAACGGCGAGAAGTGCCGTACGAGATATTCTTGTGGTCTTTTTATAGGCAATGAAGCACATCGATGGCATATAAGCGAGAAAAAGAATTCTTTGTCGGTTGACTTTCAAAAAATGGCCTTTATTTTCTTGGCTAAAAAAAGTTTACTTTAAAATTGATAATTAAGTGTCAGAAGCTTTTAAACAAAATTGAATCAAAACAGGAAAAAGACTCGATTAGCAGATGGCAAAATTTGAATGTCAATATTATGATTATGATATTTGTCATTATAAAATCTCTGAAAATGTTCTTTATGAGTTTTCTAACAAGAGATGGAGGAATTGAAGTGATTCCATCCGCGTGACCTCAAGACATCTTGGAACCCGACGAAATGCTACTCAGAAATTCGATACAGTGTCATCAATCTTTGATTTGGCTGAGGAAATTACAAAGAAATGATTGGGACAAAGTAGCCCATTCGAATCAGTATGTGTCAGATCTCGCTCTTGGTTGGAAACGACATTTCGGGGGCTACTCATTCGGCGCTAATAAGCGAATGGGGCGTTTAGAGCTCAGGGCTCCCCCAACTTTTGCCAGTAGAGGATTCAAGTACCTCTTGCACAAGTCTAAGGTAGCGGAAATGTTGGCTCGGGACAAAATGATACTCGGTCAAATCCCGAGTTATCAAATCGTTGACCCGGCATGTGCAGGGTAAAGGGCGAAGAGATTAATCTTGGGCATATGATGGGTAATTCCCAGGTTGATACCTTGAGATTAAAGTGTCTTAGCGGGAATGCCGGCGAGAATGGGAGAAACTCATCACAAGGTAAAGGATATCTCGGAAAAGAACAAAAACCAGACATTTACGGAAAATATCGAGGTATGGATCTTCAAAATTCCCAACCCACAAGAAGTGAAATAGTGGTATGAGTTTGGGGCTTTGGACCGTCTATACAACCTTAGCGACTTTCTGGAGATCAAGGAATTGCCAAAATGGATCGAGGAAAATTTTTAGTGTGATCAAATGATAGCTTGAAGCGAGGGGATACCTTGGGCTGTGTATTTCATAAGTGTAGCTAGAAGCGTGTCGGAAAAAGCGGTCATGAACCATTTCATTACATTGAAACCCGGCTGAGAAAAAAGATCCTCAAAATATCGAGGGGCAAATTCGTTCATGCTTAGGCCTTCCTGGAAGGTCAGATTACCCGAAGAAGGGCATGGGGGTTATGGAGTGCGTCTCACGGAGATGGACAAAGTCGATTTAGTTAAGTGCGGTGGTAACGCGGATCATTCTTGTTAAATACCCGTGAAGGAAAGACTACAAGATTGCGAGAAGACTTGTTAAAAAAAAATATACGTGGAAAACAAGTTCGAAGTCTGAGCGCTCGCGGGGAAATATTTGTAATATAGCTCTGTGGCCATTGAGAAAATCGGATGCACTTTGGAGTGTCGAGCCAGAAGAAACCGGAATTTGGCAAAGGATTCCGCCAAAGGTCGATTAGGAAAGGCGCGACGGAGGACAAGTCAAAAACATCAGTTTTGGGGACCACCAAAAGGTAGATTCGACAATAAGTTAGTGGAGGCGTATGACAACCCGGCTCCAACAAGAGACAAAAGGTGGGTCGGATCGATAATGGGTGGCATCCTGACTAATCCAAGATGCTAATAATTCAAGCAAATGGCGTAATCAATGATGTTATAAGATTCCTCTAACAAAAAGCGGGAAAAGAAAAATCAGCATGCTTTGGGCCTTGTCGGCGCGCTTGGATGCAGACAAAGGGCGGGTCCCCAATCCATGTGAAGATGATAAAACATCGGCTCTCTCGGCAAGTGGGAGATAGAATCCGAAATAGAGGCGTCATTTACCTCATATAAGAGAAGTTTTCGAGAAGGCTAAAAGCAGCCGATCAACATCCGCCAGTCTTCTCTGATAAAATTTACTCTTTGTAAACATAGTTGTGTGTTTAAATTTCCAGTGTCTTTAGTTTTTCAGTTTTTGAATTTTCTAGTTAATGTGTAAAAGGGGCGCAAGCCTCATATGAGAGGCTAGCAGTTTCTCTCCCGAAAAATTCTTGATGTAATAAGTTTTCTTTAAGTTCTTAATAAATAAAGGCTTTTTGTTCAACATGTGTTCATAATGTTCTATTAATTCATCCGTTTAAGAATTACTTATATGGTAGGTAAAGCGAACCAGAATTTTATCTTTGAAAAGTTCTTTGAAAAGAAGTCGGATAACTTGTAGATTATATTTCTGAGGGTTGAAGTTGAATAATGATGTAATTTGTTTGTCAAAGATCAGAGGCGATAATCTTAAATTTGGTGGTGTTGCGAACCATCTCACAGTGTTGTTTGGTCGAAAGAATGTATGAATTTTAAAGGAATTTATTAATTTCTGGAAGCATGTTGGGCTGATATGGTCATAATGGACTATTTTCATTTTCACTGTAAATCTTAGTTTGGGCTGATAACATAGAATCGTGAATTCTTTTAGAGAATTTGCCTGTTAAGTTTGTCGGTGAAACGACATGATCCATTTAAACTCTCTTAATGGGTATTTGGATCTAAGTAGGTGTAATAATGCCACCGAATGAAACATGTGATAGAAATTGAAAGTGTTAGGTGTTATGTGAGTACAGGCAATTTAATCGAGGTTCCTTATTTTTATAAAGGTATAATGGGAACTTCAATGAATAATTGATTCTTTTAATAAGAATGCCAAAGTTATAAGCCCCGGAAACATAAAATAGGTCATTCTTGAGATGAAACCCCATCCAAGAGGCCCCTGTCATTGCCCTAGAGCCGTGGAGGATGTGAAAGCGGGTTATGCCTCAAGCTAATCATGGTAAAAGAGGTCATTCTTGATTTTACCCCTAATCAAATGGAAGAGTGAAAATAAATGTCTTTGGACACCCGAATAATATCATTTTCCCTCACTGTCAGTTTTCCCAAATCTTTGTGTAATGACAAAATATAAAAACAAATCTAAATTAATAAACATGAAATTAGTATGTATTAAGATGCAAATAAGTACAATTTAAGATCAAACAAACTTAGTTGTTCATTAATAATATATCATGTTTAATAAATTAATAATTAAGTATTTATATAGAAATTGGTTCTAGTTGGACCGTTACGCACATGACCCATTTAACTATATTTGGTACCATACTGTTGGTCGGTTCTTATGGGTCAGTGTAAACCCTTTTATTATGATCTCTAATTTATCTATTTTTATTTATGAGTATGAGTGTAAAAGAATCAGTGAAATTAAATGTAACCTGATTCATGAGTATTTTTTTAATTTAATTTAGCTTTAAAAATTGTGTTTGAGATTGATTTGATTATTTATAAAATCAAGCTTGGGCGAGCTTTGTTCGAGTTGAACATGAATCGAGTTAGAAGTAGCTTGATATTTTTGCACATATTTTCCAATACTTATTTTACTAAGCGAGTCGAATTGGATGAAAAAATGTGTTGGTTTGATTATTTTTGTCCACAAATCGTAGAACAAACTTTTAACGATTGATATCCAGTCTAGCGTCAAGTATATAGTCAAATCTCTATAAATTAATAGTCTTGCAGGGATGCTAAAATATATAACGAAATACTATTTAATTGATAACAATAATCTATTAATTGATTGATATTCATGCAAATCCAATTGTGAATTACTTTTGTCATTGTAAACTTCCATCGATTGATAACATGGCTTCAAAAATATGGATGAATCGTTTGTGATGAGGATGATAATAAATTTTAAAAAACGCCCAAAGCGGCGAACCACACCGTCGCACCAATAGTAATTATGACTAAAGCTGCGATTTAAAATAATAAATAAAGCGACAAGCTTTGTTGGTGCGGTTATGATTTTAGATTTTTGAAAAAATGCTAAAAACATACCATAGCACCTCATAATTTAGGGTAAAATAAAAAACTATTCTTAGTCTTTACTTAAATAGTTAGACAATAAATATATTAAGAACTAATTTTTATAATTTATATAATTAGATTCACACTTTGTATACTAAATTAAAACACCTTTTACATTCTTTTAATTAATGTTGTTACAATGTATTATGTTTTGCATTAAAAATAAAAACAACATTACATTGCATTATATATTGAATATAACTGATATAAAAAATATTGTGGCGTGTATTTTATTAACAAAAATACACATTGTTTAGAAAAAAAAAATCACTTTTCAGTTATAACATTTTTTCTTTGGCCTTTTCTTTTAAGAGATCATAACAAAATTAAATTAGTTTATCAATTATAATATTTTTGTTAATAAAAAATGTAAAACGCTAGTTCTTACGCTACTTCAAAGCGCACCTTCGGTTTTACTTCATAAAGCATGATTTAAAATTTTATTTAAGCTGGACGCGCATATTGATTAAAATTTACTCAAAAAACCATGAAAACAGTTTGTGATCACCTAGTTTAGGGGAAGGCACTCAAGAAGCGCATTTTACATTCATCTTAGTGGAGTTAATGCAAGTATTTCTTAAATTACATTGAAGAAAATAATATAACTATAGAGATACTAAGAGCATATAATTAGAATATCATGAGGTGATTTAAGTTATGAAATTAAAGATAGCTGATATTCTAAACCACGAGCTACTTGAGGTATCATTAACTTTTTGTAAGAGTGTTGATCGGTTTCTCTTAAAACTATATCTTCGGTTTCTTTGAAATTTATCCCCCATCCAACCACTTTATTCCCAAATTATTAAAAGTAAGGTTGTATTGCTCACCCCTTATAGGGTATTGACGAATTGAACCACTGTATCATTCGAGTTTCTTTGATAAATATCATTTTTTATTAATGAAAAATGTATTTAGAATGATAAAACTTTTATGAGACCGTCTCCAGTTTAATCAGTGAGATAAGGAAGTCCCATATCAAACCAAAATCCCAATTTCCTAGAAAATTGCACCTCGATCCAGGGATTGAGCCTCTTTACACGCTGATCCCGTACTTTGCATTTGTCATCCCTTTGTTTTAAAATCTTGCCTTTATAAGTCCTACGGGTTTTAGAGATATGCATGAATAGTCATAGTTATAAAATTTGCCATGCAAGTCCCAAGTCCATCTTTTTCAATGTATCACATGTTTGTGAAAGATTTCATTTTAAACATTTGTTGTTTGTTCGTGGCATTGTTACACACTTAAGATGAGTCTGATAGGAGGTTTTAATGGACCGTCCCAGGTTTTCCAGCCTATAAAACTTAATGAGGCATACTTTTGTAATAGTTTTACTAACATGCATACATATTTCATTTGCTAAGTTTATTAACATAAATGGATATAGTCATTCGACCCATATCAATGACATGCTTAAAGTAAAATTAAAATATCCCTTAAAATTCATACCTTCTTTGACCAGAAGCCAGGGTGAGATGGCTCATAACACCAGGTCGGAAGGTGCGCCTTGGATCTTTTGACAAATAGCTCCTCATGACCCCGACCTCACCTTAAAGGAAGATGATCCCCATGAAGTTGTCCCAGACTCTTGACAAGCCCCGCTCATCTGACGGCCTTGGTTTGTTTCTCTGCAGGCGTATAAGATAATATTTAAGCGGGATAAATTAATAGAACATTATGAAGACATGTTGAAGCAGAAACCCCTTTTTATTAAGATCTTATAGAAATATTTATTCACATTTAGTAATCTCCTTTGGGAGGAGAATGCTTGTTTAGCCTCTCATAGATGAGGCTTGCACTCGAAAACACATAAAACTTGAATACTAAAAACACTTCTAATACTAATTTTCCTCAGTTATATTATAAGAAAACTAAGGAAATGTTGATGTCCTCAACTTATTCAAATCGCAATTTATAGAGAGAGTAAGTCAGGGTTAAAGGCGGACTTAATCTTGTTGAAACTTATGGCGTCGCTTGCTTACATCATATCTGCATTATTTCTCGCCCGGTGGTTTTTTGTTGTGACTCGACCCATGTGATGTTTGTCGGGAATCTTTTAAAAATTTAGTTTTCGTGGTCCCGGGGATAACAGCGTCTTGTGGTACAGGCCACTTATCTTTTCGGTATGATCTTGTCGGTGAGTTTGTCGGAAATCTTTTTCCCAAGCGACGGGTTTTTTCTGTTCGGGACATCTTGATGAAAATCGTCGATCAACGGCCAACATGTGCCATATTCTGAGAATTTCCGGTAAGTCTCTTTGTTTAGGAATCTTCATTCTCCCCACGAGAATTCTTCACTTAGTTCCGAAAAGTTCTTGTGAATCATTTGTTGATCCGATCATGAATTTAAAAGGGAAAGATCCATTTTTGAGTTCTGGAAAAACTTGAATGGATATTTTGACTTTGTCCATTTCGGTTGGACAAACCCAAAGACCCGTACTTCTGCGTCTAGTAGAAATAAATCTTGAAAATTCTCCTACTAATCCGGTCCTTCTTAGGTGTGAAGGCTGCTTTTATATATTTTAAAGCATTTCCATCGGTTTTTCTTAGCTTGATGAAATGAAAAGCTTCATTAAAGCCTTTCTTTCTTTGGTTAGGAATTTATGACTTAGAAAATCTGGTTAGAAATATCTCCTCTGGTCAAGTGTGGATTGTTGGCTCAAGTCACAAATGGCTTGCTTCCCCGATCCGTTTCATAATTTCAAATTTTAGGAATCTGGTGATCTGATATAGATTGAATGCAGAGCTCCAGCATTATACCATTCTGTCGCCCGTTTGGATGACTTAAGCTTAAATCAAGTGCAGGATACTTGCGATATATCAAATATAGTTTTACGGGTTAATATCTCTCAGCCTTGTAACTAGTTTCTCCCATTGTCATTGATAAACTGCGTTGGAGAAATCTTAATCTCGTCGATTTGAACGCCGATTTTGTCACTGTGGCGCTAAGATTAGCTCTCCCTCTTTACCCCGAGGTCTTTGGGTTGACTTGAAACTACGGGTTGTGACATCGGACTTGACATTAGATTCTGGCTTGTACACCCAGGGATGTATCATACGCAGCCTTGTGATTATGGTATTTGAATCCATAACCTCGGGTTAGAGCCCGATTCTCTAACCGCTCCCTTTTTTCATCGTAGGAGATGCGGACTGGAAGAGAAGGTACTTTGCGGTGCTAAACGATTGTCGCTTGGCGGCTGGCATGCTCGTATTTGACTAAAGGGTTTACGAGTACGGCTATTGAAATCGTCGGCAACTACGCATTGAGACATAACGTCCCGAAATCTCATTCTGAACTCTCCAGGTTTTCCTAAGATGTCTTTTCGTTTAAGGACCTCGTCGGCAACGTGTCCTTCCATCTACGTGTCAAACACGTCTAATGATTTTATATCAATGGGTTTTACTTCTAAACAAGGTTCTAAATGTTGTCTAAATACTTCCGATTGGTTTAAAATATTTTTACTAAATTTTGGAGTATTTCTTGAGTTTTATTTTTAATAAAAATTGGACAATATTTGTCTAATCGATCGGTTGCCGTATAGGGGGCAACCCGTACCTGAAATGAATTTGGAAATAAAAAATGAGGCAAAGGAAAATGGCGGGTCGACCCGGTCGACCCAGGGCTCGGCCGATGCGTCGGCCAGTCGACCCCTCGGCCGGTGCACGGGTTCTTTTGAGTCCGGAGAACTTCTGTCTAGGTTTTACTTGAGGGACCAGTCCTTGTGAAGTCGACCGGTCGAACCCTGGACGATGCGTACATGTTAAATTCTCGTTATGTTTCAAAAATTTTATTTGTCGCGGCCGTCTTCCCCATCTTTTAATGACAAATTACGACCGTTTGAATGGAACAAACTTTCGTAAAATGTGGGATTGATTTCATGGTATATTCTTGATTTTAATTGTATTTTTCTGCCAGATTTTCAATCCCCCAAAAGGAGCTATGTGATCAATCATCTCCTATAAATAGAGGAAGTTTTGGAGCAACCATTACAACAATTGAGATCAACACAACCAAGATACATTCAAGCAAATATTTATTCTTCATTGTTATTATTCATTGTAATTTTCTAACTTTTCTTCATCCTTGAGGTCTAGGCTATTCTTGATTACACTTTGCACGCAAATTGTAATATTCATTATTGAGTTGTAATCTTGATTTTTGGTTATCATTCAAACCAAAGATATCCATGGCAAGTGTTCTGTGGTAGAGGCACTTGGATGATCCAGGTGATAGGTGTAAGAAGATTGTGGTGATCTTCTTATTGAGGTGTTGAAGAATTTGGTATTCTTCAAGGTTGAAGAGTGTATTAATCTTCACAAGGTGCGTTGAAGGAAGATTGGTAATCTTCAAAGGAGATTGTGGTAATCTCCAAGGTGGTGTTGAAGAAAGAGTGTGGTGCTTTCTTGAGGTGTTGTAAGTTAATTTGTATTAATTTTGGTAATTAATAAAATTCTTTCTTTGAAATCCATCCGGATATCTTTGGGGTGGTAGTAGGATTAGGCCCTAAGGTGGGTTGAACTCTTTAAATCAACGCGTGTTGTTTACATTCCGCACCTTTATTATTGTGTTTGAGCATTTGGATTTCGAAAAAGGCGAAATCGAAAGATGGAATAATCTATTCACTCCCCTCTACAGATTATCGTAGCCGCTTGGACTTACAAGTGGTATCGAGCCAAACTCTTTGGCAAGCTCGTTTCACATCGCGAGTGAAGAGAAAGCGATCGTCGGCTACGAATGAAGCTCAACTTTCCGGCACCTCCACCACCCAAGCACCGGTTTGATTCGAAATTTTTACATTTTGGAAAGAAAGAATGAAATCTATTTACAAGGTTGCGGGTTTGACATTTGGAACACCGTCATAAATGGAGAATCCATTCCGATGAAAGATACACCACACCTCCAAAAGCCTCCAAAGAGGCTAAATGATGAAGAAAAGAAAATCATCTCTTTAAGCGGTGGGCTACAAAATATCTTGTATTGTTCATTTACTAATTTGGTATATGAACATATTGTAGGGTTCGATCGGCACATGAAGTATGGCAAAATTAGAAGCCATCTATGGAGTATTTGCAAATGATAGGAGCAACTCAAAAGCATCTACTTCTCAAGGGATGGATCTGACAAGGACAAACTCTTACGAAACAGAAACTATGAAAAAGTTGAACGTTGTCTTATGGGCATCGAAGAAAGAAAGCGAAAGTATGTCTTAAACCCTCTACTTCCTATGATATTGTCATTCAAAATGATTATAGTGATTTGCAAAATGATTTTGATGATCTACCAAGATGAATTCCAAAGCTTGCTTGTTAAGTACAAAAATTTGAAAAAGGAATTCCAATGTTTTTTGAAAAATGATAAGGATAGTTTATTAAGCCCGTATGAATCACTATCATGTCTTTCTTACCACTCACTGCACTCTTGATGAGGTTAGAAATAAAAAAAGAAAAAGAAAATAGTCTTCTTGTTGAGGATATTAATTTCGAAAAATGATTTATCAAAATCGAGCTTGAGTACCAATAAAATGTCGATATTGTTGATATTCATAATTGTGATAAAGGACTTAATCATAAGCCTAATGTTGTTAATCATATGAAAAAAGGATCAAATCGCTATGCATATTGTGCATTATGCTCCTAAATTATTACTTGTTTTATTGCGGTAAAAGGGTCATACGACTAATTTTTGTCGAGCTAGAAATAACTACATTATTGTTGGAGACCTAAAGTCTAAAGGTAATCCCAAGGACCCAAACACATGAGGTACCACAAAATAATGTTTTATTAGGTACGTGAAATAATGTCGAGCAAATTCATGCCACCAAGGAAACATCAAATGAACATCTCATTTGATCAAAGAAGGAGAAAACATTTTCAACAAAAGTCAATTTCTAAGAGAGATACAATCAAAAATGGGAAGAACAAAATCCTTTTGGAAATGACAAAAGACATCATCAGCAAGATGATTTTCAAAGAGACCATCGACAATGGAAGGTAACAAACCTTGGAAATGGAGTAATCAAAGAAGTCATCATCAACAAAGTGACTTCTCCAAAGGGAAGATATCATCAACAATGGAAAGACACAACCCGTGGAAGCGGCGTGGTGGTAAACCGTATCTCCCCATTTATATATGCATTTATTTTAATTCATGCATGTTTTTAATTGTGTCTTAATTGTAAATGAGTTTTCAAGTATTTTATTTTAAATTAAGGTCTTCAAAACTTATTCATATTTTCAAAATTTTTAAAGAAGACATTGCATGATATTTCTAAAAATCTTGTGCATTTAATTAGACTTATGTGGTTTATTATCTCTTATGAATTTTTATATAGCATAAGCATTTTTTATATCTCTATTCTTTTCTCTTGTGTTTTTGTGCAAATTTTGTTTAAGAAATTGTGTAGGATATATATATCTCGTATTCATTGGCTATTTAAGTCATCAAGTTTCTTAAACTATCGAGGTATGTTCACTCGTATTTTTTCACTCGATATTATCTTATGCACATATCTTTCAAGATATTTCATTTCAACCCCTTAAGTGCCCCTAAATAATTTTGCAAATTTTTCTTAAATGGGCACTACTAGCCAAGTCTCGATTTTCTCTAATATATGTTTTAAGAAGCTTCGTATTTGTTGGATTTGGTCCAAAATTATCTTTTTGCAAAGTTTTAAAACTTTTAGGGTGAAAAATCGAATTTTGGAAAATTAAGGAAAGAAAATTGCCTTTGGGGCCGGTCAAAGCGAAGGCGACCAGTGATGCATCTCTGCACTTCGGCCGATCGCCCCACCTCGGCCGTGCTTGAGGCTTATTTTACAAGGTAAACGTTACATCTTCATTTTAAAAGCAGAGGCGAGAAGAAAAATTCTCAAACCACTTACAAGCGGAGAATCACCCCTGCTCTAAAATCTTCAATTCTTCATCAATTTTCACAATTGTTGTTGTTAATCCTCTATTTTTGCAAGAATCTCACATATATGGCTCATAAAATTCTACGAGGAAATCCTCAAAAGGAGAAGGAGGCAAAGGGGAGAATCTTTCTCCAATCCCAACAAGAAGATATTCCTGAGGAGACTATCAAAATCGAACTACGGAAGAGGAGATTGTCGAATTAAAAAGGGGTTTCAAAATCGAGCATTCATTGGGACTCACAGTAAGTTATCACTCAATTTCGAGCCTCCTCTAGAGCTAATAGATTTTGTTTTCTAAATAAACTGCTTGGAGGAGCATTATGAGAATATTGGATTGAATGATAAGAAAATTGCGTGCACTCGTATGGTTCGTTTTCAAGCATTTTGATGAATTTCGGATATTAGAGTTACTTTGAAATTCAAGGATGGGTTTCACTTTTTGGGATAATCCGTGTTTGCATTATGATGAGCTTATAAAACTTTTATGCAAATATGTGGATTGTTGATCTTTACGGTAGATAATCCGTTGGAACTTCACACATTTGTTAATGGTAGGCATTTTCATGGACATTGGCGATATTTGCAATCACTTTAATGTCTTAGAATGATGGAGTGGTCAATGTGGTTGCGCTCATTGGGATGATAACATTTTCGGTGTTTCACTAGATGATGTGAAAACGCTTTTTAAGTGTATCAGGAAGTGACATACTCGTGATGCCACCAAATTATCGGATTATATCTATTATTTGCTCTATTGTGTTTGTGGAAAGGAAATAAAACTTCGAGTAATCTCGAACTCTTTCTCACTTATAAGATTGTTCGAGGAGAAAAGAGTAAATTATGGAGCAATATTTGTGTATTGTTTGTCGGAATCTGAAAGCTTACGAGAAAAAATATACTTTGGGTAATTTGATTTGCCGACTTTTATCTTATCGGGATACCGAGGAAAATGAAATGAATACGAAATTCGTCACAATAATTTTGATAATGCCAAGAAATGGTAAGAATGAGGCGACATTTACCCACGGGTTCCTACCAAAGCCGCTAGGGGGCGTGCGGGCATCAACAACAACCTCGGGATGATTTCTTCAATGACAATGAGGTTGAAAATATTGGAAGAGGTGAGTTTGTGAACAAAGAGATGATGAAGAAGAGAATGTGGGGAATGAGAGGAAAATGAAAGGAGAGAATGTGGGAAATGAACAAGAAATTAGGGAGGAAGAAAATGAGGAAGGAGATGAAGGCGAGTCGGATGTTGAAGATTTAAATCTCAAGAGAGAATGGCAAAAGTTGAAAGAGATATATTTAGAGATGCTGGCCTCTCTTAGAAAAAACTCAGGGTTGTGAAGAAAGAAAACTCAGTTTGAAAAAAGTCAATCAAGTAAATTGAAGAAATTTATCAAATATCTTATTCGAGGAACTTGCTTCTCTTGGATGAGGATTGATGTCCCCACCCCTTTCTTTCTAGCATTTTTCATTCATGTTGCTTTGTATTTTTATGAACCTCTGTAAAACTCTTTTGCACTAATGCTATTTGCTTGTTTTCTTGAAAAGGGTTAAAATTGAAAGTTAATGATGACTTGTGGGTGATCATGGTATTGTTGGAGTATTTGATGGTAAAAATACTCTAATTTAGCATTGTTTGATAATTGGTATGAAATCTTGATGGTAAAAGTGCTACTTTTAATGCTTTGATCATTATCTTAGATGGATATGTTGGGACATTTGATATATCATACATGTATTGTTTAAGGCATGACTTGTATTACTTGATGGATGCTCTAATATTTGGCATTTGTAATGCCTTGATCTTTGGCTTATATTATCTCATTTGGGTTGAACCATGAGAATCTCTTTGTTGAGCCTCTTATTTGATGGACAAATGTTGCATATTTTGCATTTGATCTTATTGAGCTTTGAAATGAGGATAATTGATAATGATATGAAAACTTTTTGGCTTGAAACATTCACAAGGGCTATATCTGAACCTCTTTTATTTTTACGCACACAAGGTGTTCGATAAAATGTCAAGCGAAAATTTCAACTTCTACATGATTCTCTTGCTTTCAAAAGTCTTCTATACTTATTGAGATCATGTTTTGGCAAACAAAACGAGTGTATGAACTCTTCATGTTACATTTCTCCCATTTTCCTTGGATTTTAAGCATAAATTGCTCAATGGTTGATAAACCTTGGTCTCTTTTGCGCTCTTTGATAAAATTGTATGATGTTTTTATCATCCTAACATTCTTTTTGATGATTCCAAAGGGGAGAAAGCAGGATATTGGCTCATTAGCTCAAAGAAGCTAATAAAAGCTTGTTATAAAAGCTATAAGCTATGGCTCATAAAAGCCATAAGTTGTGATTTATTTTTAGTTGCTTGATGGACTTATATAATTATCTAATGATGTTTTTGTGAGGGGAGCTTATATGCTCTTGAACAAATTGTGAAAGCTAAAGCTTTTAGCTTATGGAAAATTACTTTTACATTATTCTTGATGTGCTTGTTGATAGGGGAGCTTGTACTTATTACTGAATATATTTACTCCCTCTTGGTTTTTTATATTTTGGAAATTTTGGTTGCCTCCCAAGCGGTCAAATGTTTTTAGGAAAATCATTTCTAAAATTGCTCTCTTAGTTTGTGTAAAAAATTGTTTTGGTTTGTAATCATCAAAAGGGGAGATTGTTTGATACATGTTTTTATCTTAATTTTGATGATTTTATTTTGTCACCAAAACAATGTTTTTAAGGTTGTCCAAATCTCTAAATGATTTAAAATGGTTTTAATATTTTGAGTATTTCCTCAAGTTTATTTTTCGATAATATTGGACAACACGTTTAATGATTTTATATCAATGGGCTTTACTTCTAAACAAGGTTCTAAATGTTGTCTAAATACTTCGATTGGTTTAAAATGTTTTTACTAAATTTTGGAGTATTTCTTGAGTTTAATTTAAGGCAAAAATTGGACAACATTTACTGTCTACCGAGGTCGATCGATCGTAGTATAGGGCTTTTTTTGAAAGATGAATTTGAAACAAAAATGAGACGGAAAGGAAAATGGCCGGGTTGACCAAGTCGACCCGGCGTCGGCCGTGGCGTCGCCCGTCGACCCCTGTCGGCGATACACAGGAGTTATTTTGAGTCAAGAACTTCTGTCTTGTTTTTTGCTTGAGGGGACCGGTCTTGTAGGGTCGTGGTGAAGACCCTTGGACGATAAGCCACATGTTAAATTTACTCGTTATGTTTCAAACTTCTATTTGTCTTGACGGTCACCTATCCTTTGTGCAAATTTCGGCCGTTTGACAATGAGACAAACTTTCCTTAAAATGTGGGATTGATTTCTAACAGCTATATTCTTGATTTTAATTGTATTTTTAAGTAGATTTTCAATCCCCAAGAAGAGAGCTTATGTGATCAATCATCTCTATAAATAGAGGAAGTTTTGGAGCAACTATTACAACAATTGAGATACAACACAACAAGATACACTTCAAGCAAATATTTGTTCTTCATTGTTATTATTCTTGTTGTAATTTTGCTAACTTTTCACTTTCACATCCTTGGTCTAAGCTATTCTTGATTACACTTTGCACTCAAATTGTAATATTCATTATTGAGTTGTAATCTTGATTTTGGTTATCATTCAAACCTGAAGATATCCTTGTGAGTGTTCTTGTGGTAAGAGCACACTTGGATGATCTGGGTGATAGGTGCGAAGATTGTGGTGATCTTCTTATTGAGGTGTTGAAGAATTTGGTATTCTTGAGGTTGAAGTGTGGTAATCTTCAAGAGTGCGATTGAAGGAAGATTGTGGTAATCTTCAAAGGAAGATTGTGGTAATCTCAAAGGTGGTGTTGAAGAAAGTGTGGTGCTCTTGAGGGTTGTAAGTTGAATTTGTATTAATTTTGGTAATTAATAAAATTCTTTTCTTTGAAATCCATCCAGGATATCTTTGGGGTGGTAGTAGGTCAGGCCCTAGGTGGGTTGAACTACTATAAATCAACGCGTGTTGTTTACATTCACCTTTATTATTGTGTTTGAGCATTTGGTTGAAAAAGAGGGGCGAAATCGAAAGATGGAGATAATCTATTCACCCCCTCTCTAGATTATAAGCAGACTTGGACTCTGATATATCTACATGGCACTTTCTAGTTAGGTGTGCCTTTTGTGAAGACTGCTTCCTTGCCACCAATAGTCGTCAGCATGTGTATATAGAACCAGTTCATCTTCGTCTTGTGGCGTTTGCAAGCTTTGGAAACTTTTTGCAAGCTTCTTTAAGTTGTTTTTTTATTCCTTCTTGATATTCATCTTCCCATTTGAATGTAGCATCTTTTTTTTTTTTTGAGCAATGGGCAAAATACCTTACGTAATGTGCTAGATTGTTTATGAACATACAGCCAAAATTAACAACTCCCGAGAAAACTAAGAAGCTACTTCTTGTCTTTCCGGTATATTTGGAAATCCCTGTATCTTTTCTACAATATGACTTTGTAGGATAATTCAGTTCATCGATTTCAATTCAAGGAATTCAATCGTCTTGTAGCAATTCTTGCCTTCCAAAAGCACTAATCCTTCCTTGTGGCATACATCGAAAATATTTCCAAATGTTTGAGATGCTCTTTCATGTTCTTTGAGCGATAAGATTATCATCTATATATCGAACATGAAGCGAAATAATCCTTGAAGAGATTATCCATCTTTCTTTGATATATTTGGGGTCGCGTTAGCGTCCCAGGCATCACGTTCCAAATATAGTGTCGCTTGTGGTGTAGAGAAAGATGTGAACTTCTTGATTTCTTCATCCATCTTAATCAGTAAAATCGTTTTGCAATCAAACTTTGAGAATATCTTGCACCTTTGATCTGATTAACCAAATGTTCTCTCTTTGGGGATATAGTATCAGTCGAACTCAAAATGTTATTAATCCCTTTGTAATTAATAACAAGTCTTAGCTTTCCTCTTTTGATTTCTCCATGGTTTTGACTAAGAATCGTTTCTTGTATGGAGAAACTCTGGTGAAATTAACTTAAGGTCAAGATGTTCATTAAGTATCTTACGTATATCCTCACGATCATACGATTCGCAAGGATTGGTTTTGAATCTCGCGGCTCGTACCCCTTTCTGATTTAACCTTTAAGGATCTTTGAGCTCGTTCATATCCCACCATGCCAAAGGATTTTCATTATAATTCCTTTGGATCTTCTTCTTGATATCCTCGGTGATATTTGATCTTCTATGGTAACATCGCTCTGTGGGCTTCTCCATTAGGCTCATCATCATCAATTCTGCTGATAGCCTCGGGGTACTCGTTCTTTCCCTTGTGATTACGGATGAATACTGAGTTATTATCCCATCATTTTGTATCTTTTTGCTTGAACCATATTGTGAAAGGATAATAAAAGCATCACCAAATCTTCTTTTATCGCCATTTTGGATTTCGAGAAGTTTGGCTTCATCACCTGGCCTCAGATCATGATTTACGCTTGTTTAATTCCCACATTAAGAATAAGAATTCAAGAGAAATCTCTTTGCAATAGGCAGTAAATCTTCTCCAATTTCTTTAGGAAAAACCTCACGGCTGCAGTACATATTAAATTGCAGAATCGATATAGCGACAAAATACTCGTAGCCACATATTAGTATATAACATTAGATAGAAATGTATATGGAGAATGGACTAGTGGTCATCGATTACGTATCTTTTATGTTAGCGTGAACTCCATTCCATCTTGTAATCTTTCCCGAGGTTTATGATCCTCAAGAAATTGATCCCGGTATTAAATGTTAGGAATTCTTCTTTGCTACTCACGAGATAGTCAACTCAATTTCTCTATCTTGGGATTCTTGATACCTTCAAGTATTGGTTGTTGGAGATAATATAGAACATCACAAGGAAAAAATATTATCCTTTTGAGTGATGCCAAATATTACTTCGACTTCTCGCCCATCCCTTACGGACATTTTTTCTCTGCTTTGTTTTGAAAACATCTGGAATGCGTTGAAGCTGTACTTGGTCTTTTTCTTCCCAACGTGTCTTTGCTTATCATTCTCTCTTGTTGGAAAGACATCTTATTGGCTCAACTACGAGACTTCGACTTTTGTTGAAGGCTGGTTGATCTTGTATTTTTCATATCGATCTCTTGATAGTTGGAGACTACATGATCTGGTAGAACCACCCTGGCAAAGTCTCGAAGATTCTTGGGACTTCAATAAATTCCTTTCTCAAGAATACTTTTTGAATGATGTGTATTCGAGAGGCATAGGATATCTTGTATGTGATCAGTAAGATCATTCACTTCTTTCATCAAATTGTCTCTTTGAAATCTTGATGAAGGGTTAGGACTACGTTGAAATCTCGATCTCGGATTGTATGCAATTCTAGGATAGACATTAAATGCCAATTTCCCGACGCCACAAATTTCATGTAACGCTCAAGACATGAATCTTGAGGTTTGAGATCCGACATCAAAAATAGCGAGATTGGTGGCGAATCCATTCCTTGTAGATATTTGCCTTAATAATTACTCTTGGCTCAGATGTGAATCCATGAGAGTGTATTTACTTCTCTTTTTGACTCTGCTTTTTGATCTCCTGGATTTCTGTAAGGGACCAAGCGCATCTCGTCGAGGGTTAGGTAAACTCCATCGGAATAGCAAATTCTCAGGTTGTTACCTGTGAATAATTTGGTGTTTTTTCTAAAACCCCGATCTTATCCAGCGCGCTACTCCATCGCTCGATAGTAAAAACGTCGTATGTCGAAGATTTGGATCTTACACCATAATTCGTAAAGTCTTTATGGAAAGCGTAGTGTGAGGGAGAAATCACGACATATCTCCTAGCTAATGCATTGAAGAATTTATTTCTTCACTTTGATTAATGGATTCACTTCCATCATTAGAATAGATCTCATCTTCATAGATGCTTTCATACGAGGGAATATCCTCAAATTGATATACATGTATTAAATCACGATAGTGAAGGCGAACTTCTTAAGGCCCATCACGACTCCTCGTCTTTGATTTTGGGCAATGATTTGAGATATGCCCTCTTGCTCACACATGTCAGCAATTCTGATCTGAAACTTTCATTAGCTGGTATGAGCTCGCTTTGAAGAGGAGTTCTTCTCACTGTGGTTCTCTTGGTACTCGCTTGATTTGAACTTGATGATGAGGCTCTACTCACTCAGTCTTTGGTCTTTGCCACGATTTGTAACCCGGGCTTTTTGTTTTGACAAAACCTAGTCTCTATGAAGACTTTCTTTGATCTTGCAGCGTGTATGGATGACCTATCTCTCCCTGCAACTACATGCCTCAGTGGATTTGATCTCCCTGACTGTTGTTGGGATATCATTGTCCTTGCAACATAGAGGAACCACTTTGTTAATTCTCGTAATCTCTTATAATTATCTATGAAATTTGCTAGTAACACCATTGAGATAACTTGGCCTTTAAGAAAGGCATTCTTGGCATTGTATCTAATTACGCTCCATCCTTGTATTCACGATAATCATTTCTCTCCGGGAACTCGAGAATCTTTGCAAAGAATAGCTTTGAAGCTTCTTTTTCTACAATCTTGGATTTCTATTGGTATTCGGTGAGCAGTGATATATTCGTCAATATGACAAAATATCATGTAACTTCGAGGCTATAGAGGGCTTGTTTATATCTTTTCTTTTTTCATCCTCTAATCCCTCAAAGTAACTTGTGCGGATAAGCCCCGGATTTTGAATAGTTTTGCCATATCATCGATAATTCCTTTCAGTGATTGTCACGATGTGGCCAGCGCTCTTCGTACTTGCATCGGTCATATCATTGCAATCTTTAGAGATCTCTCAATACTCATTTCAAGGAGTAAAATGAAGGAATCTTTCGTAAGATCAAGTGCACTGTTTGCAATCCTCATTCTTTGATGCCCATTCATCAATAAAGACTTACGATTTTTGAAATGCGGGATATCGGTTAGCATCAATCCATATGGATGTATTGGATCTAGATGCGATCTTCCATGCAGCGTCCGGTGAATATTTGGCCTTACACAGGAGGTACTCGAGTTCCTGCAAGAGGTGGTGAGCTCTGTTCTGAAAAGAGTTTCATTCCCTGCAGTGAAATCTCCAGCGTGGTGTATTCTCTCGTCTTTAGGTTCCATGATTTGAACCCTTTACTATAACGTTGGGATTTCTTGGTGGCGGTGATGGAATTGGCGGGTGGTCTACCATGAGGTCATAGGTAACCAAAACTAATCACATCTCTGCGTTAAATCTTTAAGTCTACAATACCTAATCGCGAAGGATTACATGAGGTCATGTAGATCTTTAAGATTGATCTTCTCCATATCCATCACTTTTAGTTTATGATGGATTTTCCTTTGATGATAGTAATGAGCTTTTCACTAAGTCGTCTGTCATTTTAAGTATAACCGGTTGGTTTCACTTTTTGGTGTAAATAAGTGCGTCACAGAAATCTATCGCTTCTTTCCCTCAGGAAAGCTTCGATTGTCCTCCAAGTTCTTATTTCGTTTGAATATCATGAAGAATTTCAAGAGTTTTCTTGATATTTCTACCATCGTCTCCATCACAGTTCTGGATCACGATGAACTTGTCTTTGGTAGATGAATATGGCGGTTGCCATAATTCTGCCGTCTTACGGACTTATCTAAGATCTTCGGAGAACTTAGATTTGTCGGAAGTATCTCGTTCCATTAGGTACTCCATCGAGGAATCATTGTTCGATGGGCATTCTCATGAACCGGCTTCTTGGAGGTTCATCAATTCGACATATAATATAATGTTGTAAGGTTTAGAAGGGGTTGAATAAACCTTACCAGCTTTTTCGATTTAGTCCTTTTAAGTAAGTTGAGTTAATTCTTACATCTAAGTCCTTGATGGACATCAAGTTAGTTAACCAGTGAGTTAGCCACTTCAGCAGACTCGTGAGTTGTTGATAGAATAACTTCATTTGCTTAATCAAAAAACGCTTCGAATGTGATATGTTTTTTTTTAAACACCCTTGAATTTGGTTTACGTTACTTTAACATTTGGTTTTAGCACTTTGTTAATTATCGGTTGGATAGCAAATTTATCAATGAGATATAAAATAATATGCGAAATTGAAGTCTTTGAAATATAAATGACACAATTAGTTTATAGAGGTTCGAAGATGGGGTAATTCTTACTAATCTCTCTTCTCCAACTCTGGAGAAATCCACTAAAGTATTGATCGAGTACAAAGTAGTTGCTCGAGTCCGGATCAAGTCTTGATCACGGTGACTTGATCCATTGAGGACTCGATCGGAGATGCCTTGGTCACCGCAGTGGCTTCTAAATGCGACTCGGCTTCTTCCGCGGGTGCGCTTTTACTCTGACTCACTAGCTCAAGCTTCTTGGATTTGATCACGAAGCCCTCCAAGAACTTAAGACTTGTTCGACCAGTGAACCTTTCTACAATCCTGTGAAGTGTAGACCCCTTTGATTCTTCAAATGTTTCCTCTTGTTGATTGAAGTCGTCTTTCCTTCACGGGTAAGTGTTGGATTGATTTCCTTGAAGTTTTGGCTTGAGGATTAAGCTTGAATGACTTGAGAATTTTTAAGTTCTGAGTTTGAATAATGGCTTGAAAGCTTGTGTTTGAGGTATGCGAGGTAACTTTTTCTCAAATTGATTCCTCGGCCTTTTATAGTGTTCTTTTGAAAATCGCCCGTTGAAGAGATAGGCTAATTTTCAAAAGACACTTGTGGTCGTTGGCTTGTCTTGTTTGCGATCCTTGAAATTGACATTTCCTCATATTGAATGAACCTTCATCTTTTGAGTTAACACGGTGCGGTGCCCGTTGGTTTTATTCTTTTGCGGCAAAAGGACTAACACTTTAAGAAAGGTAGTATGGAAGTATTACTTGTTTAAGTAACTTTCTTGACTTACGTACGCGGATCCTTTTCGATTGTCTTGACTTGCTGCGGTTCTTAACTTCCCGGATGACTTTGAGTGACTCCCAATCATTGGATGACTCATCTGTCACTTCAACTTGAGACTTGGCTATCTTGGGTTGACTTGGTGACACTTCTACATTGCATCTCGGCCCGATATTTCTCGATCGAGTTCATGTCTTCTCTTACTTGCCATACTCGGTTGCCTCAATGAGTCTTCATTCTAGTCTCAGTTGACTTTTTGCATATTTAGGCATAGGTGACAACTCGGCTCGAACACCATATCTATTACAATGCAAATTACTGAGGAGAATGGGGTGACAACTTTCTAGTCTAAGTTTTACATGGCATTCATCAAAATCTAAAAAGTAAATTTCCCAACAATTTTCCCCCTTTTTGATGATGCCAAAACTTAAAACATACATTGAGAAATTAAATAAGCAAAGATACATACAAGTGAGTGCGATGTAATAGAGAATGTATGCGTAGAATCAATCTTTTTATAGATCATAACATTCTTGTCCTTTACACATCTATTTACAAGGTGTATCGAGCAACCATCTATGTCTACGCAAAAATAGAGAAATTCTGATTTCTTATAAAATGTCTCGAGAGAAGACATTACTTATGTATTTACAATAGTAAATTACATGAAGGGATGGACATCACGCTTCATCTCCTTCCTTGCCTCTTTCTTTTTTTCATCACTCTGTCTTCTTCGACCTTTTTCTCTTCTTCTCTTCAGGGCTTCTTTCTTTTTCTTATAAGCTCTTCCCGGCTTCATCTTTTCTTTTTCTTTCTTGTCTCTCTTTCATGGTGAGTTTGTCTTTTATTTTCTTCCGATTCTCTTTACATATTGACATTTTCTTGGCCACTTCCATATTGGCTACTACGTCACATCGCCCAATAGATCCCTCATTTCTTCCCTGGATCTATGTATTCTATATTTTGGGTAGATGTCTGCGTCGAAACCTCTTCCTCCACTGTTTTCTTCTGTCTACCGGGTGTGTATTATCTTGGGGCCTTCTTATTTGGTGAGTGACGAGTGACTGCCGTAGTCTTGTCTGTCGGCTTCCTCGCATAGCTTGAGGCCTTTTTCCCAATACAAGTCCCAGGCTTGGGCCATGGACATATTCTCGAAGTATCCCGCTCAGTTAGCGTTTTGAATTCATCAATTGATCTCGGCTCAGCTTCCAAGCGTCTAAAATGGCATCGGTGTCTCTGCTTGTTGGAATGCCTCCATATTGTTTCGATATATCCATCACTCGGGCATCCATTTTCCTTCCACCTCCTTCATCAAACCTACTATCTTCTCTTTTCGGCCGTAGGTCTGCGGGGTGTTGGAGCGCGAGTATGCTTGGAAGTTTCTTTGATGATGTCGGTTGTGATAAGTCCTTGTTGAGGGGTTTTAACAATCATCAAAGTCATGTCTTTCAAACCTTCTCCCTCAACATATTTTTCTTTCTTTTCTCTTTTATGTTCTTGATTTGTCTTCTCCTTTTATTCTTCATTCTTCTCAGTGCGGATCATTTCAACGTCTTTAGGTATTCCCTCTTCCCCCTTTTTGGCATCATCAAAGGAGAGAGGAACCCACAGAAACATGCCAACAAACATGAAATCAGGAAGCGGTGATATTGGGAGTTGTTTGGATTACCTTTGCGAGTATCTTGCTCAAAATTACGGCGGGTGGCTTTCGATTAGGTGTCACCAACTTCATTTCGGCCATAAGAAGCTGAATTTTTTCATTCATGTTTTTCTTTCACTCATGAAGTTCTTTTTGATGAAATTCGCGTGATTCCATTTAGTGGTATGAGATTCATGCATTCTATCAATGTTTTCTTGCATTATTCTCTTCATATTAGCGTTATCGGCGCTCCGTTCGCATCTTATTGTACAATGCTTTGAAGTATCGAACTGTTCACACGCATTGTTTTCTTTGTTGCCACCATTCCGGATCGACTATGATTCCACGGATCGTAGTAAGATTAGCATCTCTATTATCCAGCCACATATCTAATGAGGCTGGTGCCTTTTCCATCTTCTCTATCTCCACAAATATTGCCTTGAAGACTTCTCGAACCTCGGTTGTCACCTAGTCTCATTTGGAAGGCCAAGTAGCGTCAAAGTCGAAATCTTTGGGATGATGGTATACGTAGGGAATATTTGGATCAGGTCTATGGAAATGTTGTTGATCTCTGCTGATTCTTCATCAAGAAGCGGGGAGCTCACAGAGAGAAGAATGTTTCTTCAAGCATCATCACGGACATAGAGAATATGTTCAATGGTAACTTCGTGGCGTGATGTGCGGTTGGTCGATTCTGCTTTGCAACTTTGGGAGCTGCTTGATTGGCGTGATTCGGTAGTGATGCATTGTAGTATTGACCCGGTGGTTGAGCCTCATTTGTCTCAGCAACCGTTGGTCTCGGTGGTTTTCCAGGTTATGCGGTCTCGGCCGTGTCGATAAGCGTCATCGGACGATGATGAGATTAGTAGGGGTGGCTCATCATCAAAGCTGAACTTTTGTGGCGACGCTTGAGATTACGGCTTACTCGTCTTTAGGAAGAACATCCTGGTGAGTCGTTTGGACTTGCAACAAGAGATGACTCAGCCTCTTCTTCACCTTGGATCGAAATGTTACATCGGGATTGTCTTGGAATGCGTGAAGGGCACTTATCTCCTTCTGAGATTCATCGATGATAGTAGGAGGGATGTTATGTGTTTCAGCTCTTTACCTCGGGAAGTCTCGACCTCCGTGAGGCCTTCACTACCTCCTTGTAATCTCATCGCGGCGAGGCCTTGGACATTCCCGGCGATCTTAGGCTGTCTTAGGGTCTTAGTGGCATCCAGTCCCAACTCCATGGATTGCACTTTCATTGCCCAGGAGTGTTAACTCCGTGGATTGCCAGTGTTAACTCCCGGTTGGCAGATCCGTCATGTGACAACTTGCCTCACATTTGGCGCCTCACAGATTCATTGTGTCATTGCGGCATGCGACCTAGGCTGCGGTGGATTCCCCTTGGTGGCACCGGTGAGTGACTTGGACAGGGTCTCAACTCCCGAGTTGTTCCCTTTGAGTTGTCGGCCGTTGGGGCGGGTGGTATGGCTTATCTTGATGTAGGGTTTAGCTCGACTTAGGTTCCCATTTTCATGTTCATAATGCCTTCATTGTTTTTCAACAATAGTTGCTCACTTCGCCTCTATGGGATCTCAGTGTGATTTGGAAGACTCTCGGGGCCTTTCCATTGCTCAGTGTAGGATCCTGGATCTCCCAATTCTTCGATCGCGATGCGCGGGGGTCCAGATCTTCATCGCTCTCTGAAGCATGTCAAGATGTGGATGTGTATGATCGGTGGTTCGATTAGAGGGCCAGAATCGGCTTTCTCACGACTTCGCCTCTCTTTGCCCCTAGCTTGTTCGTTCTTTTTGAATTTGCAACATGTTGATGCGAGTTATCATCATCAAGAGGCTTGCGACCTAACTGTATCAACTTCAAGGAACCTGAAGAGTTCCTCTTCCTCCTCAATAAACTGGGTGTTCAATTTGAACCTAGAGGTGGCTCAACTTCCACTTTCTCCATTCTGTGGCGATTTTGGATGTATGGATATGATGGAGATAGTATCATCAAATCATCATCGTCATCTTCGCGTTGTCCTCGGTCTCATGAATGGAGGTAACATAACTTCTTTACTCTTCACACTCACGGCGGTTGTCATGGGAGGACACATGACCACTGTCCAAGGAGATTGACTTTCTCTGCTACTCTTGTTCCTCGGTTGTTAATCTCTGGTGTTTGGGTCTTCAACTTGCCTCTGCTGATTGGCCTCGTGACTTGGTTGTTTCATCATAATTTACGGAGACTCTCTTTCTCCCGGTAGTCTCGTGTCTGCTCTGGCGAGTGTGGACTCATTTGTTTTCTCAAGCTCACGAGGCTTGAAGATTCTTCTTCTTCTTTTAGTTTTCACCAGGAGGAATATCGGTTCCACTTCCTCGGTTCGTCGAGGTAAATGCCTTGCGATTGTCTTAGAAAGCGGCTTCTTTCTTGTTGTGGCATTTCTTCTTCTTAATCAGCTTTGGAGAAGGGATTAGCGATTCCTTCTCCATTGCGGGCTGCGGGGGAAGACACGGCTGCGGGAGGCGGGTGACTCGGCTGCGAGGGGCATGTGGCTCGAGCTGCGGGCGGGTGCGGTTTTCTTTTTCTTTCTTTGCGGAGGCGTGATCTTCTTTTATAGCTGCGGGCAGCTTCTTCTTGGGGAGGATGAGACATCTATTTCTTGAGGGTCAGTGATTTCCCTCACTTGTGTCAGCTCTCTTGGCATAAGCTCTCTACATGCTCAGGAGAGATTCAATCGGAACATTTTCTTGTTAACATGGAACATCTTTCCATGTTGGAAGAACATCTTTCACCTCCATCAACCGGCCAATCACCAGGCCATACCCCAAAGATCCTCGAGCGATCCATCTTTCTTGAAGGACTTATTCCCAATATTTTGGCGGACTGTCTGTAGACAAACTCAACCCTTGAGTTTACCTTCTTCTCCTCCCGTGATCGCGGCCATCACGATTAGCTTGGTTTTGGACGGTGATTAAAGCTTCCAAATTTGATGTCTATACACTTGGCGACAATGTCCAACGACTTATGGTAATCTTATTAACAACTTCTTATAATTTGTGTAGACAATCTTCGCAGCATAGTCGGTTTTGTACTTAAATTCCATCGGCGGCCAGGTTTACATCGGCTTCATAGATCTCGGCCTCCTTCGCCATAGGTAGCGAGTGTTACGCCAAATCTTGGCAATGATTGTGAATTCTTTCCGTGAGCAGGAGGACTTGATGCCTCGTCGTGAACTTGAGCATTCACATAGGCATGCGACCTCCTCACATAGGTCATTTGAAACTCCATTGTGAAAAGAGTTTGACCAGACTTCTCCACTTTCTACGACTATTTTCTTCACAAGGGTTTCGTCGAACCCCTGTTTGATCATTCCTTCAAAATCACGGTAGAACCGGCGTGGATTTGTTTTCCCTGACTTAACAAAATTGTAAGTAGATGCCATTTCTTGAAGATTTACCCGAAGCGAAACTTTGAAAGTGTCTTTTGTGAAAATCTTGTAGGGTTTCCGAGAGAGAAATTTCTTTCTTTGCTTTTGAGAGAGATGAATAGTTTGTGTAAAGTGAGAGAAAAATAGAGGCGGAATGGTATATTTATGGGTTATGAAAGGGCGTGCGGACGGTTTTTGAAATTTGATCGAGATCAGCGGCTCGAATTTTGCACTCCGATTAACATTTAATTTATCGCATTTAATGCGGCATCATTTATATCGATCATAAGCATGGTATGCGGCTTTTTATTTGTACGTTATAATTATCTTTGCGTCATTCTTAAAAACATTCCCTTAGTAAGAAACATTTGCGTTTTTGTCACTTTGCTCATAAATGACTTAGCTTGCTTCTTAAGTGATTGACTCTTCTTCTCTCTATTCACATCGTGACTCAATTTATCAAACTAACTTCGGTGCGGTGACTTTTCCGTCAATTTGATTCACTTATTTGTTTCAAGAGCTCGCTCTTTTCCATCTTTTCATGCTCCATCCCTTTTCTCACGAGTCTTGAGTGTGACTTTCAGCTCAGTAACCTAATTCATGCTTGAGTTCTTCAAATCTTGATTCACATAATGGTTTTGTGAATATATCATTCTTCTTATCGGTTGAGATATATTCAAGGTGATGTCCTTCTTTTCAACATGGTCTCTTATGAAATGATATATGACATCAATGTGTTTTGTTCTTGAATGCAACACGGGATTAAGTGATTGCAATTGCCCACATTTATCACACATAATTGGAATTTCCTTTTCTTCCAACTTCATGAGTCTCTCATTTCTTTGTCTCATCCATAAGACTTAGGCACAACGGTACTTGTTTGCCGTGACTATGTATTCAGCCATTTTGTGGATGTGGCTATTGGATTTTGTTTCTTGCTAAACCAGGAAATTAACCTATTTCTAGCATTTGACATGTACGAAGTATTTTTCATCGACTCTACATCCGGCATAAGTCGAGTCACGAATAACCAATTAGCTTGAAACCACCTTCCTTTGGATACCATAAGCCAACTACTTGGCTTCCCTTTAAGTATCTCAATATTCTCTTGTTTGATCGGTCATGTGGCTTTCTTTTGGAGTAGATTGAAATCTTGCACATACACCTCTTTGCCAAAGGTGATGTACGGCCTCTCTTTGTGAGATAGAGCGAGGATCAATAAGTGCTCTATATCTTGTTTGATCCACGAGGCTTGCCATCTGCATCCATATCCATTTTGACTAATGTATTCATTGGTATTTTCACGAGAAGACTTATCTTCCATACCAAATTTCTTCATTAATTCTACGGTGTACTTTGTCGACTTATGAAGGTTCCATCCTTGGTTACTATTTTACTTGGAGTCTAGGAAGAATGTCAACTCTCCCATCATGCTCATTTCAAACTTGCTTTGCATGAGATTTGAGAATTTATCACCACGACTCTTTGTTTATGGATCAAAGATGATGTCATCCACATATATTTGAACAAGCGTATACTCTTCTCATCTTGAATTACGAAGAGTGTTAATCTACTTTGCCCTTTGTGAATCCATTCTCGAGGGATTGTGATAATGTATCATACCATGCTCTTGGTGCCTACTTCAATCCGTATAGAGCTTTCTTGAGTTTGTACACTTTATCTCAAGTGTCTGCTCAAATCGGAGGTTGTTCAACATATACTTCTTCTTCAATAATCCATTCAAGAATGCACTTTTTACATCCATTTGGTATACAATGAAGTTCTTGTGTGCGGCATAGGCAAGAAACATCTTATGGCTTCTAGTTTTGCCACGAGGAGCAAATGTTTCATCAAAATCTATCCCTTCTTCCAGCGGTATCCTTTGGCTACCAATCTTGCTTTGTTCCTTACCACAGATCGCCATCATTCATCTTGTTTACGAACACCCATTTCGTGCCAATAACATTTTGATGGGTTGGTCTTTGAACCAATTCCCACACTTTGTTCCTTTGGTTGATTCAGACTCTTCTTGCATGGCTTGAATCAATGTGTGTCATCGATGCTTGTGACACATCTTTTAGTTCTGTTGAGAGATAAAACAAGTGAACATTTCTTCTTGTTGAGCTCTAGATCGGTTCTTACATCTTCTCTTACATTTCAATGACTAGCTCACGGTGGATGGTCTCTCGGCCATCTTACATCGGGTTGGAGTAAGTTAGTTGGATTCGATCGTCTTGCATTTGTGTTATTTTGATCGGCTCTCTCATCATCATTATTTGCAAGTTTTCAGTTGTCTTTGAGATTCAACTATCTCATCTTCATCTTGGTTTATAGCTCGACTTGGCTTCAACATAGGGACTCTTCGCATGGTTGGTGATTCGAAACTTGTCGGTGACTCTTCAATGTCTTCCCCATTTACCTTGGGTTCATCAAACACCACATGGATGGACTCTTCGTAACCATTGTTCTCTTGTTGAGCACTCTATAGGCTTTCTTTGTGAGTATCCCGAAGATACCTTCATCGACTTTAGCATCAAAAGCATTTAGATTGTCTTTGCCATTATTATGGATGAAGCATTTGCATCCAAATATTCTAAAATATGCAACATTTTGTTTTCTCCACTGTCCAAAATCTCATAGGAGTTTTGTCTGTCTACATTTATCATGCATCTATTTTGAGTATAACATGTTGTGTTTATTGCTTGACCCAAAATCTTTTAGGTAGCCTGCTTGACTAACAAGGTCCTTCTTGCTTCTTTGAGAGTTATATTCTTCTTGCACGCTCCATTCTGTGTCAGGAGTCCTTCTTTATGCGAAATAGTTCATGAGCAATACCATTTTCAATACTGATCTTGAGTTATTATTCCATTGACAAACTCGGTTCTCTGTCGAGATCTTATTTTAATGATGGTTTGACTCTTCTCATTTTGGATTCTCTTCATTAGTTGTGGTAGCTTGTGAGGTTTCTTTCTTCTTATGAAAATTGTCCAAATATCTTGAATAATCATCTACTACCACCAAGGTGTATTTCTTTCCACTTATCTTATTTGGTTCAACTAGACCAAATAGATCCATATGTAGCAGTGCAATATTCTTGTTGAAGATGGACATGTCTTTTCTTTGAATGATGATTTGATCTGTTTTCCCATCTAGCATGCATCACATACACTCTCCTTCTTGTACAGTGCAGGAGTCCATCTACAAGATTACTCCTTACAATCTTGTTAATTGTTTTGAAGTTGGGTGACTCGACTTCTTGTGCCCACGGACCGACTTGATTCGGTTGTACTCTTTGCTAATAGACAAGTGTTTGGTGTTGCGGTTGAGTTGAATCTACCACATACATGTTCTTTTGCGCATCCTTGTAACACTACTTCATTAGATTGGTGTCCTTGATTTGGCATACACCCGTGTTGAATCAACATTATAGCCTTGTCACGAGTTGACTCATACTTAGTAGATTGAAGTTAAGTCCTTCAACATATGCAACATCTGTGATTTCTAATACATTTTCTTGATGGATCCAATGCCTCTTATTTCTCCTGGAGGCTTCATTTTCCTCCAAATATAACTTTTGCACCTCTAACCTCCTTGAATTTTGATAGATTTTTCTTGTTTCTGTCATATGCGGAACAACCACTATCCATGTACCAGGTTCACCGCAATTTTGTTCTTTGAACTGCAATCAAGGAAATTAGTTTTAGGTACTCATACTTGCACAGGTCTGAGGGGTTAGTCTTTATAAGATGATCAACCAACTTATAGCCAAATGATTTGACTCCCAGAGATTGCCATCATGCATTGCCACAATCATAATTTACTTTGGCAAATTGCTTGGGGTTTTAGGTTCATACATCTGTCTCTTTTGTCTGTATGCCTTTGTGTGTGTTTTAGTAATTGCCTTCTTTGGGTAGTTGTGATATCTCTGTGTGTAGTGCTTGGGTGCATATGTGTCTTGAGGATAGCTCTTTTGCCTTTGGAATGGCCTTTCTTTGAGTTCTAGGCCTTTGCCATCTAGGCATGTATTCCGTAGATCTTTCTTGAATTTTCATATTGTACCAATCGGCTTGGCTTGGGTAGTTTCTACCATTCCCTTCATATGTTTTCCTTTTATAGAACTTAAGGGCTTTTGGTAGCTCTGTTTCTTCTTTCTGAGTACTTCTGTTTGGAATTTCTTTGAGAAACTTCTTTGGATTTCTTCTCGGATGTCCTCTCGGCATTCTCAGTTTTTGTTTGTTTTCCTTTTCCTTTATAACTTGAGGCCAGTTTGATTGTGATTGTGTTTTGGAATGAATGTGTGTAACATTTGGTGTCTTGGTTTTGAAATGCTTCAATACTTGAAGATCTTTTTCCCGATATCACTTTGGGAGTTTGACTATGAACAAAGAATTGAATCTATGCTGTCTTATCTCCCATTCTTTTTGGCTCATGATAAGATCATCCAAAGATTTAGATGCCTTAGTGAGCAGAGGCAATCACATTTTGAGGTCATTTTCCCTCTTTTCTATAGCGACTATCTCTGCTATTAAATTAGCATTTTCGGCCTTTAGTTCTTTATTCTCATCGGCTATGTGACTTCAGTACTCGGCTCCTTGGTCATTTTGTGAGTTTTAGCTTTTGAGCATCTTTGTTTTCCTCATTGATAGTGTGTGCGATGATTTAATGTGCTCAAAGTCTTTCATCATTTTGCCTAATGAATCATAAAGATTAGTGGGTGATGAAGTGTGTGTGTGTCACAATCACTATCACTAGAATCGAGTGAGATGAGTTAGAGTGTACCTCATCTTCTTGGTCGGGTTGGTCTTGTTCTTTGGCCATTAAGCAGGATCAAGGCTTCTTCTTGAGTCACTTGAGTAGTTAGCTTCACTACTCTCAGGAGTCTCTTTGTGTCTTTTGGCTTACTGTCTCGTGATCTCTGCGGCCAACATTGTCTTTTTCTTTTCTTGTCTTTCTCACGAAGACTCTTCTTTCCTCTTCGTTCTGTATTTGTTGACTACGAGGATATGGGCAATCAATGGCATAGTGACCTGGTTACTGCGGTTCATCATAGATTCTCAACTTTTTGATCGACTCTTTCCATTCTTGGATTGTCGGCTCTTTGATACTCAATCTTTTGATGCTCTGCTCTCTTGGGTAGCCTATCTTCCCTTGACTTGGGCGGGTTAGTGTCTTACGGAGGATTCACCTTTGCCTCTCTTGTAATTCTTGTTGAAGAACTTGTTAAATCTTTTTAACCATCAAAGGCAATCTCCTCACGATCGATGACTTCTTTGTCTTGATTCTTTTCGCATCTTAACTATTAGAAGCGAGTTGTTTTGGGCACATCTATCTCTTCTTGGTCTTTTATTCTCGCTCAAATTCGTAGGCTTTGAGATGCGAGAATAGCTCATGGTTGGATGTTTTTGATAGGTCCATGGAATGTCTCGGGGCCATGACCTTCATTTCCTTTCGGTGGAAGACTTCTTAGAATCTTCATACACATTTCATGTGTATATTCTTTTCCAAGTGCGGATAGCTCATTGGTAATTTCATGAATCGAGCATCTAGTTGATCAAGATTTCTCACATGAAGCATTTTAAAATTTTCAAATTTTTGTACGACATGAGATAGCTAATTTTTCTTGATTTGTTGAGCCTTCACAAATCAAGGTTAGCTTATCGATTTCTTTGGCCGTCTTGCATGATTTGACTTTGTTGAACATGACTTTGTCAAAGTCTTATAAAGAATGTCCTTGGCCATGTTATGCAGGTTGTATCTTTTTCTATCATTATTTGTCCTTTCGGCTTTGGGTTTTCAACCATAGGCTAGTGCAGGAACGACATCTTACTCCTTGTTGCAGACTCTCCTTTACCCGATTGTGTTCACTTTTAAAATTTGTAGTGGCCCATCTTCCTATTACTATCACATTTCATCGTGTAATCTTTGATAGATGAAGCGACTGCATCACGAATTTTCCGGTCATCAAATTCTAAATTGTGAACAAAGGGATGCGTGTCAAATTTGCTTCCATGATAGTAACTTTCTTTGAATAAAAAGAGTTTTGAGAGATCAAGTGCTAAAGCAAGCTTTGAGAGATTGGAGATCTAGTTGGTAACCGGTCGGAAGACTCGATGAACCAGCCAGCTCGATACCACTTGTAGGTCCCAAGGGGTGTGAGTGTAAGGTTTAGAAGGGGGTTGAATAAACTTACCAACACCGATTTAGTCCTTTTAAATAAGTTGAAAGTTAATTCTTCACTGTGACTAAGTCCTTGATGGCTGACTAAGTTAGTTAACACCCGACCATGAGTTAGCCACTCAACGGACTCAGTGAGTTGTTGATAGAATAACTTTCATTTTGCTTAGTCTAAAACCTTTCATTTGTGATATGTTTTTATTGGAAGACTTAACACCCTTGAATTTGGTTTACGTTACTTTAACAATGATTTTAGCACTTTGTTAATTATCGGTTGGATAGCAAATTTATCGTGAGATATAAAATAATATGCGAGAATTGAAGTCTTTGAAATGTAAATGACACAATAAGTTTTATAGAGGTTGAAGATGGGGTAATTCTTCTAATCCTCTCTTCTCCAACTCTGGAGGAATCCACTAAGTATTGATCAGTACAAAGTGGTTATCGGTCCAGGATCAAGTCTTGATCACCACGGTGACTTTATCCTTTGGGACTCGGTCACGGAGATGCCTTGGTCACACAGTGGCTTCTCGTATGACTCGGCTTCTTCACTGGGCGGTACCTTGCTACTACGACTCACTTGCTCAAGCTTCTTGTATTTGATCACGAAGTCCTCCAAGAACATAAGGCCCAGTTCGACCTTGAACCTTTTACAATCCTACGTGGAGTGTAGACCCCTTTGATTCTTCAAATGTTTCCTCTTCAGCGATTGAAGTCGTCTTTTTCCTTCACGGGTAAGTGTTGGATTGATTTCCTTGAAGTTTTGGCTTGAGGATTAAGCTTGAATGACTTGAGAATTTTAAGTTTACAATTTGAATAATGTCTTGAAAGCTTGTGTTTTGGGTATGCAAGGTAACCTTTTCTCAAATTGATTCCTCGGCCTTTTATAGTGTTCTTTTGAAAATCGCCCGTTGAAGAGATAGGCTAATTTTCAAAAGACACTTGTAGTGTTGGCTTGTCTTGTTGCGATCCTTGAAATTGACATTTTCTCGTATTGAATGAACCTTGACTTTTCGGAGTTCGACACGGTGCGATCTTCCCATTGGTTTATTCCTTTTGCGACGAGTGAGCACTTTAAAAAGCGGTATGGAAGTATTACTTGTTTAAGTAACTTTCTTGACTTGTACAGCGGATCCTTTTCGATTGTCTTGACTTATTTGCGGTTCCTTAACTTCCTCGGATGACTTGAGTCGGCTCCCAATCGTGGATGACTCATCTGTCACTTCAACTTGAGACTTGGCTATATTGGGTTGACTTAGTGACACTTCACTGCAATTGCATCTCGGCCGATATTTCTCGATCGAGTTCTGTCTTCTCTTCCTTTCCATACTCAATTTGCCTCACAGGCGTAGTCTTCATTCTAGTCTCGGTTGACTTCTTGCATATTTAGGCATAGGTGACTTAACTCGGCTCGAACAACCCTATCTATTACAATGTAAATTACAAGGAGAATGGGGTGCCAACTTTATAGACTAAGTTTTACATGTCATTCATCAAAATCTAAAAAGTAAATTTCCCAACCTTTGGTTTATTGTCGAGAAACTCATATGATATCGCTCGCATTTCGCATTGTCTTAAGGCTTCCCTATCGGCTCTGCGCGTTCTTGTATCTCATATTGGTGGTTCGATATGCGATCTTATCAGTGTTCTTGTGCATACATCATCAAAATTTGTGATATGTCTGTCGGGCGTACATCTCGGACAATTATCAGGATCCATATTCTCGGAGAAATTCTCCTCACCAATTGTTAATTACATAAATGTAATAAATTTAACTAAAAGTTCTTAATAAACTGGGATCACGATACCATTTTGTGTCAACAATACTAAGGCAAATTGGGTAAAATGTAAAATGAATTATTTTGGGACCGAAGGTGCAACCCTTGAAAATTATGGGACCAAATATGTTGAATTTAAGATCTAGGGACTACTTTTACAACAATCTTAATCATATGGGACTATTATAAGCGTGGGACTAAAATTGTAATGAAGAAAATCTTATGGGACGATAGGCGTAATTAACTCTAATTTCCTCTCTCTCTCTCACAGAGAAAATAGGCACATATACTATTGCCTACACTTTCTCTCTCTAGAAAGACAGCGGCAGTCACGATTTCCCCTTTTATGTTTCTTTTTTTTTTAATATTTTTCCTTTTATCAATAAAATATCATCAAAAAAATAACTTGTTGTCAGCTCTTTGCTAAAATCCTTATCTTCGCCACCACCACCATATCTGTAGGAAAATCAAACTTATGAATTGCAAAATGGAATAGGAAATATTGAAGAGTGGAATTTTGGAGTTATGTTGGGGAATGTAAAGGTGGGTAATTGTGACGGTGTTAGTTTCATGATGGTTTAATTATTTCAACTTTCAGTTTGATTAAATAAAAAAATTCAATAGGACATCGATTTTCTTTTCATTTGGTTCAACATTATGATTCGAGAAACACGAGATCTTGTATTTGTGAGAGACCTCTCTTAGTAACTTTCGGCGGAGGGTGGAGCTTATTGGCGGTGATGTACTGATATATCAACTATTGTCTTATGGATTGGAATGAAAGACATGTGTCTTTTGATATTGAAAATGATCAAACAATTATACATAGAGCCCCACTTTGATACACATGGACTATATGTGCAGTCATTTAATCGCGGAGAACTCAATTCATGTTACTCTTATAAGTTAGTAACACTAAAAAAGTTGTACTTTTACAATAAAAATAGATACATGTAAAGAAAAAACAATACTTTTATGACTACCACTATACGGCATGGAATATAATGGTAGCTAACAGGTGTACATAGGTGCTAATAGGTGGTTACGATGATTTGAGAAGTGTTAGTTTTGTTCTCGAAAAGTGTTACTTTTACTCCCATAAGTATTAGTTCTTAAATCGATATTTTTAAATAAAAAACTAATACTCTTTATCATCTCATTTCAGAGTATCATTTTTTTACTCTAAAAGTATTACATTTTATTGTAAAAGTATTACTATTACATCTTTTAAAAATATATACTATTTTCCTTTAACACTATCACTTTTACTTGAAAAGTAATACTTTTTACTAAAAATTATTACTAACTAATCCCTTTAAAAGTACTAATGTTTACTTGAAAATTAAAGTATCATTTTTCACTCAAACATATACTTTTTATTGTAAAAGTATTACTTACCACATTGTTTAAAATTATATACTATTTTCCTTTAGAAATGTTACTTTTTACTTAAAAAAGTAATACCTTTTATTTTAAAAGTATTACTTACTATATTTATTAAAATTATTTATTAGTTCCTTTATATTGTACTTTTTACTTGAAAAATATTGTTTTCCATTTCAAAAACATTACTTTCTATTTATCTTATTTGCAAACTATGTTATTCTGCTCCTAAGTTAGTCAAGACAAGTTTAACATGGCACAACTTTCACGTTGCGTTCATCAATATAAAAACGAGAACCAATAAAAATGACATTCAGTAGATCCATAGAACAAAACTCACTTTCTCATTACTTTTTTAAGATTTTGGGGACGATTAAACACATTAAAGTTTATACACACAATTATATTCGTGAACATAATCGGAGTTTTGGCCATTTATTTGCCAATTTAAATGACTATGCGGAGCGTATTTGGTTGGGTAGAGGCGATAGAGTCGGGGCCTTGTTCTTATAATTTCAAGGGCCAGTGCGCACAAAAAAATGGGCTCTCTATTTTCATATAAAAAAATTAAAAATAATTTGCTAATATTATGAAAAATGATTAACTGATTAAAACAAAAAACACAATTAAACATTATATTTCAATTTCACGTTTGCAACTTCTATTTTTGGGTATTATGTTAAAAGACTGAAATTTGTCAAACAAATAATAATAGTAAAAATTTAAAAAAATTGTTAGAATAATATAAAAATGCTAAATTTAGTAAACATATAAAAAACAATTAAAAAACAAGAGTACCTATTACCAACTAGGCCACATTTTCATCGTCATCTTTAGTAAACACTGAAATTTGTCAAACAAATAATAATAGTAATAATTAAAAGAATTGTTAGAATAATATAAAAGTGCTAAAACTTGGTAAACAAATAAAGAAAAAAGAAACTAGAATATCTATTACCCCAACAAGACCACATTTTCATTGTCATCTTTGGTAAACAATTTTATTGTAAAGCAAACAAAAAATAAAAACCCATCTTTAGCTGCTGATGAATCGAACCCGCGACGTCCCTTAAAAACAAAGAGACAGCACCCACTTGAGCTGGAAGGCTTCTTTTGTATGTTACAAAGCCTTCAATTTACATATTAAAACCAATAATATTTTAAATAATAAAAAAATATTCAATCGTAGGGGGCCCTTGCGGAAGGGCCCTGTGCGTGGCGGCACCGCCCTTGACCACCTCAGGGACGGCTATGGATAGATTCATAGAGACAATGACGTGATGGCAACGTATTTGCACATTTGCGCGAGAATGGGAGAGAGAGATTGAAATTGTAGACTAGTGAATTTCTTCTAAAATAAGAAACCATGTTTTAATTTTTGTTTTTGTGAGATTTGGTTTTGGAGTTGAGGTTCCGTCTCATGGGTTTATATCGTGAGACAGTCTCACAAGAGACTTTCGATTTATAATGTGTACGATGATAATAAATAATTGTTTTTCATGAAATAGTTTTGAATGGAGATAATAAGAAATGTTCAAGGAATATTTGTTTAGTGAAAAATCCAAAGTAGTATGATTGGATATGAATGTTATTTACGCATAGAAATTGCGCTATTTTAGTGCATTTTAATATGGTTGGAGATCGAAGTGCTAAACTTTCGACTTACTCGGATCTCTGAAATCATGGAAATTTGAATGATTAATAGAGCTCTGCTAAACATGGGGAATGGGGACTGTATACAACTTATAAAAAATAAAAAACAAAAACAAAAACAAAAACAAAAACAAAACGATGTAAAACCACACCCACCGCCACCATCAATACAGGAAGCCAAGGTACTTTGAGGAAAAAATTAATTAATACTGAATTTCAGCTTAGTTAAGAGAATGGTTAATCTTGAGATCAAAAAAATGTATTTACCCGTAGGATAGATAAGCAATTCCCATGGGTGTTGGGAATAGGCTAGGTCACCTAATAGGGGCCTATGGCCCAATCTACTTACTTATTTAACAATTGAGTTATACTAAAGTATTTTATAAAGCCGGTTTTTAAATATCACGAATTCGTGGTTGGGCCTCACGATGAAACATTTTCAACTTAACATGCCAAACTATTTTTTTTCTCTTTTGAACTAATCAATTTCATTAAGTAGAAGAACTTTGCAATTGATAATTAAGTAAGATCAAAATTGTAAAACTACAAAATCATAAATCTATACGAGATATAAAACATAGACATATTTTAAACCTATACGATGTTGGACCTCAAGCGCTTTACGGATTGACGACTTTGTCCCCACAAACCAACACGAGTCTTTTCTAGCGTGCTTTGTCCTCACTCACGCGCGTCTGAAAAAACTTCCAGGGGGATCACCCATCATGTCTACTCCGGCCAAGCACATTTAACTGAGAGTTTCAATGTAATGGGCACCAAAAAATAAGATGCATCTGTTGGAATAAGTAGTCTAAATCAAATCATTTAAGCTCTCTTTTAAGCTTTGTGCAATCGGTGATGACGAGTTTGAATCGCGGGCGCGCCTCACGCCTCTTTTAAAGCCCATTGCGCGGTAGGATGTTGGACAAAGCCCAACAATCCTCATCCCGATACCTGCCAAAGATCTCGGCCCGATTAGCAGCAACCTCCACTTTCGCCAAACTTTCTCGGTTCTAACGCCAACTTCTCAGTTCAAGCGCCGCTTTATGCGGCCTCCGATTGGGCGACCACAACCTACACCTTTCGATTTCGATCCATTTACCTTAGTTCAAGCCCACGACAACCTACCGCCCGATTCGGTCCGTTTCCTCCGCTGCGCCAAACATCTCAGTTCCGCTCTCCTGGCAACCTCCCTGCGCGTGCTTCCAAGGAATCGAACTGTGACTGCTCGATACCGGTTGTTGGACCTCAAGCGCTTTTTGGATTGACTTGTATTCCCACAAACCAACATGAGTCTTTTCTAGCGCACTTTTTCCTCACTCACGCGCACTCGGAAAACTTCCTAGGGTCAACCATCTCATGTCTGCTCTAGGCCAAGCACGATTAACCTTAGAGTTTCTATGTAATGGGCACGAGAAGAAGATGGATATGTTGGAATAGGTAGTCCAAAATCAAATCCTTTAAGCTCTCCTTTTTAACTGTGCAATCCGGTGCTCACGAGTTCAAAGTGCGGGCGCGCCTCACGCCTCTTTTAAAGTCAGGCGAGATCTTTGGACCAAAAGCCCAACAATCCCCTCCCGGACTGCCGGCATCTCATCTCCGAGTCTTGACAACCTCCGCTGCCCGCCAATCTTCTCGGTTCTAGCACCAACTCCTTGATTCATGTGTCGCGTCGTACGACCTCTCGATTCCGGCCACCCAACAACCTAGACCTTCAGTTCAGTCCATTTACCTTAGTTAAAGCCACGACAACCTACCTTTGTTACGGTCCATTTACCTTCGCCGTGCTATCATCTTAGTTCCACCGCTCTGGCAACCTCCATTGCATCGAGTTTCTAAGGAATTCAAACGTGACCTTCTCGATATTATTTGTTGGACCTCAAGCGCTTTATCGGATTGATGTTGTCCCCACAAACCAACATGAGTCTTTTCTAGCGTGTTTACTCCGAGGCCAAGCACGCTTAACCTCGGAGTTTCTATGTAATGGGCACCAAAAAAAAAGATGCATCTGTTAGTTTAGGTAGTCAAATCAAATCCTTTAAGCTCTCCTTTTTAATGTGTAATACAACACTCACGAGTTCGAATCGCGGGCCGCGCCTCACGCCTCTTTTAAAGCCCATTCAGAAAGAGATCTTTGGATCAAAGCCCAACTAACGGATATACTTGATCCAAAAGAGAATCAAAAAAATTGCACAAGCGTTGCACAAATTACGAACCTACATCATCCTTAATCTTACGTAATGGGTCATCTAAATCTCCGCAACGCTAAAATCATGACGAAAAATTACCACGTGGGACAAAACACCACTTATTAAGTAGAAAAAATCCAACTTATTAAGGGACAAAAGGCTACCATGGAGGAGAATCAAAAACTTACGGAAAGAAAGAGAAACAAACAATTAATTAAAAAAATAAGTAAAATAATGTTGCTTCCCATATCTTCCTATCTTTGGGAAGATGAGAGAAGCGAAAAGGATAAGTGTTCGCCTTATTTTTAGCTTCACATAAAGTGTACGGTGTAGTTTATAGAATAGGGTAAGCAAGGTCGTATCCACGGAGACTAATAAATTTATGCGCTAAGTATTGAACTAAGATAGTCTTGTTTTTATTTAGACGATCGAAATTTGATAATTGTTGTAGAAGTAAAAGACAAGATTAACCACAAAAACACAAGATACTAAGAATAAGTGGAATTATCAAAGGGAATGAAATGGATTCGGGTTATGGTTTCAATTAATATTCCTCTTGTTGTCAGGATTTAATCAAAGTCAAAGTTATTATCACTACACCTATAAGACGATCACAACGGTATTTTATCCTCCTCTCGAGATGTATATAAAGTGTAGATTGAAATATCTATACTAGCATCTCTACTCAACATAAGATAACAACTCCCAAATGCACAAAAGATCATATATCCTCACAAATATTCACAAACCTCTCGATTATGCAAATATTCATGTCAAGTACTCAAGATCTAATATCGAAACTCATCTCTCGAATTATGAATCAATATATCAAACATGTTAAATCATTGGCCAAATGATAAAACAAGAATAAGAACAAAGTACTCAAATAGGCTTCAAGACAATAGCTTCAATTAAGATTAAAACATTCAACAAGAGTTCAACTAATCTACTTCCAAAACCCGGAAATCACAAGAAGTTTAGCTACTCATTACAAATAAACAACCCATAGACAAATTGTTCATATTCATGACAAGCTAAAATGAAAGATTAAAGCACAAAGAATGAGAAAACTTAGGGAAATGGATAATCTCTCGATTGATCTTCAATCCTCAAGCTTCGATTCGACCCGATTCTTCCCTTGGTTCTTCCTTGATGAAGTTGATGTATTTCTTGTGTTCTTGGGTGTATTCCCAGCCTTTCCTTCATGCCCTAGTTCAAGCCTCCCATGTATCTATTTATAGTACCCCTGTTTTTAGATCTGAAAATCGGACTTTTATTGTTTTATCCGCCAACGGGCGCTGCAGCGCTCAAAAATGGGCGCTGCAGGCCTGGTCTTAGCGCTGCAGCGCCATCCAAAATTTTGCCACTGCCCAGATTTTCGCCTCCGGCTGCAGCGCCTCGTTTTGGCGCTGCAGCGCCATCCAAACGTCGAATTCGGTTTTCAGTCCTTCATCAAAGTTGTAGCCCTATCTCTTAGCTTTCTATAGCCACTTGAATCACCTCAATATCAATTTTGTAGAGAGTTATGGTCAAAATACTAAACGCTGCCAGTGATGGAAATTTCAGACGCGTTTGGGCGTTTCTTCAAATCAATCTCGTTGTTTGCTCGTTTGTACTTCTTTTGATACGATTCATTACTATGACTATAAACTCAATATAATTGGCTCTCAACATGTATTGGCTACTCAAATGACTCAAAATAATCAAAAACAACACAAAACTCAAGTCTAGGAAGCCCAAATCAATTGTATAAAACCAAGTGAACAAATACCCCAAACTTAAGCTGTTGGCCGTCCGGTCAACGCTTTTAGAAACAAGATAAAACATGACTAGGAGTAATGAAAAGTAAAACGCACAACAACTCCATAAAATTCATATTGTTCATCATAGGTGTCAAACAACGAATCAATCAAGCCTCAAACATCTAACATAGAGCATACATCAAAGAAACCATGGTAAATGCTAAGAATCACGTCTCTCAAAGATCAAGTGTATACTCATCTCGAATGAATATAGGGCGTGTTTACTCTCAAATCAATTCAATGTCGCAAAATTACCATAGGCTTGCAATTCGTCTCATATCTCACTAGAATGTATGCAATTTGTGAATCAAAAAGGACTTTTTCTTTGGTTGTAATGAAGGTTCTTTGGTTAGGGTAGGAAAATATGGATAGAGTGACTCGAACTCGGCGTATAGACCGGTGAGCATATAAATCATCTACATTAAAGCTCAATATGCTACTCAAATCATCTCTCATTTTCATCAACTCCTCTTATCTCCATCTCCTTTCTTTCTTTTGAGAATCACCTCAAATTACAATCCTTAGCCCCAGGTTCATTTAAATGAAACTCATTTACAAAGTCGATTTTTTCCGACATTTATACGAGTTTTCAACACTTCATTTCTCCTCCTTTTCTTCCCATCAACCAACTCTAACACCATCTTCTAAAATTTTGATTTTACCCATCCACCCTTATTCAATCCCTTTACTCAATGTTATACGCTCAAGTTTTGGGTAAAAGATTTATCAAGTTAAGGCTTGAATTGTGGCTATCAAAAATTAGGCAATAGGCTCAAGTTGGCTAACTAGGGATTTCAATATTATCATTAGGTAAGCAAAAAGGCTTGAAGGGCTAACAAAAATGGCCTTTGATCATTTTCACATTTCGCATACAACATGTGACCTTGACGGAGATAACAGAAAGCGGGTTCTAGAATTCTAACAACATGAATGATACACTCAAATTAACAACAAGATCGCATATGATGAAAGCGGTAAAGGCTCAAAAGCTCACAGGCTTGCAAATCGTAATTCAAAGCATCAAACCATGTTCTCAATATCCACATGCTCAATGTCATCTATTCATGGCTCAATCAACTCATACTCAACACCCAATCAAAACAATACAAATTTTTCAAAAATGCAAAGACGAGTCGCAATCAAGAGATCAACTCACTCCCTAAAATCTATGAAAGCGATAAACATGCTAAAAGCGTAAACATGCTACTAATGCAAATGCAACTTAAAATGTTCTACATGCAACTATATGAAAACACACAAACAAATGCAGATTTTTTTTTTTACACACTTCAAATCAAAATACTCACACATTTCAAATCAAAATACTAACTCTCCCCAAACTTGAATGAAATTATATCGAAACAAGGAAAATATAGAATTTCAAGAAAGAAAAATGTGAAGTTACCATTGGGTTGCCTCTGACAACAAGCGCTAGATTTACCGTCTATAGCTCGACGTATGAATTGGTGCCTCCTTGAATGCATATATTAGCTGCTTTGGGTCATGGTCAAGTGCCATATTTGCCTTACTTGCACCTAATAATGCATACTTTGGGTGTCCAAGCAAGGATTTGAGTCTGGCGTAGGAATATATTGATCGGTTTACGTGTATGTTGTTCGTTTGCATACGTATGATCGGTGTTTTTCTGGATTCGGAACAACTTTCTTATAATATCTCGCACGAATTGCTCATTCGTACACGCTTGGGTTGTGTGTTCCTTGTCTGTTTTTGTTCCTTTTAGTTCGCCACATCTTATTTGACCGTGCATAGACATACAATCTGTGTGTGGTTCTGAACTTTCTTGCTCTTCCAGGATCTCCAACTCCTCATATTCGGTATCATTCCTTCGATGAATGACACTATATTGTTCCTTTGAGTTGGCTTCAGTGGTGCTTAAAAATTGGCTCTTTTGATGTTGCCCACCAACTATTGTAACTAATTGGCCCATTTGAGTCTCGAGATTTTTAATTATGAATCCATAGTATTGGCCAATTGTGTGTCAATTGCAACTTCATCTTGTCCATCTTTGCTTCGTTTTTGGTAAGGCTATTTCTCATTTCCTTCATTAATAAATTTATTTGACTCATAAATGAAGTCGTTTGATTCATGAATGAAATGAGGCGTCTTCCAAAGATGGTTTTGCCTCTTCCATCCGAATAGGTACACCTATACCAATTCAAAGAAACAAATCAAGCATTTTAGAAGTAGAATTTACAAAAGAAAAATGAAAAAAATAAAAAAACAAATGTCTAAATTAAGAATAATTCTATCTATCGCAATATTAGCACCAAAAATTGTATTAGTCCCAGAGAACATGGCGCCAAAAACTTGTTCGCCTTATTTTTAGCTTCACCGCAAAGTGTACGGTGTAGTTTATAGAATAGGGTAAGCAAGGTCGTATCACGGAGACTAATAAATTTATGCGCTAAGTATTGAACTAAGATAGTCTTATTTTTATTTAGACGATCGAAATTTGATAATTGTTGTAGAAGTAAAGACAAGATTAACCACAAAAACACAAGATACTAAGAATAGTGGAATTATCAAAGGGAATGAAATGGATTCGGGTTATGGTTTCAATTAATATTCCTCTTGTTGTCGATTTAATCAAAGTCAAAGTTATTATCACTACACCTATAAGACGATCACAACGGTATTTTATCCTCCTCTCGAGATGTATATAAAGTGTAGATTGAAATATCTTTGCTAGCATCTCTACTCAACATAAGATAACAACTCCCAAATGCACAAAAGATCATATATCCTCACAAATATTCACAAACCTCTCGATTATGCAAATATTCATGTCAAGTACTCAAGATCTAATATCGAAACTCATCTCTCGAATTATGAATCAATATATCAAACATGTTAAATCATTGGCCAAATGATAAAACAAGAATAAGAACAAAGTACTCAAATAGGCTTCAAGACAATAGCTTCAATTAAGATTAAAACATTCAACAAGAGTTCAACTAATCTACTTCCAAAACCCGGAAATCACAAGAAGTTTAGCTACTCATTACAAATAAACAACCCATAGACAAATTGTTCATATTCATGACAAGCTAAAATGAAAGATTAAAGCACAAAGAATGAGAAAACTTAGGAAATGGATAATCTCTCGATTGATCTTCAATCCTCAAGCTTCGATTCGACCCGATTCTTCCTTGGTTCTTCCTTGATGAAGTTGATGTATTTCTTGTGTTCTTGGGTGTATTCTGACCTTTCCTTCATGCCCTAGTTCAAGCCTCCCATGTATCTATTTATAGTACCCCTGTTTTTAGATCTGAAAATCGGACTTTTATTGTTTTATCCGCCCACGGGCGCTGCAGCGCTCAAAAATGGGCGCTGCAGCGCGCACATAACACACCCGGGCGCTGTTCATCCAAAATTTTGCCACTGCCCAGATTTTCGCCTCCGCGCTGCAGCGCCTCGTTTTAGCGCTGCAGCTCATCCAAACGTCCGAATTCGGTTTTCAGTCCTTCATCAAAGTTGTAGCCCTATCGCTTAGCTTTCTATAGCCACTTGAATCACCTCAATATCAATTTTGTAGAGAGAGTTATGGTCAAAATACTAAACGCTGCCAGTGATGGAAATTTCGGATGCGTTTGGACGTTTCTTCAAATCAATCTCTCGTTGTTTGCTCGTTTGTACTTCTTTTGATACACGATTCATTACTATGACTATAAACTCAATATAATTGGCTCTCAACATGTATTGGCTACTCAAATGACTCAAAATAATCAAAAACAACACAAAACTCAAGTCTAGGAAGCCCAAATCAATTGTATAAAACCAAGTGAACAATAAGACGGCTAGGGTTTGATACAAAGAGTTTCTATTTATAATCATACATGTATAGTATTATATATAATACATATACTTATATTATATAAGAAATTGGTTCAAATGAAAAATTTCTAGAGTATGACTATAGGGACAAATATTGGTCATTGGTTGAAAATTTTGGATGATCAAGATTTCCCCCCTATTTAGGTTAATTAGAAAAAAAAACTATTAATTAATAGGGACAAATCGGTAATGTTACATATTTCAAGTTTTTTAATTGAGATAGATTTTTAATTGCAAGCCAAATTTTTTTTGGTAAAAACTAGTCAACCTTATCCTATGGTGATTTAAGGCAAGTTTGTTTACAAAACATTTACAGTTTCTTTGGGGATTATTACTATTCCAATTATCCGCCATTGAAGATTCTGTAACTTCCATCTATTTGAAGAAGAAAAACTTCAACTTTCAGTTTTTGCTTGAAAATTTCTGGAAATGGTGCATAATTAGTAGAATCCTCTTTGCATAATTAGAGTTTTCCCAAAAGACTCTTTAAATTTATAAAGCATATATTTCAAAATAAAGAGCATCTTTAAATTTAAAGAATGATATTTTTACATATTCAAACACTCTCTTTCTATTTAACTCTTTGTTTTCTCTTCTCTCAATATTAATTTATTATACATGGAGAATTTGGAAGTAATTTAAGATATTTTTCAAAATTTGTGTTGTTTTTGGAAACGCCATATATAAAGGTCATTCAAATTGCAAGAAAACTAATATAATTAACTATCGAGAGTGGTTTTGGCTCTTCAATTTTGGAGAGTCAAAACCCATTCTCTAAATCTAAATGTTAAAATAAAGTATTTCTTGGAGATGATTTTTGGTGAATGACTCTTCAAAATAAAGAAAATTATTCATTTAGAGAGTCTCTTGGGCATGCTCTGCGTTGTTTTTGTTTTAAAATTACATTCGGTGTGCAATGACCAATAAAGTATATACCGCAATAATAAATAAATATATCCTTCTAATTAAGCAACAATATTATATTAATTCCGCAATGACTTTTTTCAACTCAAACTTTTTTCTGTTAGAATTGTTATGTTGGAGATGATGCATAATTAGTAGAATCTCATTGCATATTTAACTATGCGATGTTTATGTATTAAAATTACATTAGGGATGCATTGACCATATACCATATATTCAGCAACAATAAATGAAAAATGCAGTGATATCATTCTAATTAAGCAACAACATTATATTAATTCAACAATGACCCAATACTATATAAGCAAAAAAAAAAATACAGTCTTTTTTGGATTTGTTTCTTCAACAAAATCTAGGATAATCCGTGTTCTTCAACAATTTATTGTTGTTCTCCATGTTATTGCTTATTCAATGAATATTGTAGTATCGTTCAATACAATTCGTGTTTTTAACAAAATTGTAATGTTTTTGTTGTCCAATATCCGAATATGTGGCCTTTATTCTTCAACAATTTTTTTTTTTTTTCTGCGTGATGTTTTCTCAATGTTGTTGAAAGATGCGGATGGAGTGATTTATGGTGTGTTTGTGATGCATTTTTAGTGACTAATTCTCTCTTCTTAATTTGTAATCAGTTTATTATGGACAGTTATTATTTCTTTAGGATGTTTTTAATAATACCTTTAATGTGGATAAAATAATTTATTATTGTTCTTTTTGCTGTCAAACCGAGCCGTTGTGATTTATAGTAAAGATTGAGATCGATCCTTATAGTCTCACAAATGTGATTAACTAGTCTCATTTTTGGATTCGACCATATTATAGTGTATATATATATATTCTAATCTATATATATAAAAATATTATGGATCTTGTATATAAATATTATATAACACACAAATCAAATAAATAACATATAATCAAATAATATATTTTTTACAATCAAGTATAATTATTTTTTAACTATTGGTTTTTAAAGGCTTAAATTAGCTTTAAATAGGCTCATGTGTTGCTTTTCAAGTAAAAGGACAGACATAGCCTATGAAAAAGCCTATCATTGATAATAGATGAAGCTTGAGCATAAACTTGGTGAAATGGCCAAATGGGCCTAGACCATCAAACATAAAGCTTGGTTTGACCATCAAACAAAGTTCTTGAAAAGGATTCTGATTAGAGAGACCCACTTTATCGACAAAACCCGTACGGCCCATCATCCAGGGTATAAAAGATGTCCCTAATTATTTGTAAGTAATTCTCATAATGAAAGTTAATTGTAGTTAATTCTTGTTTATATGACATTCTCCTATATCCTGCATCGACTTGAGCATCGGAGTGGCCTCCCCAAGACAACCCCAAAGCCTTGTCCCTAACATTTGTTGTTGTTGTAGGTAAGTTACCAATGAAGAATTACCAACTCCAAAAGAAGTTGGACCATCGTAGACTTAGAGTGATCTGTCGGTTATGAGCAATATCACATACTCCCTCCTATTCACAATAAGTGTCTTTTGACACATAAAGGTTATTCAAAAGAATGTCCTTTTGATGTTTTCAAGACTAATGAGAAAAGATTTTTCCCAAATTACCCTTATTAACAATAATGCCTAAGTTTTTTGTTTTCTTTCAAAGCAATATTTATGATTAATTAAAGATATATTGATATTTTAATACATTCCTTAATATGTGGTTTTTTTTAAAAAGAGACACTTTATTGTGAATAGAAGGAGTACATAATCGTAAAGTTTTTACTTATTGAGAACAAAAAGTTAAAAATGATATAATACTATTTTTAAGATTAAAATAAAATACAAAGTAGCCTAAAATATTCTTAATGCTTATTTTGGTAATGGAAAGAATATGAAAGAATATTTCAATGTATGAGTTAGCCCGATTGATTATTTCGCTTTTGGGATGATCTTTTTCTCGAGTCCTATAGTTTCTTTCGACTTGTTTATGAATCTTGATGATACCTGAGTCGAGTTGGTCAAAATATCTCCACGTGGCCATTCGACTTGATGACGTGGACCAACCAAATGACGTGGACCAACAGAACCATCTCCACCGAGCCGAGCTCAACTCGGTGGAGGGTAGTAATTCAATATTTCTCTACTCAACATCCTTCCACTAAGTCGAGTCAACCTCTAGTGGCGATCGACCAGGGCGCCATCTGTAGACACATCAACGGGACAAGTCAATAAGCACTTTCCAACACATGGCCACCATGCGCCTAATGCACAACAAGAGGAGGGCAAATGTCCCACTAATATTTGAGATATAATGCTTATTAGCCACTAATTGTATTAGTATAAATAGACCTTATTTATGAGGAAAAGGATAAGAGAGGAAAAAACAGTATATAGCTTAGAGAGTTCAAATTCAAGTGTACAAACTCGACCAGAAATATCTGCTCGACATTATTAATAAAAAGCGGAGTTCAAAGACACTTTAAATATTTTCCAGTGTTCGATTTCTTTTCCTAGCCACGCATTTTAAAGTCTTTGGCTTGTTGGTCGGATAAGAGTATCAACATCGGCGCTAGAAGGAATACCCGTTTGGTCCAATCTCATTCCCAAAAGTTTGAAAATTCCACTAAGGTAATATGTTTTCCTTCCCTCGAACAATGAGTGAAAGTTCCGAAATTCTCGGAGGCAAGACCTCTCACCCCAAGATCCCCAAAATCCCCAAAATTCCCAAAATGTGAACCTCATTGAAATGGGAGCAATAACATTGTTGCCCCTCACACAACTTTTATCCAACCTGAATTCTTGCAACAAATGAACATGTTATTAACTAGAGCATTAGCAACCCCAGCCTATTCCCTCCTCACAAATAGTTATTCCTCCACCACCTCTCCCGGCAAATCCCCAACCAAATGCCCAAAATCAAGTCCCTCTAAACCAAGATAACCAAGAAGTCGAGTTCAAACTGGCGACTGAAGATATGCGAGAAAGAAGAAGGCCGCGGGATGAAGATATGGAACACACAGGTTGCGAGAATCATCACCTATTCTTTAGCGCCTCGTCGGGCCAATTCGATTTGGTCGCTTTTTGGGGCTAGAGCCTATCTGGAAATGACCTTGTAGTCCGCTAGTCCAGGATCCATTTCTGGAAATCGAGAACCACCTGAGCTAACCAGCTCGGGGATCCCAACCCTATGAACGAAAGAGAAGCCGAAATACTCGCATGCGGCATCGTCTCAACGAATTAGCGGATTTCATAGCAAAATTCACCCCATCAAAGGGCAAGCATTAGCGGATTTTGATCGCGTATAATTTGGATGTGTAGGCCTCATTAGTAGTAGTTGGCTCCACTGCCTCAATGGCATGTGTTTGAATATTTTTGCCTTTATTTTTTTCTTTGATTCTGGTATAGATTTGCAGTCCAAAAGCGATTCGACATGTTTTGGCCCAATGTCTGTCATACCACATACATTACAAAGATCACCACAAGTTCTTTCCATTTGCAATTTTCCTTTATCACGATTTTCTTTTTGATTTTGATACTTGTTTGTTTGATGTATAATCATTTTGGTGCGAAAAATGATAATTATCTCGATTATAGTAATTACGACTACCACGGTCATATCTGTGAGTATATTTGATGTGGACCACCACGACCCCCGCGCCATCACGCCCGAGTTTATACTCACGACCTCTAAATCGGCCCTCCTCTCTCTAGGAGTTAGCATGTGCTTTGTGCATTTTGCATTAGACCAGGAAGGTGCAAATCGTGATTTCTCAACAATAATTCATTGATTTTCTCTATCGTAAGAAGAACCGAGATTAATTCATAATATGTTTGAAATCATTCTTTGTCTAATTTTGCCCCATGAAAAAGAGCAGTAGGGACTCAATTTTGAATAATGCCGAATTATAGCAAACAATGATCGAAGTCCTGCAATCTCGATTGTTGCTAATCATATTGTCTTGCGGGAGTATCACGATTACGGTGTGATCAAATCTAACTTCGAGCTTTTGCGGAGCTGGAAGGCCTTTCAATCTGTATATATTTATTTTTAAATCATCGATAGATGATGATGAATAAATATCATTGCGTTCGCCTCATCTTTTATCTCAAGATATCTTCAATTTTTACGAGGCTTCAATGTTTTAACCGGATCTTGACCCTGGAAGGTGCGATGTAACATCCAAACACCATGATAAATAATTATCACCAGGTGGTATCGAGGATCGGAATTTTTGCTTTTCGATCGATCATTTTTCTACAAAGAAAATAAAAATAAATTAGTACAAATAAATTCAAACCTGAAATATACAAACCTTTTCTTGATCAATAACTCGTGTTGATAACGTGTTGTAAATTATCTCTTTATCATATGATATACATATGTAGAACTTTATATATATATGTGTGCTTAATTTTATATATATGAAAACAAGATGAATTGAAAGAAGTTTGTGGGAGAAAAAAATGTGCTTGCAATTGAAAATCGTATATTTTCATTCATCAATTTACATCTTTTATAGGCAAAATATTAGGTGTCTATTTTAACACATCATTATCCTATTATTCTGAAAAATTTAAAAGCTACTCCTAACATGTGCTTAAAGTCCACGTGCTGGACAATTTGTCAATAATTGTTATAACAAAACAATAATTTAAATATAAATACAATTTCCAGCGCAAATAACGACTCCAGTAGAATAGTATCTTCCTAAAAGTTCTACAGTTCTAAATCCTAATTGATTAGGGATTCGAATTTAGATATACTTCCGCTACCTCGTTTTTTTTTTAGTTCCTATATAATAAATTCTAATCCAATCCACCACTGTCCGGCAACGCCACTCCGCCGACAGCTCGCGTCCCAACTCTCCGCGAAATTTTCGTGAATTTTGTTCTGTGCTACGATAATAGCAATGGAACATAAGGTTGGTAAAACGGAAAAAGGCTCTTACTTGTGGGTGGTGAAGAACTATTCCATGCTGCGAAAACAAATTGGCGTAGGCAAATCAATTGAGAGCGAAGAATTTACAGCGGGTGGCCACCGATGGACAATTGTGTTTTATCCGAATGCAGTAGATATCGATGCCTACAATGCTGGTTATGTATCTCTATATAGTTTTGAAGAGCGAGAGCAGTGTTCATCTGCAAATTTTACACGAGATTTACGTGCTCCATAAGTCCGATAAATGTTGTGATAGGGGTATCTCTTTATTTAAACGTGGTAAGGGAATCCCCTGTCTTTCTCGCGGCCAACTCTGCGGAATGTGCCGTTTTATTAAGCGACAAGTCATTGAATCTCCCGACTATCTTCAAGACGACTGCTTGAAAATTAGCTGCATAATCGGAGTATTGACTTGTCATCACCATAACCAGCGTCTTATCATGACCCCCGCAAATGGAATATCGACTTCACAAATCCAAAAGCAGCCTCCTCTCAAGGTCCCTCAATCGGAGTATGGACTTCTAAAATCGAAAAGCAGCGTCAAGGGGACGAGACAGATTTTAGCAACTTGTTGGAAAGCAAAAAAGGGGCTGATGTGTTCTTTAGAGTTGAGAAAGAAAGACTGTGTGCTCATAAGTGGATTTTAGCTGGTCGTTCTCCAGTTTTTCGGTCACTTCTTTCAGGTTGCAATAAACCACACGAGTTTATCATCACCAATATGGACTCTAGAATATTCAAGGTTCCCTTTCACCTTACATTTAATTAATTCGGCAAATGAATGAAGCTTATTTACTTGAATTGGAATTTATCAGTGCGTTTGCGTAATTTATATCATGCTTCTTGAATTTGTGGTCTGAATGCTGGCGTTTGTTGAATTAGGAAATCGTGCTTGCTTTTTGGAACTACTTTTGTGGTTAGTTTTTACCATCATGTTATAGTAGTAGAAATCTATGTAGTGCGAACCTCCAGTAGACAATAGCCTACCTCTTGTGGACTTACTAAAAGTACTAACTAATCTTGCAATAAACCACACGAGTTTATCATCACCAATATGGACTCTAGAATATTCAAGGTTCCCTTTTACCTTATTTACCTTAATTGTGAATTTATCGGCATTGCATTTGCATTATTAGTTGTATTGTTTTTGGTCTTGAAGTTTTTGTGCTTGACTTGAAGTCTATTGGTATTTCATTATTGCATTTGGCTGTCTAATTTATACCCTGCTTCTTGAATTTGTGGTCTGTATGCCCAAGTTCTTGCATAACCTATTGGCGTTTGGTTGAATTACAAAATCGTGCTTGCTTCTCGGAACATCCACTTTTTAGTGTTTACCATCACATTACAGTAGTTGGTTCGTGAAGTGTTCTATTTCGGTCTAATGTGTTTTCTTTGCTAGAAAATCATCTAACCTCTTCTATATTGCTTTGTTAGCGTGTATCTTTTATTTTATTGCGCGTTGTAATTTACTTGAGTTTATCAATTAGTTTGAAGTCTAAAAATTGTAAATAACCCTCCAACACACAGAGCTGGGTATAGAAGTTCAATTATTCTTCGTTTTTTCATTTTGTAGGCAGAAGTTTTCTGTTTACAAGTGATTGAGTTCACATTTATTGTTAGTTGTTTCAAATATTGACTTAGTCTTAAGAGAGAGGGGAGGGGGGGGGGGGGCGTAGGAAAGGCGTGCGTGTGAATGTTGACGATCAATGCATGACATTATCAGGCCATTCGTGTACCCTTTTTACGCATATGTCCTCAGTACTAACTATGAACCTAAGCAATCGATGCATGATATTATTACATGGAAGTTTAGAACGACATTTTTTGTCATTTTATTTTGTAGGCTATGTTGTGGTTTATATATAAAGGCAATCTTCTGGAAGAAGATGGACAAACTTTTGATGCTCATGGTCAATGTGTATTTGAATCGTTTTGGGGCAAGATGCTTGCAGCAGCTAATCGATTTGGGTTGAAATCATTGAGAAGGCTCTGTGAATCACGTATTTTGGAGAGTACGACTCTAGAAACAGTTGCATATACGTTGCATCTGGCAGACCTATATGGTGCCACACACTTGAAATCTGCTTGTCTCAGGTTTGCTGTTAAAAATCAAGCTGGTATGCATGATTCATATATCTTTGATCTCGTCTCTTACCTGCTTCAATTAGCAACAATAATAAAATCCATTAATTTTGATAGATCTCAGGCACTTGGTTGGTTGCAATTACCTCAGCATAAATTCTCCATCATTGTTGTCAGAATTGCATAAGGCCCAAGTTCTCCACAGATGGAAGGTAAGGCAACATGATTTCAACATGAAATCTCGTGGATGACATTTTTCATATGTTAGCATATGTTCCTTATGACAAACTGATGCAATTGTTTCTTGATAAACTTTGTGGTTTTGGTTTTGCAGGCTCTTTTGTTTCTATCAAGGACTATGTTTCTACTGTGTGCAGGCCTTGGCATGCAATTGGCAATAAACCAAAAAAAGAGTAGCTATGGGGTTAGTCTAGTTGTTTTCTGAAGCTTTTAATTAGTCTATTCTTTACTGTGTTGTTTTTTAAATATATATATATATATATATATATATATATAGGGGAGGATCAAGTGAGACCATGTCTCTAGGTGAGACACAATGGACTAATCTCAACCATCCCCACTATTAATCAATGGGTATGATTTAATGGATAAAAAATATATTAAAATATTAATTTAATCAATATAAAGGTAGTAGGGTAAAATAACATAACAAATTAGTTACAAAAATGGAATCAAATCTATTTCTCTCCCATACACCTCCTTTTCCCCAATCTCACGTCTCTCTTCTCTCTCTCTCTCTCTCTCTCTCATTCCTCCATTAACGCAAATAAAGAAAAGCGTGAAGAGCTCGAAAATTACAGAGAAAAAACGAAAAATCGGTGCAATATTACAGGATAAATAACGAACGTGTGAGTTCGAAAACTAAATATGCAACAAAACTCAACTAAATATGCATTATCTCGAAAAACTATCTATGCAGCGTAAAAAAACTAATATGTAGTACAGTATAACCAACTATGCAAGATGTCATAAATTATGCAACAAAATCAACTAACTATGTATTATCTAGAAACTATCTATGCACTATGGAATAACTAAATATGCAGTACATTATGTAACATCTCATTTTTATAATTTCCAAAAGCAACATCCCATTTTCATAACTAAATATACATTATATTAAACCTATTTATGCAGTGTAGTATAACTACATATGCAGTACGTTATATTCAATTATGTCTTGTTTTCATAAAACAGTGCAACAAAATAACTAAATATGCATTATTTGATGTCTAATTATGCAGTAGAAGAACCCTAACTATGCTGTAAAATAAAAATATTTGAAAGAAAACAGGTTCCTTAAATTCCGCCACAAAATCCCAGTGTCTATTTCAGCCACTTAAAATCAGCTGGGGGCCACTAATTTGAACCATAAAATCATTTGGGACCACTAATTTGAATTACAAAATTACAATCTTACCCTTAAAATCGGCAAAAATTAGGAAATAATTAAAAAAACTGAATTAATCACATCCCTTCATTTTTAAGATCAATGGGTAAGATGAGTCACACTGTCTCACCTAGGGAGGGTGGTCTCATTTGAACCAAATCTATATATATATATATATATATAGGTATTTGTTCAAATGAGACCAATATCTAGGGTGAGACCGTGAGACATAATCGAAATACGTTTATTCTTATTTTTGAAGGGTTTATAATCCAATTTTTAATGTATTTTTAATGATAAAAAATGGTACAAGGTTATATTGGTAAAAACTACATACAGGCGTCGGTTGTTAATTAAGGATAGATATTAATGCCCCTTTAATTTCGGTAGAGAGAGATTGTAAAAATCTTTTGACGTCTTGATTTCATGGGAGAGTATGATGAATCCCTAATTTTTCCGCCCTCGTGCATTAATGGGTGATCTTATCGGTTTCAATCGGTTTTTTTAATTAAGGAGAGTATGATGAATCCCTAATTTTTCGGCCCTCATGCATTAATGGGTGATCTTGTCGTTTTTTTAGCACGATACATGTTATGTTACAGTGCATATTTAGATACAATTTGTTGCATTCTTAGTTAAAATACTTTGTATCAATATGTAAGATAAGGGTTTTTTTATCACTTTTTTGCGGTGATAATTCATCCTGCATGGTCAATGTATTCTTAGTTACAATTTGTTGCATTTTAGTTACATTTTGTTGCATTCTTGGTTAAAATAGGTTTCCATGAATATATAAGATAAGGGTTTTTTGATTGCATCGATAATTTTGTATGGGTCGATGTATTGTTAGTTACAATTTGTTGCATTCATAGTTCTGAGTTTGGTACATTCTTAGTTAAAATAGGTTGCATCAATATATTGTTAGTTAAAATAGGTTGCATTCTTAGTTACAATATGGTGCATTCGGTGTATGGGTCAATGTATTGTTAGTTACAATTTGTTGCATTCTTAGTTACAATTTGATGCATTCTTAGTTAAAATAGGTTGCATCAATATATGTAATTCATCTCCATGTTGCATACTTAGTTAAAATACGTTTGCATCAATGTACAAGATAAATTTTTTTTTTTTCGGCGGCGATAATACAATGTATGGTTCAATCATATTTTTTTTGGTGGGGATTATCATTTATTGCACCTCCTAAATTATAGGTATTAGATAAGGTAAGTTTGAATCATGCATACCTTGTTTATTATCATTGATTGACCGATTTTTGTGTTTTACTATAATACCCTCACACGAAAATAATGGTTGAGAAAGCTTCTATATTTATTATTTCAATCTCATCCATTCATTGTTAAATTGCAACGGTTCAGATTAGGTCTCACGGTCTCACCCCAATATATGGTCTCACAAGAACCAACCCCTATATATATATATATATATATATATATATATATATATATATATATAGGGAGGGTGTGGGAGCATTAAGGAATCAAAAAGTAATGAACTCAAACTTGCACAAAATTAGTCAAATATCCAACTCTTTTGAGTTTCATGACCATAACTGTGAATTTTAACATATTTTTTTCATATCTGCCATTTTTGTTAGTATTCGGTGCAAATGTCGAGCAAGAAAAGGAGAACCAAGAGCTTGTGGGATCATATGTTTACTGGTTTGGCATATGAAAACGGTTTTCCAGCAATATTAACAGTATATATTCCTTTTTTGGACGTTGAACTATTGATACAATATAAATCAGATTTTGTTGTGGAATTGCTCTAGCAATATAACAAATGTATATAATATTTATGGAATACAATGAACTATTTTCTGCAACATGATCATATCAGATTTTGAGCTGGAATTGCTCTATGGTTCTGACTTCTGGTTATTATATGATGCTGTAGAGCAAATCATTTAAAAAAACCTATAGTTACTAAGGACAAATGTATATAACTTCAAATTGGAACAAATTCAGTCTCTAACCATGTGCTGAATGAAACTCTATTTTAGAGTTGTGAACAGTGTTGCACTGTGGATGCGTTTAATCTTTTTTTTTTTTTAATTAAGTTAATGGATTATGTTCGGGTTGGGTCCAGATTCGCGGGTCAAGTTTGTGGATTCGTGAGTTAGAATCATCGAACCGGACCCGATTTGTTTAATTATTCGTGTCGAACCTTGAACCCCAACCCAACCTGTTTATTTCACGGTGACCCGAACCCGACCCATTTAATTAATTATTTACTTAATATTTTTAAAACTCACAAGTGGGTTAGATGTTAAATGGGCCATTGTAGGCTGACCTTAACCCGACATGTTTAATTGACGGGTTATCGGGTGCGATCGATTTCGACCCGCAACCGTGAAACTTAAATGCATATCTATTAATTCAGTATTAGGTTCGTGCCGAATCTCACCCCTAAGACCGAGGCATACCCGGGGACAACAAAGATTGATAGTAAAGAAAGTTAGAAAGGTCAAAAAAGTCACTTGGGACGGGCGCCCATGAGAGAGAAAGAGAGCATCACCAAAGGGTAAAGCAAAGTCCAAAACTGAAAGTTTCCAAGTGGGGAGCCCAATAATAGGAGTCAATCCCAAAGGAAGTGGGGGATCAATAAATTCAAATGAGGCAAAGGCCCCAGAAGAATGTGAATCCAAGATTTGAACCTGCTCCAAATAGCTTTAGTAAATATCACATGAAAAGAAAAGATGTGCAGCTGATTCTGGGCTGTGTAGACACAGTTTGCATAAAGGATCAACATCCAGATATTTGAGATTATTTATAATTCAAAAAAAAAAAAAGAGAGATTATTTATAGTGGCCAATCTTTCACGAAAAGCTAATTAACCAAATACAGAATGAGAAAATTTAGGAGGAACATAGTGTTTAAAAATCACAGGATTGGGGCTGCCCATTTTGAAAATGAGTTCATTACGAATATCACAAATCTTTTAAGGAGGGTGGAATCATTATTCTTTGGGGACCAGTCCCAAAACGATTGGTTTTTAAGGTAGTAGGAGCGAACCCATTGGACCCACTGAGAGTCAGCTTTAAGATGGATATTCCACAAAATTAAGTAGAAAAAACTCTACTTATTAATCGAAAGATTTTTAGGCTAGGAGAAAAAAGACAAAAACACTTTCCCCCGAAAGAAGATTGACTTGAAGACTTATACTCGGGAAGAAGATTTTAGTCAACACATGATTGACTTGGAGTAATTCGCCTTAAAAGACAGTATATATATATATATATATCTTTTTGAAGCTATATATATATATATAAATATTATATATATCTTGTATATAAATATCATATAACACAAATCAAATAAATAACATAGAATTAAATAATTTATTTTCTACAATCAATTATAATTATTTTCTAACTACTGATTTTTGGAAGTTTAAACTGTTTTTAAATAGGCTCAGGTCTGCCTTTTTAAATAAAATAGCCTATAAGAAAAGCCTATCATAGATAATGGATCAAAGCTTGAGCCTAAACTTAGTGAAATGGCCTGTGGGCCTGACCATCAAACATAAAGCTTGGTTTGACCATCAAACAAAGTTCTTGAAAAGGATTCTGATTGGAGAGAAGATTCCACAACTTTTGATGAAACATTATTTGGTGCGATAAAAAAATTGGGAGAAAAAAGATGAAATTTAAGAGTGTGATTGGATGTAAGATAAAAAAAAGTAATGATGAAAGTTGATTTGATGTGAAAATAGTAAAATAATGATTGGATGTGATTGGTAGTTAGAAATGTGTGAGTAAATGAATAGTGAAATTTATGAGATAATGTGTAATAATGATTATTTTTTTGTGAAAAAATGTGTAGATGTGATTGGTGAAAGAAAAAGTGAAAGTGAGATAATAGTATATTTTCTGAAAATTTTCATAAATAATCGCATGTTTGGTCAAAAAAAATTCTCCAGTAGAACGAAAATTAATTTTCGCTCACATCCAATCGCAGCCTAACAAGTCATTAATCAGTAGCGTTCAAAAAGTTCTACCACTTTTTAACTTGCGAGTTGCGAGGACCCTTGGGGGCGGATTTAGGCCGCGATTGGATGTGGGCAGAAAATGAAAAAAACTCGCTAGATGGACGAAACTGCACAGAGTCTGTGAATGGATATGGGCAGGCTAAGTTTTTTTAGGGAAATTACATCTATAGCCACCCACTAGATTTTACTGTTTTTGATATTTTAAGCTCACTTTTCTGACAGCTCTGTGAACCTTCCTTTTGTCACATTGAATTGGCTTTTCACACTTTTCAATGCTGCTAGCCGAAATTTTATTTGAATGCTGCTGACACATAATTCATATTACCTTTTATAATTATTAATTAAATATAAAAATGTCCTTATATGCACTCACAATTAACGATGCATACCTGTTGAAAATTCTTTTGCCATAATCATACACTTTGAGAATCCCCAAGAGGCTCTTCAAATCAAAAATACTCTTTATTTTAAAGAGTTATCTACCAAAAACACTCTCCAACAAGCTCTTTAGTTTAACTTTTAAATTTAGAGAACCAATTTTCACTCTCCAAATTTGGAGAGCCAAGACAACTCTCCATAATTAATTACATTAAATGTTAATTATTTCTAATATCCCATTTAATGATTTTTGCACTTTTTAATGATCCTTTTAGTGACAATTTCTACAAATCAAAATAAATTTTGAAATTTCAACATATATTTACCATGAAAAAATGCGATTAAAATTGAGAGAACATTACGAGAACTATGTGATTTCGTAAATGAGTCGAATCATCTTTAGAGTCGAATCATGAATAAGCATGTTGATCATTTTTCTTGAAGGCATATTTGAAAGGGCCTAGAGATTTGTTTTGATTTTTGGTTGTCGAAATATATTTTGAAATCATGTGATATTTTTCATTGAATTAAAATAGCATGATGTTCTCAATGTAAAACAATATGGAGGAAAATAATTAAGAAATTAGGAGAAAAATAAGTGAAATGGAGGAAAAAAAATGTGTAATTAATTAATGCTGGGAAATGATAAATAAAGAGCCAAATTTAAAGAATCTCTTGGAAGATGGCAAAAATACAACTCTTTAAATTTAAAGATGCTCTTTATTTTACAAAAAGATGCTCTTTAAATTTAAAGTGCCTATTAGGAATGCTCTTATAAGTTATAATTATAATGGGCTAATTTATTAAACTAAAACTATTTAAAAATCTAATTACCCAAATAATGCCAAAAACAAAAAAATTAATATATGACCTCTGTTTTCTCAAAAAAACTTTTATAAAATTTTGAGAAAGCAGATTTTTTAATTGAATTAATTTTCAGTTATAATTTTGATTTAAAAAAAATTAGTTTAACTAAATTTTTACTTTACAAATTTGAAAATATATGAACCATTTTTCGGATAAGTGTAACTATTTTTTGCTCAAAATTTGATAAAATGCTTCAATTTAGAATGAGTTTAAAACACAACTGGAATAGAAAAACATCACATGTATTACAATTGGGTTACATAATAAAACCTAAACCACGCTTACTCGATTGATGATTGATTCGCTTGTAAAGGCAATTGATGTTTTGCTAATCCGATTGTGTTTTTAAAGTCATTTTAAATAGAAGTATTTTTTTGAATTTTGAGCAAAAATCGATTACACTTATCCGAAAAATGGGGTATGTATTTTCAAATTTATAAAGTAAAATTCAATTAAATTAGTTTTTTAAATATAAAATTATTTCGAAAATTTATTAAAAAGGAATCTATAATTGTGAATTTGAAATAATCTTTAAAATCGAAATTATAATGAAAATTAATTCATTTAAAAATTCTATTTTTTTAAAAAATTTTTGAAAAAAAATACTGTTTTCTCAAAATTTTATAAAAAAGTAAAAATTGAGAAAACATAGATTACATCATTTTCACCTCATATATTAAATTTTTTGTTTTTGGCATTATTTGGTTAATTAGATTTTTAAATAGCTTTAGTTTAATAAACTAGCCTTTATAATGACATTTGATTCAACAATAGGTTTTTCTAAAATATTTAAATACAAACATCACATCCAAAAAAAAAAAAAAATTCTCATATCCAATCACAATTCTCCCTTAAAAAATATCACATCAATCGTCATCATTACATATCCATTCACACTCTCAAAATTTTACTATTAACTTCTTCAATAATTTTTTTACTATTTTCCAAAGAAATGAAAATTTTCAAAATAAAAGTAGATCCAATCGCTACCGCTTTTTATACCTCGGGCTCAAAGGACCCAAGATTAAAGGCCATGGAAGGCTAAGTGGGATCTAGAAATCCATTATTCTTTCTGGGTCCCCCCAGAATATACCTAAATATTCCCAAAATTGTAACTAAATAAATGACACAAATGTAATATATCATATGATCTATTATTATACATTTTCAACAAAAAAGGAAAAAAATACAAAATTAGTCATGTATCTATTGCCTTTGTTGCAAAACTAGTCCCGTAACTCGAAATTACAATTTTGGTCATGTGTTTTGTTCCTTTTATGATTTTAGTCCTACAAATTTTGAATTTGTGTAATTATGTTCCTATAAGTTTTAAGTTGGAGCAAATTTGTCTCCGATGGCTATTTCAATATTTCACTTATTTCCAAAATACCCGTTGTAGCCAAAATATTCAATATACCTATGATCTAATAGAAATGGTATCAACGCCTATATTTTATTTATTTATGCGTTAAATTTATTTATTATTTTTACAATAGATTGCTTAATGAGAGAATAATTTTAGAATTATGAATCCGGATCATAATCGATATACAAGTTCTACATATATTATTTCCGATTATGGAAATATGAAAAAACGCTTAAATTTGGTAAAATTGGTTGTTTTGGAGGACATGAATTACCAAAACTTAAAAATATAAGACTAAAATTGTCAAATTATTCTACAATTACAGGATTAAAAATGTTATTTAAGCCGAGTGGCCAAATTGTCATGGGACTAAATTGGCAACTTTAAAAATTAAAGGACTAATATTGCAACATCCTTATAAATACAGGACCAATTTTACAGTTTTCCGCCAAAAACATATAACTATAACTATATATATATAGGTTATATGAGACCACCTCATAGGGTGAGTCCATAGGGACCAATCCTAGCCATATATCTAATTTTTTCAAGGGTTGCGATTTAAGAGGCAAAATTACAAATTACAAGCTTGTTAATTAAACACAAGTGGTAAATTAGTCATCCTCTCAAATCAATATTCATGGGATTCACGGTATTCATGGGATTCACGCAATCCTTCCAAATTAGGGATGGCGATGGGGCGGATCAAAACCCGCGTCGATTAAACCCTTACGATGGGGTGGTCTGCCCAGGATAAATGGGTCCGGGCGGGTCCCGGGTCCAAGGTTGCAAAACCCGCCGGTCGGGCGGGTCCGGGTCCTATAGGACCCCCGGACCCGCCCCGCATGTTAATTTTTATTAAATTTTTAAATATATATTAAAATTTTTTTGCATTATTTACTTTTAAATTTGAGTGTTATATGTTTAAAAATATTAGTTGAGTACTATTATAACATTATTTACTTTTAAAGTTTAATTTACTAATATAATATCTTGTAATATTCTACTTTGAATATTTATTTTAAGTATTAGTTGAGTACTATGTAGTATACTAATAGTATTTGTTTTTTAAAAAAATCTTAATAGTAGCCAATTCTAAAAAAATAGTTATAATAAGTTGCATAATTATATTTATTTATTTTTTAATCTATTGACATTTGATTACTTTTGAAAATTTGGCCACAAATAGAAAAATATAAATTATTATAATTTAAAAAATATATTTGCGGAGTCTAGACCCGCCCCGGTGGGCGGGGCGGGTCGGGTCCCGGTCTAACTTCTCCTTGGCGGGCGGGTCCGGGTTTGGCCAAACCCGCCCGTTGCCATCCCTATTCCAAATCTCAAAACAAAATCACGTAACAAACCTCGCTTCTTCTTCAACATACTATGATAAGTGGTCTTTTTATGCACGTTTTATGTGTATATTTGAGTAGAATTCGAGTTATTTTATTGATAGTTTTGTAAATTTTTTATGTATATAGTTCATATTACTCCGATGATGTGCTTTTATTGATGTAGATTGACCATTTGGGGCTAATTTAGGACCATGGATTCATGTCAAAACATAGGGAGTTTAAGGATGCAAAAACGCTCGAAATTCCAAGCCAAACACGTCATTTCGGGGCCTTTTTTTGTCCAACACGGGCAGGGGTGTCGGGCAACACGGCCATGTTCGCCGGGAGCTAAAAACTCGAAATTTTTGCGAAAAAACAGCCCCGAACACGGCCTGGCCGTGTCATAACAACTTTCTGGCCAGTGTAAACACACGGCTTTGGCCGTGTTGACAACACTGGCCGTGTCGGCCTATTTTCGTTTTTTTTTTTGGGCAAGACGGCACTTTTCTTTGCGGAATTTGGGAAAACTCACCAACCAATCCATTTTGGCCACTTTTGTACATTTTTAACTCCCTATTTTTTGAAACATGTCTCCATGTCCCCTCCTCATCACTTGAATACAAGAATTCACCAACCAACAAGGAAAATAGGGGTGATTGTTTAATAAAAGAGAGTACTATCAATGTATTGGTTGCCTATAAAAGCCAAGGGTTGAAGTTGGGAGAGTAATTAATTAGATACTCAGAAAATATTCATTGTATTCATTTCATTAAGTAGAATTGGGATCAAGGGGTCTTGGAGGAGAAAGCTTGGGGCAATATTGGAGAAGAAGGCTTGGAGCAACATCATCAATCAAGAAAGAAGTCAATTGAGATTTTGAGAAAGATAAGTACACCATGTCTACAATACTTAAATCTTCTTGTGTAATTTATTCTTTGGTCAAAATCATGTGTAGCTAAACTCCTAGTGTTTGAATGTAATGAACTCTAGAATGGATTTGTGATTAAGGTGTGTATGTTTTTAATAAAATCTTCATATTTTGTGTGATTCACTTATATTATGCTTCGTTCATTCGAATTGATATATGCGCAATATTGATTTGAAGTTTATTTTTCATCCGGGAAATCGAGAGATTCATGGTGAAATAGAACCTATATAAGTGAAAAGAGTTGCATGCAATCCTAGATATAGGACGACATAAATCTTCTGGATTAGGGTCAAACCTAATATGGGAATTCACAAATCGTTATAATCTTTGTCTTGGGGTTTTAACTAGAAAGAGATTTCATTAATCAACTTGAGATTAGAAGTTTTTCGCCTTGAGAAAGGGTTTAACTTAAATTGGGAATTTCTACGGTCCACAAGACATGAGATTTTATTAAAAGAGGTTGGTTTTTGCTTAAGGGCTTACGGTTGTATTTTTAACTTGTCAAATCACAAAAACATTCTAGAGGATTTACATTCAAACACATTTCTATCTCTTGATTTCTTATTTTACAAATCTTCCTTCATTTTTACAATTTATAATTTGTTTTCCTTTTTCATCAAACAAAAACTCGAAAATTGTTAGATTAAATAACAAAAAGACGGTAATTATTAGTACTTACAATCCTCGTGGGAATGACACTCGATGACTAATAATCTATACTATAAAACGATAGGTGCACTTGCCTACGGTTTTAAAGGTAGCTTTTGAGCCATCAAGTTTTTGGCGCCGTTGCCGGGGATTGTAATATTAAGAACGCTTTATTTTTGTTAATTTAATCATTTTTTTACCATTATCTTTCTTTTTATCTATCTTTGTAAGTCTTGGTTTATACTTATCCTCTTTGTTTACGCGACATATGCCTACTCGTCGCCGAATTTGGAAGCGCGACGACCACCGGTAGCAACACAGAGGAAAGTACTAACACAGACCACGAAGAGGATACTAACGAAAATAAAGATTTCGTCATGGAGGATGAACAAAGAACTATGTATGACTATGCCAAACCATCCATGGACGGCACGTCATCTAGCATCGTAAGGCCATTTGTTGCCGCCAATAATTTTGAAATCAAACCGAATGTCATTCAAATGGTGCAACAATTTGTTCAATTCGACGGCCTACTGCATTTAAGATCCGAATAATCATATCACAAATTTCCTCGAAATTTGCGATACATTCAAAATCAATGGGGTCTCGATGATGCCATCCGTTTACGCCTATTCCCATTTACTCTTGGGGATCGGGCTAAACAATGGCTAAATACTTTGCCAAAGGAACGATTACAACGTGGAACATCATGGCGAAAAGTTCCTTTTGAAATATTTTCCACCGCCAAAATCGCACGATTGAGGAATGAAATCTCTTCATTCACTCAAGAAGATGACGAGACCTTGTACGACATTTGGGAGAGATTCAAAGAATTGTTGCGGAAATGCCCACACCATGGCCTACCTATTTGGATGCAAGTCCAAACATTTTATAATGGGCTACTTTCGCAACAAGACAAATGATCGATGCATCGGCGGGGGAACTCTTAATAACAAAACGCGGAAGCCGCTCAGGATTTGATTGAGGGAATGGCCATGAACGGCTACCAATGGCAATCCATACGAGGTAAAACTAATGGTCGGTTGGTGTGTATAATGCAGATGCGGTAGTTACGCTCGCCGCCGCACAGTCGAAGCATTGACCCAAAAGATCGACGATCTAGCAACTCCTAAACCACCACCACCGCATGTTTTATCTTGTGAAACTTGCGGAGGATTGCATAATCATCATGGATCGCCCACACACAATACCTCACGCCGAACATGCTAATTACGTTGGGAATCAAGGCGTAAATTACCCAAGTAATCCTTACAAAGAACACATATAATCCTGGGTGGCGACAACATCCTAATTTCGGTTGGGAAATCAAGGCCAACCACGACCTAATCCCAATCCTCGATCTACACACGTCTCTCGGATTTCAGCCAAATCAAGGTAAGCGTAACTTGGAAGATCTTATAACAAAGTTTGTGCAATCAACAGATACCCGATTCAAAGTGTGGAAACATCCTTGAGAAATCAAGAGGCATCTATCCATAACGGAAAACCAAATAGGCGGATTGCGAAGATGATTTCGAAAGGCCACAAGGTAGTTTAGTAAGTATCCGAGCCAAACCCGAGGGGAGCACGTAAAGGCAATCACCATCGATTTTTCCACATGAGCATGATTATGCCAATGCCGCCATGCGAAATACGTGGAGGATGACATGCCCAAAGAAAATCTCATGAAAAAGGAGGTTGCGTAGAATACAAGCCCAAGATCCTTACGGAGTCTAATCAAGAAGATAGATAGAAGGGAGGACAAATTTGGTAAGTACCTTAATTCTTTCAAACAATTACATGCCAATATTCCATTTGTTGACCCTCCTTCAAAGCATGTTAGGGATCTTAATGACATCATTCCTAGTGAAAATAAGCTTAACAAATTATCAAATGTGCAATTGAATGATAAATGTCCTTCCAATGAACTACCACAAAAATTTAATGATCCAGGAAGCTTTATTATCCCTTGCACAATTGATGATTTACCTGTTGATAGGGCACTAGCCGACTTGGGAGCTAGTATCAATGTGATGTCTTATGAAACATTTAAGCATGCGGATTAGGTGAACTTAAACCTATTAGGATGGACATTCAATTAGCCGATAAATCGATTAAACATCCTAGAGGTATTATTCATGATGTGTTAGTCAAGATTGACAAATTCGTGTTTCAATCGATTTCGTTATTCTTGACATGCAAGATAATTTTAGAAGTTCCCTTAATTCTAGGCGTCCTTTTTGGCTACCGCTAAATCTCTCATTGATGTGCATGATGGAAAGCTTACTTTGAGAGTAGGGGTGAACAAGTTATCTTTAAAATTCCTTTGAGAAATCCTATAAATGATACTTGTTTTCCTATAAACTTGATTGAGACAAGGATAAATGATTCTTTGATTGATATGTCTTCTAAACAATCCTTGAAAGTATGTGATGTTCAATGTGCAAAAGTTTCCACAGATGAATCCCATTTTGAGAATAACATGCGGAAAAACAGGACCATGAAGGTCAATTGTTCGAAAATCGATACGGGTGGCGATGTTGTTCAAAGAGATAAATTTTTTCATAAGTTCAAGGCTCCGCCCGATTAAATCTTCACATTTAGGTGAAATGGTCCAGCTATACGACGTTAAAGAAGCGCTACCCGGGAGGCAACCCGATGTTTGTGTGCAATTGTTTTCATTTATTTTTATTTTATTTTATTTTCTTTCAAAATAATCACAAGTCCTTAGAGTCATTTTCAAATAAAAAAAAAAAAACTCTTGAACATCTTCTTGGTTGTCCTAATCGGGAATATTTGAGATTTCACGGTATTCGAGTTGTGTGTTGCTTAACTTTGATTAGGTATGAAGATGCCGTTGAAGGTCCCGTACCAAAACAACCCAATGGTCGCTCAACACCGATTCCACTATTGTAGTAAGGTCGTATTTTTTTTTTTTTCCACCTCTTTTATACATTCTAATTTCTTTGTTTTTTTTAGTGTTTTGTGTGTGTTTGTCCATTTCTTTCTTTCACATTGAGGACAATGTGAATCTTAAAGTTGGAGGTGGGTACAATAACATTTTCGGAATGCTTGTGTGTTTGTTTTCAAGAGATGTGATTTTTTTTTTTAACAAATTGAGTATTTGCTAGTCAATAACTTGGCCCAATTATACCTATATTAACTTGTTAATTTGTGCTTTCAGTGTGAAGCAATTGATTGTCTAGGATAGATTGACGTGGATGCGGGCTAAATTTTGACGAGATTTCCAACACCATAAATACTTGATGTGTTAATGCATATACGACGATACCTAGCGCTATGAACGTCTGAGAACTCGTGATTTAGTAGTGGTTAACTAGTTGTTAAACCAAGCTGGCGAATAAAAAAAAAAAAAAAAGAGAAAGCGAAAAATGAAAAAAAAAAGAAAAAGAAAAAAAAATGGACCAATCGAGGTTATACTCCTCTATTTGTTGTTGCTTAGTAACTAGGAGCATTCATGAGCCCCATGTTTGCCTTTTACGTAAAACGGCGACACAAATATGAGTATGGGAAACCACCCTAGGACGGTTTGAACATAAATTCAAAATTTAAACCTAGTGGAAGCATGCTTGAAAGGTCCTAAAAAAAAAAAGAGGAACAAAAAAAAAAGAGGAGAATGAGTACTCCTTGACTTCTCATTCCAATAAAGTTCAAGAAGCTTGGTTATATGACTAGTAAGCTAACTACAATGATCTATTGAATTCTTGTATTTTCATGGCGTTATTGAATTGAAGTTGTTCATAACTATCGATTTGTGGAGTGATGATTTCAAGTCTGAATAAACGTCGATATTACGATCTTTCTTGACAATCGATCATTTTACAAAACTATGTTTTTACTTAATGGTTAATTCGGGTTGAGAAGGCCAAGAACTTGACTACTTATGTTCAAAATGTTGAAAAAAAAATCATCTTTGTATGTTGTGATTTATTGAATCCCTCTTTTTGATATAATGTTTTGCTTGAGGACAAGCAAAGTTCAAAGTTGGAGGTGGTTTGATAAGGGTCTTTTTATGCACGTTTTATGTGTATATTTGAGTAGAATTCGAGTTATTTTATTGATAGTTTTGTAAATTTTTTATTGTATATAGTTCATATTACTCCGATGTGCTTTTATTGATGTAGATTGACCATTTGGGGCTAATTTCGGACCATGGATTCATGTCAAAACATACCGGGGAGTTTAAGGATGCAAAAACGCTCGAAATTCCAAGCCAAACACGTCATTTCGGGGCCTTTTTTGTCCAACACGGGCAGGGGGTGTCGGGCAACACGGCCGTGTTCGCCGGGAGCTAAAAACTCGAATTTTTGCGAGAAAAACAACCACAACACGGCCTGGCGTGTCGTACAACACGGCCGTGTCGTACAACACGGCCGTGTCGCCTATTTTCATTTTTTTGTGCGCAAAGACGGCCTGGCCGTACGCCAACATGGCCGTGTCGGGGCCACTTTCTCGTCACTTTTCTTTGCGGAATTTGGGAAAACTCACCAACCAATCCATTTTGGCCACTTTTGTACATTTTTAACTCCCTATTTTTCTTTGAAACATGTCTCCATGTCCCCTCCTCATCACTTGAATACAAGAATTCACCAACCAACAAGGAAAATAGGGGTGATTGTTTAATAAAAGAGAGTACTATCAATGTATTGGTTGCCTATAAAAGCCAATGGTTGAAGTTGGGAGAGTAATTAATTAGATACTTAAAATATTCATTGTATTCATTTCATTAAGTAGAATTGGGATCAAGGGGTCTTGGAGGAGAAAGCTTGGGGCAATATTGGAGAAGAAGGCTTGGAGCAACATCATCAATCAAGAAAGAAGTCAATTGAGATTTTGAGAAAGATAAGTACACCATGTCTACAATACTTAAATCTTCTTGTGTAATTTATTCTTTGGTCAAAATCATGTGTAGCTAAACTCCTAGTGTTTGAATGTAATGAACTCTAGAATGGATTTGTGATTAAGGTGTGTATGTTTTTAATAAAATCTTCATATTTTGTGTGATTCACTTATATTATGCTTCGTTCATTCGAATTGATATATGCGCAATATTGATTTGAAGTTTATTTTTCATCCGGGAAATCGAGAGATTCATGGTGAAATAGAACCTATATAAGTGAAAAGAGTTGCATGCAATCCTAGATATAGGACGACATAAATCTTCTGGATTAGGGTCAAACCTAATATGGGAATTCACAAATCGTTATAATGCTGTCTTGGGGGTTTTAACTAGAAAGAGATTTCAGTTAATCAACTTGAGATTAGAAGTTTTTCGCCTTGAGAAAGGGTTTAACTTAAATTGGGAATTTCTACGGTCCACAAGACATGAGATTTTATTAAAAGAGGTTGGTTTTTGCTTAAGGGCTTACGGTTGTATTTTTAACTTGTCAAATCACAAAAACATTCTAGAGGGATTTACATTCAAACACATTTCTATCTCTTGATTTCTTATTTTACAAATCTTCCTTCATTTTTACAATTTATAATTTGTTTTCCTTTTTCATCAAACAAAAACTCGAAAATTGTTAGATTAAATAACAAAAAGACGGTAATTATTAGTACTTACAATCCTCGTGGGAATGACACTCGTTACTCAATAATCTATATAGGTGCACTTGCCTACGGTTTTAAAGGTAGCTTTTGAGCCATCATACTACTATGAAAAATCATTCATCTTTCTTATGAAGATGTAATTTGTTGCTTATATAGATGTGTCATTGTGCTTTTTTAGATATATTAACCACATAAGCAAGTCATTAGCAACAAATCCATACTACATAAGCAACAAGTCTATACTACATAAGCAACGAATATACACTATGTATGCACTACGGATATATTAACTACATAAGCAAGTCATAAGCAACAACCCCATATTACATAAGCAAAGAATCCTATACTACATAAGCAACGAATATACACAACGTATGCACCACAATTACATTAACTACATAAGTAAGTCATAAGCAACAAACCCATACTACATAAGCAACAAGTCTATACTACATAAGCAATGAATATACACTACAAATGTACCATGATACATTAACTACATAAGCAAGTCATAAGCAACAAACTCATACTACACAAGCAAACGAATATACACTACATATGCAACACAAATATATTAACTATATAAGAGAGTAATAACCAACAACCCTATACTACATAAGCAACAAATATACACTACATATGCAATACAAATATGATTAAATTACACATGCAATATGGTTATACTACACATGCAATATGATTATATTACATGCGATTAACAATAGAATACACGGAGATAAAAAAAAAAGTGAATATGAGGGATATGGGTTACTCAATAACTGAAACCACGTGCCGCGTGAAAGGAGGAAACAAATTGAACGTGATTGAGATCTCATCAAATCTCAATAACTGATTTTATATTATAAAATGACCACCCTACCCTTTTTAGTTGTTGAAACAAAAAAAATAAATATAAAACCCCCTAAAAATCTGGACCACCCAAAAATATTAATCTATGGTTAGGATTGGGTCCTATGGACTCACCCCAAATGGAAGGACCTATTTGATCCATATCCTATATATATATATATATATATATATATATATAAAGATAAGTCTTTTAAAATAATAGCTAGAAATTTTCCATCCCATTTTCAATTACTATAAAAAGTAACAAGATCTATGCAATAAATAAAAGATTAATTATTATTAAAATGGTAATTTTTTAAAGTCAACTTTTAAGGAGCTTAATTAGAATTATATAAAAATATTATTTCAAATGAGTAGGTCCCTTTGTAAGACCGTCTCACGATCTATACATGTGAGACAGATCGATCGAGCCAAACAAAAAAATAACCACAGGTCAAAACAATTCAACGATCGGTTGTCCGCCAAAATAAGTGCGGCAATACTTTTTAAAAATAAATAATGCTTTTGAGCAAAACATAATTCTTTCATTAGAAAAATATAATACTTTTGATTAAAAAAATTGATAAGCTTATTAATATGATGCATGCGGTGGACAATGACTAGACATAAACAAATATACTTTTTTTTTAAAAGTTTTTTTACTTTGAAAAATTAATACTTTTTAGAATACAAGTGATACTTTTTGTAATAAAATATAATACTCTTAAACAATATTGTATATAATTTTGCAAATAAATTTGTTACTTCAAAAGCGTAAACTTGTCACTTAAAATTGAATACTTTTTAGTTTAACATATGATATTATTCAATTCAAAATATGATACTTTCTCACTTAAACATGCAATACATTTCATTAAAAACTGTCTAATTTTTTAGTTCAACATATAAGAAATTTCATTTATATGTGTAGTATTTTTCAATTTAATATATAATATTTTTACTTAAACATCTAATACTTTTTACCAAATATATATGAAAAATATATTTACTTCAATAACATATTTTCATTCTATTTATACGAGAGAGACCCTATCGGTTGGGCTATGTAGATTGGGCTACTATGGATGCATGAACTTTACAATCCACTATATTTTGTGAATTCATGATACCTAGAAACTCAGGGCAAGGGCTCCTTTATTATGCACATTTGCAATAAAAATCAAATTATCACGTATAATAACTTCTAAAAATATTGTGTGTCAAATTGTGAAAACAAAAGCATAGAAGTCTCTATTTTATAAAGCATGAGTGAGAAACAATATAGGGACATCTTGGACGATTGTCATTTGCAAAGACTGCAAATGAACTAAGCCGATCGTGAACTATTTGGAGCTCGATTCGATAAAAGCGCTTCAAGTTCGTTTAATGAGACTCATTAAAATAAACGAACCAAACTCAAACTTAAAGATATTCGGTTTGTTAGCTCATGAACGACTCGTTAGTAAGCTCGTAAATAAGCTCGATAATAAGCTCGTATAAAATAACCAAAACAATGTTTTCTAAATGTTGTCCTAATACTCCCGATCGGTCTAAAATGTTTTCACTATTTTTCGGAGTATTTCTTGAAGTCTATTTTCGATATAAAATTGGACAACACTTTTGTTTTGAGGTCAACCGTCGCCGATAGGGCAACCCGCACTGAAAGTTGAGAAAACAGAAAACTTCATGTTTAAAAAAATGGTCAGGCAACCGGCCGCCCTATAGGGCAACCGGTGGCGTCGACGGTCGACCCTTGGGCGGCGACGGCGACTGGGCACTGGGAGCAAAAATTGAAACAGAACATTTGCCCTTCGTTTTTGAGGTTGTGCGACCGGTTGAAGTCGTGACGACCTGGTCGAACCCTACGCCGACCGGTCGCCCTGTAAATGTGTATTCTCATTTTCAAACTTCTATTTCGTGCGACCGGTCGCCCTATGCTTTGACAAAGAAAATTCTAACCGTTGTGCGGCAGCATGCCTTTTCCTTAAATTGTGGGATTGATTTCTAACAGCTATAATCTTGATTTTAATTGCAATTTTTTGTAGAAATCAGATTCCAAGAGGAGCCTATCAAGTATCAATCATCTCCTATAAATAGAGGAAGAATTGAAGCAACACAATAAGAGAGAAAACTACAACACAACAAGATACACTCAAGAATACACTTGTTCTTACATTGTCTTATTTCTTGTTGTAATTTGCCTAGCTATTCACTTTCACATTCTTGAGGTCTAGGCTATTCTTGATTACACTTGCACTCAATTGTATTATTCATTATCGAGTTGTAATCTTGAATTTGTGGTCGTCATTCAAACACAAGATATCCTTGTGAGTGTTCTTGTGGTAAGAACACACTTGGGTGATCTAGGTGTTAGGTGTGAGAAGATTGTGGTAATCTTCTTGTTGAGGTGTTGAAGAATTTGGTATTCTTCAAGGTTGAAGATTGTGGTAATCTTCACAAGGTGCCGTTGAAGGAAGATTGTGGTAATTTTCAAAGGAGATTGTGGTAATCTCCAAAGGTGGTGTTGAAGAAGAGTGTGGTGCTCTTCAAGGTGTTGTAAGTTGAATTTGTATTAATTTTGGTAATTAATAAAATTCTTTTTCTTTTCAAATCCATCCAGGATATACTTGGGGTGGTAGAGGATTAGGCCCTAGGTGGGTTGAACCTCTTTAAATTGACGTGTGTTGTTTATATTCCGCACCTTTGTTATTGTATTTGAGCATTCGGTTTTAAAAAGAGGGCTAAATCGAAAAGATGGAGATAATCTATTCACCCCCTCTAGATTATCGTGAGCCGCTTGACTTACAAGTGGTATCAGAGCCAAACTCTTTGGCAAGCTCGTTTCACATCGCGAGTGAAGAGAAACGATCGTCGGCTACGAACGAAGCTCAACTTTCCGGCACCTCCACCACCAAGCCACCTCGGTTTGATTCCAAAAATTTTATATTTTGGAAAGAAAGAATGGAATGCTATTTACAAGGTTGCGGGTTCGATATTTGGAACACCGTCATCAATGGAGAATCCATTCCAATGAAAGATACACCACACACCTCAAAAGGCTTCAAAAAGCTCAATGATGAAGAGAAGAAAATCATCTCCTTAAATGGTAAAGCTCTTAATATTTTACATTGTTCACTTACCACTTTGGAATTTGATCATGTTGTAGGTATTCGGTCGGCACATGAAGTATGGCAAAAATTAGAAGCCATCTATGAAGTATATGCAAATGAAAGGAGCAACTCAAAAGCATCTACTTCACAAATGGATACAACATCAAATTCAACAACATGGTATAAGCCTTCTACAACCTCCCATGATGAACAAGTTGAACAATGCCTCATGGGCATCGAAGAAGAAAACGAGGTAAGTTCTAAACCCTCTACTTCTTATGACAATGAATTGCAAAATGAATATAGTGACTTGCAAAATGATTATGATGAGCTACAAGATGAATTCCAAAACTTACTTGTTAAATACAAAAATTTGAAAAAGGAATTCATTGTTTTGAAAAATGATAAGGATAGTTTATTTACTTCCTATGAATCATTATCATGTGCTCACACCACCACTCTTGATAAGGTTAGAAACCTTGAGAAAGAAAATAGTACTCTTGTTGAGAATATTGATTGCATGAAAAATGATTTATTAAAATCCAACTTGAGTACCAATAAAATGTCCAATATTGTTGATATTCATAATTGTGATAAAGGACTTGATCATAAGCCTAATGTTGTTAATCATATGAAAAAGGATCAAGTCACTATGCATATTGGTCATTATGCTCCTAGAATTATTACTTGTTTTTATTGTGGCAAAAAGGGTCATACGACTAATTCTTGTTGGGCTAGAAATAGCTCTAATTATTGTTGGAGACCTAAAAGTCTCAAAGCTAATCCTAAAGGACCCAAACACATGAGGGTACCACAAAATAATGTGTTATTAGGTACCCGGCGAAGTAATAATCGGAGAAAATTTATACCGCCAAGAAGACATCAAATGACCGTTTCATTTGATCAAAGAAGGAGAAACTATTTTCGACAAAGCCAATTTCCAAGAAGAGGATATAATCAAAAATGGGAAGAACACAATCCTTGGAAATGGCAAAGACATCATCAACAAGATGATTTTCAAAGAAGAAGAGACTATCAACAATGGGAAGGCAACAAATCTTGAAATGGAGTAATCAAATAAGTCATCATCAACAAAGTGACTTCTCAAGAGGAAGATATCATCAACGATGGGAACAACACAACCCATGGAAATGGCGTAATCGGTAAACCGTGACGCCCCATTTAAAATATGCATTTTATCTAGTTAGTATGCATGTTTTTATTTGTGCCTATATTGCAAATGAGTTTTCAAGTATTTATTTTGTTAATTAAGGTCTTCAATATATATTTGTGCTTTTAAAATTTTTTTTGAAAAAGAAGACCTCATATGATGTTTTTAAAACTCTTGTGCATTTTTGTAGACTAGAGTGTGTTATCATCTCCTATGGATTTTTTTGGCATGAGCTTACTTGTTATATCTTTTAGCCTACACTTCTATCATTATGATTTGTGCTAGATTTGTTTTAAGAATTGTGTAGGATTTACATATTTTCACAAATGGCCATTTACGTCATTATTTGTCAAGAAAGGCATAAATTATCGAGGTACGTTTACTTGTGTTATTCTTACTCTTATAGACTCGATATATGTATTGCCATGTGCCTATGTGCTTGTTTTTCATAGTATTTCATACAAGTGCCATTAAGAGGATTTTTAGATTTTTTGAAAGGCACTATTTGATATTTGATTGCACATATTTGCTTTATCAACTTTTGTTCAAATACTTCTTTTAAATAAGGTCTCAATTATATGCTATCGGATTCTCAAATTTCAAAAGAGACCTTTTGTAGCTTTCTTAAGCTTATTTGAACTTGCATGATTTATTAGTCTCTTGATGATATTCTAAATGCATAGTATGTGTTTCTTGCTTCATGATCTATATATATATATAGTGTCTCTTACTACTATGCTCTTTTGCAAGATATTTTGTGGTTGACAATTGAGGCATGTTATTACACTTGGGCTATTTTTCTTGCTTATATAAGAAATGCCTTTAATGAGTTTGTTGAGTTGTGTAGAAAAGAAAATACTCCAAATATTTGGATGTAAATGTTCTATTATGAACACCTTAGATCTTTTGGATGCCCAATAGTGATGAAGAAGACAAATTCCTCAATTGATGCTTCAAGATGAAGATTGGTTTTTAGAAGCGCAAGAGGAGCCAAAAAAAAAAAAGAAATGATACTTGGAAGTTGATGCCATGTCTTTCATCACAAACGATTATAAATGCAAAATGGGCACTCGAAACAAACTCGATGACCAAGGCAACATTGGTCGAACTAAGGCGAGGTTAGTAGCTCGAAGGTATTTTCAAGAAGAAGGTAATGATTTTGATGTAATATTTGCACTCATAGCTCTTTTAGAAGACATTTGCATTTTACTTGCCCATTCTTGTTTTAAGAAAATTTCAAGCTTTACTATATGGATGTTAAATCCAATTTTCTCAATGGTTTTATTCAAGAAGAAGTCTATGTAAAACAACCTCCGGGGGTTTAAAATTTTTCTAGGCCAAATGATTGTTTTTAAGGCCTTGTATGGTGTAAACAAGTACCCCGTGTATGGTATGATAGACTTAGCTATTTTTGCTAAATAATTTTACAAAAGGTAAAGTTGATACTACTCTCTTTGTTTGTGAAAAAGGGCAAGGTTGTTTTAAACTTGTGCATATTTATGAGAATATTTTTGGTGCTACTAATGAATATTTGTGCAAGATATTTTTCTAAGTTGATACTAGGTGAACTCGAGATGAGCATGATGAGGGAGCTCAATTTATCGCTTGACTTCAAATTATTCAATGCCAAGAAGATGGTTATATTTCAAAAGAACTCTTGAAGGAGTTAGGCATTGAAGAAAGAAAAACTATCTCAACCTCTATGGCTAAAGATTGACAAAGGTTATGAAAGGCATGTCGGTTGACAAACAAATTCGAGGTATGTTTTCTTGTATTATTCCTATAGACTCGACATTCCATATGCCTTATGTCTATATGCTCGACTTCAAAAACTATCCCAACGAATCTCATTAAAGTGCCATTAAAAGAAATTTTCAAATATTTGAAAGGCACTTCTTCTTATGACTTGTTGTATCCAAAGCTTTAAAACGTTCTTATTTTTTCGGGATAACAAGTTCGGTATCTAATATACGGTTATTCGTATTAAAAATTTGTTCGTCATAATCGAACTAAACATATTGAGATTCGATATATTTTTTAAGGGATTGTGATTTTTAACAAAAACTTGAGATGTGTTTAAACCGTCTCAAGGATAACTCGCGGACTTTTGATCGTTAACCGCCAAGTATTTTACCTCATTTTGAGCTTGATCATGACATAATGAGGTCTATGTTTGCATTTTGCACGTTTTTAAAACTTAGGGGCGAAAAATTGGATTTTTGGTTGAAAATTCGGATTTTGGAATTTTTTCAACACAAGTGGGCTGAAATGGTTGAGGGCAACCGGTCGCCCTCAACGTCGACCGGTCGCCCTAGGCTATAATTTGGATTAAAATGGTTCTGTCTTCAGCATTCGCCATTTTACCTTATTTTGGCCATTTTTTGTCCCCTTTGCAAATTTCACACACAATTCACTTCAAATGAGTTTTGATGCATGAATTATATATTTTGGGGATTATCTAGCTCGACTATCATCATCATTGCTCGTCTTTACCGATTGAATGGTAAGAATTTCACTATCTTTAGCTCAATGGGTTGAACCTCGAGTTTGTGGCTTATATGTTTTTCTTGATGTGATTCATATATGTTTGTGATGAGCTTATTGATTGTTGATGAATGATATTCGTTAAATTGTATTTGGTGATGAAAAACTTGGCTTGATTTCATTTACAAGGGCTATATATAACTTTTTCTATTTTTGACGCCCGCCAAGTGTTCGATAAAACGTTTCAATGAAAAATTCATCACCTACATGATTCTCTCGATTTCAAAAGTCTTATACATTTATAGAGATCATGTTTTGCTTATCAATTGAGTTTTCATAAACTTCTACAAGTCGTATGATTCGACTTTTCCCTCCTATTTGGTTTATAAGCTTCAATGCTCAAATAGCTCGATACATCGGTTTTGTTGCGCACTTTGATATGAATATATGATGTATTTATCGTGCTAACATTCTTTTTGATGATTCCAAAGGGGGAGAAATAGGTTATAAGCTCATTAGCTCATAAAAGCTAAGATAAGCTTAACGAAAAGAAGCTTTAAGCTATGGCTTCATAAAGCCATAAGTTGTGGATCATATTTAGTCCACTTGGTGCATTATGGTTATGTATAAATCATGGTCCATTGGTTGTAGTATGGACCTATATATGTTTCTAACGATGTCTCTTTGACAGGGGGAGCTTTTAAGTTTTGATACTTAAGCTCAATATTGAAAAGCTAAGCCTTTAGCTTTTGATTTAGTTGCTTCTTTATAACTCTTGTTGTGCATGTTGATAGGGGGAGCATTTGTAATATGTATTTGAATATCTCTACTCCCATCCTTGCGTTTTTATTGCATGGAATTTTGTCGCTCACAACGGATAGTTCTCTTTAACCGGTAAAATTGTTTTGTTTTCAAAATCGACCTCGTTAAAATTGTTTTGGTTTGTAATCATCAAAAAGGGGGAGATTGTTTGATAAATGGTTTTATCATGATTTTGATGATTTTGATTTTACACCAAAACAATGGTTTTAAAGGTTGTCCAAATACTCCTAAATGATTCAAAATGGTTTTAATATTTTCCGGAGTATTTCTTCAAGTTTTATTTTCGACAAAATTGGACAACACTTTTAATGATTTTCTGTTAATGTATTTTTACACCAAAACAATGTTTTCTAAATGTTGTCCTAATACTCCCGATCGGTCTAAAATGTTTTCACTATTTTTCGGAGTATTTCTTGAAGTCTATTTTCGATATAAAATTGGACAACACTTTTGTTTTGAGGTCAACCGGTCGCCGTATAGGGCAACCCGTACCTGAAAGTTGAGAAAAACAGAAAACTTCATGTTTGCAGAAAATGGTCAGGGCAACCGGTCGCCCTATAGGGCAACCGGTGGGCGTCGACCGGTCGACCCCTTGGGCGACCGGTACCTGGGAGCAAAAATTGAAACAGAACATTTGCCCTTCGTTTTTGAGGTTGTGCGACCGGTTGAAGTCGTGACGACCCGGCCGAACCCTACGCCGACCGGCCGCCTGTGTAAATGTGTATTCTCATTTTCAAACTTCTATTTCTCGTGCGACGGCCGCCCTATGCTTTGACAGCAAAATTCTAACCGTTGTGCAGCAGACAGCTTTTCCTTAAATTGTGGGATTGATTTCTAACAGCTATAATCTTGATTTTAATTGCAATTTTTTTGTAGAAATCAGATTCCAAGAGGAGCCTATCAAGTATCAATCATCTCCTATAAATAGAGGAAGAATTGAAGCAACACAATAAGAGAGAAAACTACAACACAACAAGATACACTCAAGAATACACTTGTTCTTACATTGTCTTATTTCTTGTTGTAATTTGCCTAGCTATTCACTTTCACATTCTTGAGGTCTAGGCTATTCTTGATTACACTTGCACTCAATTGTATTATTCATTATCGAGTTGTAATCTTGAATTTGTGGTCGTCATTCAAACACAAGATATCCTTGTGAGTGTTCTTGTGGTAAGAACACACTTGGGTGATCTAGGTGTTAGGTGTGAGAAGATTGTGGTAATCTTCTTGTTGAGGTGTTGAAGAATTTGGTATTCTTCAAGGTTGAAGATTGTGGAGGTGTTCGTTTAGGCTCGATTAAGCTCGAAAAAGTTCGTGAGCCATTAATATGTTCGATAAATTCAGGCTCGAGTTCGACTCGATAATAAACAAGTCAAACTCAAACTCTCAAAAGTTCGGCTCGATTCAGTTCAATTGCAGCTCTATGACATTTGACATGCCCCCACGCGGCACGCATCATTTGTCCATAATGGGATGTTAACATATTCAAAGGCTTGTACAAATCCACCCTGATGGAATAGTACATAAAACATGAATTTAGCATTTATTTTTTCATTAAAGACACATGAGAAAAAGGGAAAAACATATACACCAGGAATTTTATTTTTTGTTTGAAAGTAAGTGGTTTAGGCTTCAATGATTCGTAGTTGTGTATAAATCTCTGGATGTCTTCACTTTTTTACAATTTATTTGTTGGTTAATTGGATTAGCTATTCTATACTGATACTGAATGATGACTTGCACTTCTTTTTTCTATACTTATCTTAAAAATGTGAATGTCTTTTTAAATTTTTGATTCGACAAAAATATCATTTTGACATAGTTAATTTTAAGGACAACTAACTTTCGACTCACAATCACGGAATAATAAACATTTATGAAATGTTTTCCGGTAGTGTAAGGTTTAGAATCAAGGTTTAATAAAAATTCGCAACTTTTTTAAAATAAATAAGATAAAATAAAATCTCATGGCGATTAAAAATAGTTAAGTCATAAGACGCGAAATTTTAAAATATACGAGAATTAAAAACCATTATCGTACGCAAGTTTACAAGTACATATCAAAATTTTCAAAAACGTCAAAAGAGGAAATAGCTACGCTACGTAGCGACCCTACATTTCATCCCCATCATCCTGGAAAGAACTTATCATATGATTCGGCATATTCAAGGGAGACCTGGTATTCTATACTCACCTAGTTTAGATCTATGCTCAAACTAGGAGAATAGGGGGACTAGTTGATTCAGTACATTCAAGGAGACCTGGTATTCTATACTCACCTAGTATAGATCTACGCTCAAACTAGGAGAGTAGGGGGACTAGTTGATTCAGTGTGCCTAAAGAGAGACCTGCAAATAAGGAGCGAACCTTTGTAACGAAGCAAGTCCTCAGGAGATACGACCGAGCTGACAGAGAGTTACTAGGAGATACGGTCGAGCTAACAGTTACTAAGAGATACGGCCGAGCTAACAAAGTTACTAGGAGATATGGGCGACCTAACAGAGAGTTACTACGAGATACGGCCGAGCGACAGAGAGTTACTACGAGATACGACCGGCCGAGCAAAGAGTTACTAGGAGATATGGACGACCGACAGAGTTACTACGAGATATGACCGAAAGTGACAAAGAGTTACTAGGAGAGACGATTGACTTGACGAGAAGTGCTAAAGCCTCGATCGACCTAACAGGAGTTACTAAAAGATATGGACGACCGACACGAAGTTATTGAGTGTCAGTCGACGCAAGCATTAAATGTCCCGCGAGGAAAACCCGACAAGTAATTAATGTCCTAAAAAGGTCGGTTCGACAGAAATAACTATCCCGGTGACTGACGGATGTGACTAGTTCTTTTGCCGACATAGCACGATTCTCCACCTTGTTTTGATTCCCAATCCAGAGCGAACACGTGGACATCAAGGACAAAATGGGTTGGGTATAAAAGGAGGACAAAGGTGAGAAATTAGAGGATCTTGGCATTTTTATTAGCTTTTATATTTTATACACTTTTCTTTACTCTTTTCCCCTTTACCGACTTGATCGTCGGAGTGCTTACGCCGGAGTTCTCTCCGGTCAGTCTTTTGCTAGGCTAGCTAAGGATCGAGTTGGATTCTTGAGAAGATCTCGCCATCAGAGGACTTTTCAAATGGCGCCGTCTGTGGGAAATTGAGTATAAGACGTGAGGATGTCAGGTTTGTGTTTGAAGGGCAAGGAAGTGGCAGCTGCGGGAGGATCTTCCGATGGGGTGGAAATGACCCCGTCCAGCGGAGGAACAGAATATAATCGTACTGCAGGTGGAGGTGACCCCGCCCAGCGGAGGAGTTGGAATAACTGTATCAGAGGTGCTTCCCACACCCCTTACCACGAGGATGCCGGTGGCAAACTTGGAGGCCATGTTCGCGGCGAAGTCAGTCCAGGTAACTAGGGACCAGTCATCATCTATAGTCCAGGATGCGGTCAATACGTTATGGGCTAGAAAGGAGGCCACTGTTGTGATAGAAGCGGGGAGAACAGAGGATAGGGTAGCGGCAAGGAGGGAGGAAGAACCAATGTCGGAGTTGGAAAAGTTGCGGCGGAGGTGAGGGAGATGAAGAAGCGGATGTCTGGGCATGATGTGGTAAAGAAAGTGAGGATAGGGTATCGGCAAGGAGTGAGGAAGAACCAATGTCGGAGTTGGAAAAGTTGCGGGGCGGAGGTGAGGGAGATGAAGAAGCGGATGTCCGGGCATGATGTGGTAAAGAAAGTGATTCCATTCAAAGAAGTAGTCATGATATATGATCTCCTCAGAATTTGCCAGCTCGCGAAAGCATCGAAGACCGATCTTACGCTCTTTGGCACAAAGCAGGGAGAACACGAGCCTCTTAGGGGGTATGAGAGGAGATTGAATTTGGCAGCTCTGGACGTGCCCTCCGCCATGCAAGAGGTGCTGTCCAGTGCCTTGTCCCAGGGGTTGCAGGAAAGTGATTTCTCTAAATCAATAGCTAAGCAACCCGCCAAAAATTTCGATGATCTATTAACCAGGGCTGAAAAGTATGTGAACTTAGAGGAAACGCAGAAGGGAAAGAAGGACGAAAGCAGGGAAAAGAGGAAAGACAGGGTAGAGGTGCCAATCGTAGGATCTAAGCGGTTTCGCGAGCCAGAAGGAAAACCTGGCAGATCGTTAAATCGGGCGCCCGACCTAACAAAGTACACACCTTTGATCGCCCCCCGGGCACATGTGTTAATGGCAACGGTAGGGCATAGGGAGTTAAAATGGCCTGGGAACTACTCTACTGTTCCCGTTAGGCCCCGGTCCAATATCTTCTGTGACTTTCATAATGAATATGGGCACACGACTGAGGAATACAGGCACTTGAGGAATGAGATCGAGCGCATGGTGAGAAAAGGATGGTTACAGAACTGGGTTAAGCAGGAGCACGAGTTGCGGCCAGGGTCAGATAGGAGTCCTAATAGGCAAGAAAGGCCTGCAGAAGACAAACACGGCCGCTCCTTGGCCAAGCCGGCCCCATCCAGGGGAAAATTCATATGATCGTGGGAGGACCTACAGATGGGGACTCAACTCAAGCGAAAAGGCGTACTATTTAAGTTTGGGAGAGGTGCTCAGATTAGGGGAAAAAGGAAGGCCCGGAAATATCCCGGCCGAAAGATGAACAGGTATCTATTGCGCATAACGACGCTATGGTGATTACAACGACCATAGCAAATTACGAGGTAGCCAGGGATATGGTGGATACTGGAAGTTCGGTCAATGAATTATTTCATGAAGCGTACTTAAGGATGGAGGTGGAAATGTAGATCATCTAAGGGTGGAGAGCGCCTGTTCGGCTTTGGAGGAGGAATGGTGGGTCCGTGGGACAGGTCACCTTGCCTATGTCTCTTGGAGACCTCCCCTTGCAAAAAACACGGATGGTAACTTTTCTTGTTGTGGACTCTTACTCCACTTACAATGTTATAATTGGTAGACCTGCCCTTAATTATTTTCAAGCTATTGTATCCACATTCCACATGAAGCTCAAGTTTGTAGTTGGAAATGAGGTAGGTGAAGTATTAGGGAATGCACAGGTGGCAAGAAAATGTTATGTTGAAGCAGTGAGGAAGGGAGAGCAAAAGAAATCCAAAAGAAAGGTGGTAGAAATGGACAAGGAAACCAAACCCATTAAAATAGGAAAAAAAAGAAAGGAAAAATGATCCAGACCTGCTCAGTGTTAGACCGGAGGAAGAGTTGATGATGGTAGAGCTAACCCCTAGAGATTCGTCGAAGGTGGTCAAGATAGGAACTAAACTAGGATCCGAGCTAACTGAAGAAATCGTGGGCTTCCTAAGAGAAAACAGGGATGTCTTCGCCTGGTCATCAGGGGACCTACAAGGGGTCGACCCTAGCATGGTACAACATCATTTAAACGTGGACTCGTTAGTGAGACCTGTCAAACAGAAGAAGAGGCCGTTTGGATATGAGAAAGATCAGATCATTCAGGAAGAAGTGGAGAAATTGCTAAAAGCGGGACATATAAGGGAGATCCAATTCCCGGAATGGGTCTCTAACGCGGTGCTGGTTCCAAAAGGTGAAAAGTTCAGAATGTGTATCGACTTCAGAGACCTCAATAAGGCTTGTCCCAAAGATCATTACCCGTTACCCCGGATTGATCAATTAGTGGATTCAACGGCGGGATATGAACTGCTAAGCATGATGGATGCATATCAAGGTTATCATCAGATCAAGTTGGCCAAAGAAGACCAGAAAAGGGTGAGCTTTATTACTTCCTGGGACTTATTATTATGTAGTTATGCCATTCAGACTGAAAAATGCCGGAGCTACTTATTAGAGGTTGATGGGCCGAGTGTTCAAGAGCGGTTGGGCCGCAACATGGAGGTCTATGTTGACGACATGTTGGTAAAAGTAGGAAGGAGAATGATCATATAATGATTTGGGTGAGACGTTTGTAGCATTAAGGAGGTTCGGAATGAAGCTAATCCCGACTAAGTGTTCATTCAGTGTCGTCTGGAAAGTTCCTTGGTTTCATGGTTACGGAGAAAGGCATCGAAGTAAATCCAGAGAAAGTAAGGGTTGTAGTAGAAATGGAATCACCCACGAGCATCGGCAAGGTACAACAGCTCACGGGACGTATAGCGGCACTAAACCGTTTCATCTCTAGATCAGCAGAACGGAGTCTTCCTTTCTTCAAGGTGTTAAGAAAGGCCAAAAAATTTGAATGGACACCAGAGTGCAAACAAGCCTTTAGGGAATTGAAAGTTTATTTAGTGGCATTTTCGTTGCTTACCAAACCGAGCCGAGGTGAAGAATTATATATGTACCTTTCCATAGGAATTGGGGCGGTCAGCTCTGTTTATTAAGGTCGGAGAGAAATAAGCAAATGCCGATTTATTATGTCGGAAGGTCTTGCAAGGGACGGAAACAAGATATTCGTAAATAGAAAAAGGAGTAATGGGCCGTAACGGCTACTCGTAAATTAAGACTATATTTCTGTCACATAAGGTAGTGGTGCTTACTAATATGCCTTTAGGGCACGTTATGAGGAAACCGGAAGTGTCGGTTGCATAATAAAGTAGGTTGTAGAAGTGGGGGAGTTCAACTTGGAATATAGGCCTAGAGTGGCCATCAAAGCGCAAGCTCTGGCGGATTTTTTGCAAGAAATGGCAGCGGAGCTGAGCACCTCAGTACAAGTCTGGTTATTTCACATGGACGGTTCTGCTTCAATTGGGGGAAGCGGTGCGGGGATTGTCCTGACCAATCCATCTGGCGAAGATCTAGAGTTTGCGATTAAGTTCGATTCAAAGCCTCGAATAATGAGGCCGAATATGAAGCTTTAGTAAGAGGACTTAAAATGGCATTAGATCTGAGCGTTAGGGCTATAATAGCATTCTCCGACTCGATGTTGATAACAAATCAGGTCGGGGGGAACTTCGATATCAAAGAGTATAGAATGAGGAGGTATGTAGGAGTGGTGACAGAACTGGTGAAAAAGTTTGACAAATTTGAGTTGCTGCAAGTACCAAGGGGATAGAACACAAAGGCAGATCATCTTTCGAAAGTGGTTAGCTCAGCTCAAGAAAGTGAATCACGAAGCATAATGGTTCTGACAGATAGCCTACCCAGATCGGAGCCAAGATAACGGAAATAGGAGAAGGGGACAACTGGAGAGCTGATCTTCACAAATACTTAAGCACGAATGACCTACCCGAGGATAAGAGAAAGGCAGAATGGTTAAAAGCAAGAGCTGTGCAATTTCGGTTAATCGGAGGGTTGTTGTATAAAAAGGTGCTCTCTTTACCATATTTGAGGTGCTTATCAGAAAAGGAGGGGAATTACGTGCTGAGAGAGATACATGAGGGTGCATGTGGAGCTCATATCGGGGGAAGGGCTTTAGCCAAGAAGGTGGTCCGAGCTGGATATTTTTGGCCCAAGTGGAAGAAGGCAGCCGAAGAGCTGGTAAGGAAATGTGATAGTTGCCAAAGACACAACTCACTGATACATCAGCCAGCAGAACTGTTAAGGGTTATGAGCTCGCCGTGCCCTTTCGCAAAATGGGGCATAGACATTGTGGGACCTTTCCCAAGGGCAGCGGATGGAGAGAAATTTTTAATCGTAGAAAGTGGATTACTTGAAAGAAATGGGTGGAGGCAAAACCCGTGGCTAGAATATCCGAGACGCAAATTAGAAGTTTCATCTGGAAAAATTTGGTTAGCAGGTATGGGTGGCCGAGAGACCTGGTGTCAGACAATGGAACTCGTTTTTAGGGGGAAGATCGAGAAAATGGTTAGTGGTGATGAAAGTCGGGCTACACTTTACTCGTAGCCACCTCAAGCAAATGGGTAGGTAGAGGTCACGAATCGATATATTGTCAAAGGAATTAAGGCAAGGCTAGAAAGAGTGGAGGAGGATGGATGGACGAGCCGCATTCGAGATTATGGTCTCATCGCACTACTCCCAAGGAGGCAACGGAGAAAACCCATTCAGTTTGGTATATGGTATCAAGTCGTCATACTGTAGAGATCGGCATGGAAAGTCACCGCGTCCGTAAGTTTGAGGAAAAACTCAATACGGAACTATTAAGGAGGCATTGGACCAAGTGGAAGAAAGGAGAGAGAGGTGTATCTAAAGATGGAAGCTAGCAAAAGTGTGTTAAAAGCCACGTATGACGGGGAAAGTAAAAAAGAGGAGTTTTAAAGTGGGAGACCTGATCTTAAGTCAAGCGGACGCTTTGAAGCCGATAGGAAAGCTAGAAGCAAATTGGGAAGGACCCTACAAGGTCACTAAGGTATGAAAGGCACTAAAATTCCTAGGCCCTGGAATGTATGTCATTTAAGGAAATTTTATGTATGATTCACCAGTCTGATAATGCAATCGGTATTTTTGGCAGCTATATAAATTGTTTCGAGAGCTGGCTCAAACCCCTGAGAGGCCGAGCTTAGCTCATACCATCTCAGTCCATGGGGAAATTCTAATCTCCAGGGTTAAACAAGCTCAAACCCCGAGATGCCGAACTCACTCGTACCATCTCGGGTCCCTTGAGGAAATTCTAATCTCTCGAGGGTTAAACAAGCTCAAACCCTCGATAGGCCGAGCTCACCATCATCTCGTGCCCCTGGGGGAAATTCTAATCTCCAAGGGTTAAACAAGATCAAACCCCGAGAGGTCGAGCTCACTGCACCATCTCAGTCCCTCGGGGAAAATTCTAAGGGTTAAATAGGCTCAAACCCCTGAGAAGCCGAGCTCAACTCGTACCATCTCAGGTCCCATGGGAAAAATTCTAAGGGTTAAACGGGTTCAAGCGTGGGAAGTCGAGCACAACTCGTGCCATCTCAGTCCTTGGGTAGATTATATCACAATTTCAATTGTTCAAATATATATATAAAAAAAAAGCAGTCGAAATGAATTGAGAAAATGTACAAAGAAATATTATAAACCAAGTTGAAAGGAGTAATTAACAAAGGCCTAAGTACATCATTGGTTCGTTAGCAAAATATAATTACAAAGGCCCCGAAACATTTAGGGCACTACATTCGCTTGTTCATCGGCAAAGATATTAGTGGGGTCGGGGGTCCGTTCACTATCACTACTCGGTGTTTGGAGAGAAGGATGAGCGATCGGCGGAGTAACTTGCAAGAGGAAAAGGTGTGCAAGAGCCATGGCCGAAGCCGGGATGGAGCGCCTCCCGAAGGATTGGCTCTGGTTCAAGGTATCGGGAAACTCATTGATCGCTCCTTCGTGCCTGGAACCTTGAGAGTGAGTCCTGGCTTAAGCCCTTTTAGCCATGATGATCATGCCTTGCTCAATATAGGGAAGAGCAAAGCGTCGCCCACCTGGTCCAGGTATTTATCGAGTCCGGTATTTCTTTCTCTCCGCCCGGCCCGCCCCTCATATCCAGTGGCTCGCCCACTTCCCTAGCTCGGATAACGTCCCCTCGAGCCTTCGTCAACTCCTCATCCAAGGCCTTAACTTTGACCTCGTAAGCGATAAGTTGAGCCTTCAAGTTTTGAATCTCGAGGAGGCCTTCGCAGCCTCCGAGTCAGAGTAGTAGACCAGAATGCACCCGTTGATACCGATGCTGCAAGATCTCATTGGCACGCCTCAGTTCAGTAGCGTCTGTCAGGCCTACGTGGGCATCCCGAACGATCGAGCCCATGGTAAGGATCATCTCAAGAATAATAAGAAACGCATTAAAAAAAGATGTAGATATAAATAATACTTGAATATATAAATTGCCGCAAGCTATTACCCGAGAGTCATGGTGGGCCATGTCACGGATACGGACTTGAATATCCGCATTTCCCTGCAGGACTTGAATATCCGCATTTCCCCGAGCCCCGGGTGAACAGGGGTGACCAGGTTTTCCACCCAGGTAGCATTAAGCTTTGGGACCATGATGTTGAGAGGAGTCCCCTCTCCCGGTTGGGAGATCGGCCAAATTTAGTCGGGGTCTTATAGGGTGAAATGTCCCCAAGCTAGATGCTACGTGGGTCCTTTTCCTAGGGACGGGTTAGGCCGGGCCGCAGGGGGAAGGGTGCGAGAGACTTGCTCTCGAGGGTCCGGGTCGAGGCGGCTAGGGTATGGGGAGAATGAGGACTTGCTCCGTGGAGTGCTCCTCCAATAGGGTACTATAAATGTTTGGACGATTTGGATTGTTGCTTGAAGAGGCCATTTTGATAATAGGAGGAAAGTGAGTCAAAAATTCGGTCAAGAGATCACGATCGGAACGAGAAAGGCGAAATGTAGGAGGGAGGAAGGATGCATACATAGAAATATATACGTATATATATGTATATGTATATATAAAGAAAAAAAAAGGTACACAGAAGAAAAGAAGAAAAAATGGAAGAAGAAAGGAGAAATTAAGACTTACTTGATCGATGGGCCATGGATGCTCCAAGAATGGCGAGTAATGGTTACTAAATGAACTCGAGATGGTAGGAAATATTTTCGTAGAAAAACCAGGGAGTTGAAGAAGATAAATGGAAGGAGGGGTAGGAAAAATGAAGAGGGAAAGTTATTTATAGAGTGGAGGAAGGTGAAGGGTTGGCCAATCAAAGACCGTTGGATGAAGGGCGAATCAATGGCTAGGAATAGGAGAGAGGGTGAGGTGACTTCTGACTTGACGAGGCATTAAATGCATCTGTCAAGCACAAGAATCGAAGGGCCATTCAAATTTCAAAATAAACCGCCCATTTCTAGGAACAAACTGGCGACATACCTGGTCAAACTAAAGACGAGGAGGGCCGAAATGTAGACCTGGCATGTCATACTCCCCTAGTTCAGGTCTATGACTGAACTAGGAGAGTAGGGGGACTAGTTGATTCAAGATATTCAAGGGAGACCAGTATTCTATACTCACCTAGTTTAGATCTACACTCAAACTAGGAGAGTAGGGGGACTAGTTGATTCGGTACATTCAAGGAGACTGGTATTCTATACTCACCTAGTTTAGATCTACGCTCAAACTAGGAGAGTAGGGGACTAGTTGATTCAGCGTGCCTCCAAAGAGAGACCCGCAAATAATGAGCGATCCTTTTTAACGAAGCAAGTCCTCGGGAGATACGGTCGAGCCGACAGAGAGTTACTAGGAGATACGGCCGAGCTAACAGAGTTACTATGAGATACGGCCGAGCTAACAGAGTTACTAGGAGATATGGGCAACCTGACAGAGAGTTACTACGAGATACGACCGAGCTGACAGAGAGTTACTACGAGATACGACCGAGCTGATAAAGAGTTACTAGGAGATATGGACGACCTGACAGAGAGTTACTACGAGATACGACCGAGCTGACAAAGAGTTACTAGGAGAGACGATTGACTTGACGGGAAGTGCTAAAGCCTCGATCAACCTAACAGGGAGTTACTAAAAGATATGGACGACCTGACACGAAGCTATTGACTGTCAGGTCAGACCTGCAAGCATTAAATGTCCCGCGAGGAAAACCTGACAAGTATTAATATCCTAAAAAGGCTGGTTCGACAAGAAGTAACTATCCCCAGGGCCGGCCTGACGGATGTGACTAGTTCTTTTTGCCGACATAGCACGATTCTCCACCTTTTTTGACTCCCAATCCAGAGCGGACACGTAGACATCAAGGACAAAATGGGTTGGGTATAAAAGGAGGAAGAAGGTGAGAAATTAGAGGATCTTGGCATTTTTATTCAGCTTTTATATTTTATACACTTTTCTTTACTCTTTTCCCCTTTACTGACTTGATCGTCGGAGTGCTTACGCCGGACTTCTCTCTAGTAAGTCTTTTGCAGGCTAGCTGAGGATCGAGTTGGATTCTTGAGAAGATCTCGCCATCAGAGGCATTTTCAATAGAAGGCTTCAAATAAATAGGAAATGTGAGTATATAACAACAAGACCATCAATGTGCATGAAATTTCTAAATATTTGGTCCATAGGCCAACACCGTCGTATTTACTATTGTTGGCCCATCGGATGACACCGTGTTCAAAGGTTCGAACCGACCGCAAACCGGCGTTTTAATGGTCACATGATTCAAAAACCGTTGACCATGGTTTTGTTCGAACGTAACCGTAAAACTAATTTCTAATGTTAGGTTCGAACCGACAGTTTTCAATTTTTTTAAAAATTTAAAAAATAGATTTTGAATTGTAAAATACCAGCTATTTTTGTGTGTCCTTTTCTGTTCGATATTCTCATCAATGGCAGGAAGGTGAATGAATACTCTGCCAACTTATAATCTTGTTTCAATCGATTGTTGTTTATTATTGTTGTTATTCCCCTTTTTCGGTTTCCTTGTTTGGTCATTTATTTTTTAGGAGAATTCTTGAAGCACTAAAACTTGTGTTCTTGGTTTCCAGTTCCATAAATGATTTGTCCATAGTTGTTTTTTTCCCATCATGCTATTGCTATGGATGCTAATTGCTAAGTGTTGGGCTCATGTGGGGATCAGAATGATTATAAAGTATCAACTATTTTTCCCGAGCATATATTGTTTCATCTTCCTTTATGTTATTCCAAATGTATTTATGCTTCACTTTTTTGTTGAGTAGCTTGTTGGTTTGATCATTACTGAGCAACAAATCTTTAAATGACATATTAAGGTTGTATTATTGCATTTAATATCTTAGAAATTTTCATTTGTAGCTTGTAAGTTGCAAGTTAAATTGTTTTTAATAAAGTTGTAAATTGAAAGTTGTAATTTTACTTTTAAAACAATAAAATCAATTTTTTGTTACTCAATTTCATTTCCTTCATCAATTACTTTATTTAATATTAAAAATTCAAAAATTAAAAAAAAAAAAATGGACAAAACGTGGCAAGAATCGAACCGAACCGAGTTGAATCGAACCGGAATCAAACCGTCTATAAGATGGTTAGAATCCGGTTCCACCCTTTGGGCAAACCGTAACCGGCGGTTACGAACTGTAACCGACGGTTCCGAACTGTTGAACACGTCTAGACACCGTAGTGCCTATTTTTCCTGTAGGTGATATTGTCGTGCTTAAGATTTTAATATTGAGTTCAATCAGAAGTATAACAGTACTACATGCTAAAATTTATTTCACCCACTGTCGACCAAAATTTTGACCATTTAGGGCTTTGACTATGTAAGCAAAAAACCAGACTACACGCGACATGCTTCAATTCCCAAAAAATAGTTCACTTGGCCAAGATGTTTTAAAGAGAACTTCTGATGAAGTTGAGCAATAACCCGGTCAATAGATGATTTATCGTCACCCTTAACAAGAATATCGTCGACGTATAAGAGCATCTCCAGCAGTCAACTGTATTTTTGTGTGTGTTTACACTATTTTAGAGGAAAATTTAGAGAAATTCAATATTCAACTCCAACAGTTAACTCTATATTTCACTCTACATTGGAATATTCCATTTTTATTCTTTGTTATATTGAATTAATATATTTATATATTTATACATTAATGTTTAATATTTAGTTTTTCTAATATAATTAAATACAATTATATTTTGCATTATTAGTTAATTTGAAAAATTGTATATAAATCCTTAAAAAGTAATAAAATTAATTTGAACATAAAATGAACATTCCATAATAGATTAACAAAAACATAAATTGCATGATAAATGCAATTAATTTTATGTTATGGTAATCTTATTTTAATTTAATGTATTATAGGTTATTTGATGTCTTTTAAATAATCGTAATTTTATGAATGTGTGTTATGAATTTTCTTTTTATTTTGAGTAATTTATATAAGTAAATTATTTTTAATTTGTTATATATGTGGAATTGAACATAATATAACAATTAACAAAAAAAGTATTAATTTACAAAACAAAAAAAAAAAAACACCACATGATAATTAAGAATATAATTTATTAATTTATTATTACTAAATAATAAACAAGAGGTTATTTCTAAAAAAAGAAAAAGGGAGAGAAAACAAAAATCCACTATTTAAAGAAACAAAAAAATGGAAAAATGAAAAAAATAAATAACGTTGGAAAGCAGTCCCGCTACACTGTTCAATTTTGGTAAAATGGCCACGGAGTATAGAGTTGTCTTTGGAGAAGATTTTCTCCTTTAAAATAGGGATTATGCTATTTTAAAGGGTTGTTGGAGATGCTCTAACAGGACAAGAATAATGACAGATGATTGTATCAAGAAGAACAAAGATGAATCGATGTCATGGACTCATGGAACCCAACGAGAGAAGAAAAGATTTGAGTTTATCATACCAAGCACGAGGAGCTTGATGAAGCCCATATAAAGCCTTCGTTAATTTTCAAACATGAGATGGTTTATTGGAATCCTCATAACCGTGAGGTTGGGACATGCATGAGCGCCTCAACAAGATCCTGTTGAGAAAAGCATTGTCTATGTCAACTTGCACAATATGACAACCACGAGTAGCGGCCAAAATGAACATTATACGAATTGTAATTGTTGGGTAAAATATATTTGGAAGGTTTTACATTTCAAAGAAAATAGCCGAGTGTTTGAGTTTTAGGCTTTAGTCGAGGCCCGATTGGATTCGATCTCAAGACAAAAACGCCCCCATATACAAGTGCTAAAGGTTCCGGCGTATGTCCCTAAGATACAACGACTATTTCAGTTTCGAGTTTACAGCACTTGCAAACCCGAAACACAGCAACAACAAGGTGTTAAGACTTTCAAGCTTTTTGAAGGAGGTATGTCAATATGCTCGAATGCAAATGACCGGTTTATTATATGATGATTTCATGTGTTTATTTCATCTGCAGGAGTCGAATAATATAGGCATCAAAACCCCATATGAAAATATCATGCCTTTTGGCTCGAAAAGACAGTGAGTTTTCACCGAACATACGCGACTGCTTCTTCACTTCGCATTGACGCACGACCTGGCGCGCGACGCCCTGCGCCTGCCGCGCGTGGATGCGAACCAAAATGACAAAGTTACGGCCGACGACGACGACCCGACGACGGGCCGTGCATCAGCCCATGCTCGGATGCGCATAAAGTCCGATCGATACGACGACCCAACGAACGACGGCCCGCGGCGTCCGTTCTTTCGGGTGTGAACACTTCCCCGTTGTAAATCGTTTCAATAATTACAACAATTAATTAATTATTTATTTTTAAGATTTTTGGTCCAAAAAATAAGAGCCTTAAAGCCCAAGCCCAGGCTCTGCGACCATGACCCGGACTGCACTGGGCACCGGGCCGAGCCGAGCGAATCCAATAGCGCACGCGTGCATGTGCTTTGAACTAAACCCACAATCATGTAGGTCCTCACCCCTTTAAAAACTTGGGTGCCCCCGAGGGCCCAAACCCATAAGTCCAACTTGTGATATATTAAGTATTTTGCCTCATTTTTCTATGTGGGATGGAGCATTTCTCCTTCCCCACATTTTCCATTTTCCACACCATTTACTTGTATTAAGTGGCTAACTTCTAGCATTAATTATTCACTCACCTGGAATTGGTTTTGAGAAATTCCAAATGATATTATCATCTACTCTCTTAGTAGAATTTTTTAATTCCATTTTTCACTAACGGAAACCACTTAATTATTTGGTCAAAATTGGGTCAACACCTATTGATCAAAGACCAAATTCCAACAATCCACCACATGAATGAAATTAATGCATGAGTTTATGCAGATTCGATTGAAAATCTCAAATGTTGTTGTTGCATCGGATATGTAGCTTGTGACTTTGAACCCGCCTTAGTAAAATATTATCGGATACTATCGATTTACTAGCCGCTTAGTGACACGATGTCTTGAACTACTCGGCCGTTTTTGTAAACCGAGACAAAAGACTTACACAATAACAACTCCAACACTTGTTATTCTCACGTTGTGTCCATTTCGCCCCGAATCATCTTTGAAGTGGCCATTACTTCTCGCTTATATAGGTGACATCCTATTGAAGAGTATTCTGCCATACTCCACCTTTCGGTATAGGAATCATTAAAAGTCTTAAACTTAACCTCACCACGTTCAGCAGGTTTTCATTCACTTGGATGTTTTGAGAATAAGCTAACACATTTTCCAAGTGTTCAAATTTGAACATTCATAATTTAGTTTTCCCATTGAACCAAGGTCTTGGGATCTCCAATTCACAAGGTTGGGTTACCGCTATGAACATTCTTTAAGTTATGGATTTTAAACCCATTTCCTTAACAATTTATACAATTGATCTCGATTTATGCCTTTTGTAAGCAGATCCAAGGTTTTCTTTTGACTCGTAGTCACCAAAATAACCCCATTCGAAATCAACTGCCTAATGGTATTGTGTCTTCGACGTATATGTCTAGACTTACCACTATACATACTACTTTGTGAACTTCCAATTGCCGATTAACTATCACAAAGTGTATTATCACAGTACATGCTTATTCCAACAAAGAATATCCTCTAAGAAGTTTCTAAGTCATTTCGCTTCTTTTCCAAAGATTATCTAAAGCAATGAACTCGATTCCATAAGTGGTCGAGCTATGCACATCTGCTTAGAAGACTTCCACGACATCGTTCCTCCACATATTGTGAAAACATATCCACTCGTGGACTTGAGTCTTTTGTGTCCGATATTCAATTGGCATCATAATATCATTCTAATACTTGTTGGATATCTCGTATAAAGTATTCCATAGTTCATGGTATACTTTAAATATCTAAGTACACTTGTCACGGCTTTCCAGTGATCCGCTCTGGCTACTTGTGAACCTACATAGTTTACTCACTGAATATGCAATGTCTAGACGTGTACAATTCGTTAAGTATATCAGACTGCCAATTACCCTTGCATATTCCAGCTGAGAAACTGGTTTGTCTCTATTCTTAGCCAAGTGTAGACTTAGATCTACAGGTGTCTTAGCCGGAGGACTATCAAAAGCATTAAACTTTCTAAGTATGCTTTGACATAATAGATTGTGACAAGACAATTCCATCTCAAGTTCTAGAGATTTTAATCCCTAATATAACATCAGATACTCCCATATCTTTCATGTCAAAGTTCTTCTTTAACATGTTCTTAGTATTCATGATTAAATCATGACTACTACCCATAATCAACATATCATCTACATAAAGGCATACTATGACGTAATCATTTGTAGTACCTTTAATGTAGACACACTTGTCACATTCATTTATCTTGAAACCGTTTGACTTCATAGTCGAGTCAAACTTTTCATGCCATTGCTTAGGTGCTTGTTTTAGTCCATAAAGTGACTTAACAAGTTTACACACCTTTTGCTCTTGATCGGTGCAACGCCCCTCGGGTTGTTCCATATAAATCTCCTCTTCAAGCTCACCATTCAAGAAGATAGTTTTAACGTCCATTTGATGTATCTCAAGGTTATGCAAAGTTGCAATAACAATGAGAACACGAATGGACATAATTCTCGTGACAGGATAATATGTATCCAAGAAGTCATATCTCTCCTTTTGTCTAAACCCTTTATCTACCAAACGGGCTTTATATTTGTCAATAGATCCATCTGCTTTATACATCCTTTTAAGGATCCACTTGCATCCCAAAGGTTTGCAACCCGGTGGGAGATCAACTAAATCCCAAGTGTGATTTTGCATGATGGACTCTATCTCATTATTAATAGCTTCTTTCCAGAGAGGAGCTTCCAGACTAGACAATGCTTCTTGAATAGTTCGGGGTTCATTTTCTAACATATAAGTTAGAAAATCAAGACCAAAAGACTTAGCCACTTTTGTCATTTTATTGTGTCTTGGTTCCTCTTCATCATCATTTTGTGGTAACCTTGCAGTTTCATAAGTTCGTTTACTCGAACTTTTTTCTTTCCGTTCTTTGTTCGGAAAGATACTCTCGAAGAATACATCATTCCTTGATTCAATGATCATACCTTCATTTATATCAGGAACTGATGACTTGTGCACTAAAAAGCGATATGCACTACTATTGTTAACATATCCAATGAAAGCATAATCGATCGTCTTCGGACCGATTCTAACTTATTTCGGCTTAAGTAATTCAACTTTAGCCAAACCCCCCACATTTGAGGTATTTATATGACGGTTTAGGTCCCTTCCATAACTCATATGGAGTTTCATTTTTACCTTTGTGGGGAATCTTATTAAGAATGTAGTTTGCGAAAGTATGGCTTCCCCCCACAAGTTTTGGGGTAAGACCGAACTTAACAACATCGCATTCATCATCTCCTTAAGAGTACGATTTTTGTGTTCTCCGCAACTCCATTTGATTGAGGTGAGTAAAGTGCGGTCGTTTGATGAATTATACCAAATTTTTCGAGCAAAATTCTTCAAATGGAGCAACATACTCTCGATCTCTATCACTGAATCACCTTAATTTTTGAATTAAGTCGATTTTCAACTTCATTCTTATAAGCCTTAAAAGTTACTAAAGCTTCATCTTTGCTTTTCAAAAGATACACATAGCAATATCTTGTGAAATCGTCTATAAACATTATGAAGTATTTTTCCCACCTCGAGTTTGCACAAGTTTTACCGAATAAAATGGTGATTTGACCAACTTTGCTTCAACACATCGCATTTGTCTTGTGAATCAGTTTTAAACGTAGGTATTAATTCGCATTCACTAACCTTTTAATTATATTGAAGTTTATGTGTCCTAATATATCTTGCCATAAATTAGAACAATCCAACAAGTAAATAGAAGTAATAATTTTATTTTTCGCCTCTTGGGAAAACAGACATTCTGAGACATCTTAAAAAGGCCCTTATCAAGGTAGCTCTTACAAAGAAATCGACCATTCTTGGTCATTACAAACTTGTCGGACTCAAACACTAGTCTAAACCTGGCCTTACTAAGCAAAGGACCGAAAACCAAATTCTTGCGATGTCAGGGACATGCAAAGACATCTAAAAGCGTAAGCTCCTTTACTAAGTCATCTTGAGCACAACCTTACCAAGCCCCACGATGTTGGAAGTCGAAGAATTTCCCAAAAGCTTTTTTCCATTTATCGGGGTGTAGGAGGAGAACATCTTCTTATCGGCACAAATGTGATGAGTAGCCCCGATATATATCCACCACTCCTTGGATTATCCACCATATTGGCTTCAAACACAACGGTAGAGAGATTGAGCTCCGATAGGTCGATTGGAACCGACTTGTCCTCGCCACATTGGCTTGTTGGTTGCCACCTTGATTGCCCTTCTTCGTGTGTCGGCAATCCTTTGGCCATGTGGTTTGGTTTGCCACGCTTATAGCAATTCCCCTTGAACTTTTGGCCTTTTTTTGTCTTTCCCGAGTGCTTTGCGTTTCTTGCTAGTGCTCGATTTAGCAAGATTCACCTTGGCTTCCATTCCGCATTTCATGGATTTAACATCGCTTTTTGGGTGTCTTCTTTGATTCAAGCCAAACAATCGGATCCTCAAGCCCCATCTCTTTACGCTTGTGCTTGAGGTAATTTTTAAATCCTTCCACAATGGTGGCGATTTTCGATTATTGCAGCCACTTGAAAGGATTCATTCAAAATCATCCCTTCGGACGCTAAGTCGTGAAGTATGATTTGAATCTCCTAAACTTGGCTGATCACCGTCTTGGTGTCAACCATCTTGTACTCGAGGAATTTGCCGACAATAAATTTCTTTGTGCCGGCATCTTCCGTCTTGTACTTCTTCTCCAAAGAAACCCACAATTTCTTGGACATTTTGAACGTGCTATAGACGTTATAGAGGGTGTCATCTATCCCGTTCAACACGTAGTTTCGACACATAAATTGCCATTATGCCAAGCATCCACAGCGATTCTCCGGTTGCTATCGATTTTTTCATCACCAACGGTAGGGGGTCATCCTTCAGAAACCGGGACAGCCCCAAGGTCGTCAAGTAACACAGCATCTTTTGTTGCCATCTCTTGAAGTCGACACCGGAGAACTTAGGTGGCTTTTTGCAATGAGCAAGAGCATCAACCATTGGTGTAAACGAGATTGATGCCATCGTCTTCAATGTAAACAAACTTTTCGTCTTGCAATTGTCGGGTAAAATATATTTGGAAGGTTTCTGCTTTCAAAGAAAATGACCGAAGTGTTTGCGTTTTTAGGCTTTAGTCGAGGCCTGAATTGATTCAGTCTCCGCAAGATGAAAATACCCCGTATACAAGTGCTAATGGTTTTGCACGCCCCTAAGATATAACGACTATTTGGTTTCGAAGTTTACAACACTTGAAAACCCGAAACACAAATAACAACAAGGTGTTAAGACTTTCAAGCTTTTTGAAGGAGGTGTGTCAATATGCTCGAATGCGAATGACCGTATTATTATCCGATGATTTCGTTTGTTTATTTCATCCTGCAGGGTCGAATAATATAGGCAACAGTGTCCCGGATGGAAACATCACATCTTTTGGCTCGAAAAAGACAGGTTTTCCTTCGAACAAATGCATATGTTCTTCACTTCTCATTGATGCACGACCGGTGCACGGCCCGTGCGTGGATGCAAACTAAAATGACAAAGTTCGTCGCCGACGACGACCCGATGCACGGGCCGTGCGCTAGCCCGTCTTCCGGATGCGCAGACAAAGTCCGATCAAGCACACCCGATGTACTGTGCCGTGTGTCCGCTTCGTGTTTCGGATGCGTCATAAGTCCGATCAAGCACGCATCCGATGTACAATGTGTGCATCCGCCGTGCTTCGGGTGCGAACACTTCCCAATTGTAAATCGTTTAATTAATTACAAAAATTAATTAATTTCTTATTTTTAAAGGTTTTTGGTCAAAAAAAGAATAAGGGCGCCTTGAAGCCCAAGCCCAAGCTCGCCCACGACCCGCGACCATGACTTGGACTGACCTGCACTGGCCGTGGCCGAGCCGAGCCGAGCCGGCCGGGCGGCGAACGACAATGACGCACGCACGCGCGTGTGCTTTGAACCAAACCCACAAGCATGTAGAGTCCTCACCCCTTTAAAAACTTGGGTGACCCAGGGCCCAAACCATAAGTCCAACTTGAGATATATCAAGTGTGCAAACATTGCCTTCTCTTCCTATGTGGGATAGAGTATTTCTCATTCTCAACATTTTCCATTTTCCATACCATTTACTTGTATTAAGTGGCTAGCTTCTAGCATTAATTTCTCGACCACCTGGAATTGATTTTGAGAAATTTCAAGTCTTGCTATTCTCATCTACTCTCTTAGTAGAATTTTTACAAATAATTTAATTCTATTTTTTTCACTAATGGAAACCACTTAATTATTTGGTCAAAATTGGGTCAACACGCATTATTCAAAGACCAAATTCCAACAAGAATAAACTTAATCATAGAAGAATACATCTCAAAATAATAAACTCTGATGGATTGTTGAAACTGCTTAGCCACTAGATGGACATTGTACCGTTCAATAGAACCACCAGCCTTGTGTTTAACCCGAAAAACCCATTTTTGCTAAATAGAATTTGTACTTGAATCAAAAGGAACAAGATCCCAAGTATGATTACGATCTAATGTTTGATACTCATCACCCATGACCGATTTCCAACGTGGATCGACAAAGCTTGCTCAATAGAAGTGGGCTCGGTGTGATGTGGGAAGAAGTGAATACTTTTGGTCAAAAATGATATTTTTAGAGGAAGTATAGGAAGAGAAGAAATGACCGGAGGTGTGGAGGAAAAACAGTTGATGAGAAAGCGGAGGTGTATGGGCATTCAACTTCATTAAAAGCAACATTCTCGTGAGATATAAATTCGACCAAAAGGACTAAGACACCTATACTTTATGGACTGAACTATACCCCAAGAAAACACATTTTGTGGACCAAAATTGAAGTTTGGTGTTATTATACAGACGCAGATAGGGAAAACACGCACAACAAAAAAAACGAAGGAAGGAATAGTTGGGCATGGGAAAATAAGGAAAGACCAATTTCAACTATATGAAGGTATTTGCGTTCAGCACACCCGTTTTGTTGATGAGTATGAGGACAAGGTTGACGAAAAATGATACCTAATAAAGTGAGAAAATGAGCTCAACTCCTATACTCACCACCCTAATTGAATTGAAGAGTGAGGATTTTTGTTTTAAATTGCCTCTCAACCATACAATTGAATTAGATATAAATAGAAAAAACTTCACTCTTACAATGTAAGGGATAAAGTGTACATAATATTTGTAACCATCAATAGAAGGAATGGTTGTTGGACCCCATACATCTGATAAACAAGTTGGAAAGGAGTTGTAGTCTTATTTGGAATAGACGAAAAGGTCATACAATACATTTCTCCAATTTTGCATGCCTCATAGAAATGTTGCGTGTTTACGGAGAATGGTACATTAACATGTTGCAATACAATAGACAAAATAGAAAAATGAGGATGGCCTAGTTTATTGTGCCAAATATTGGCATCATTATTGAGATTAGCTAATTAACATTGAGAAGTGGCAGACACTAGATGATTTTGAGGAGAGGAACAAGACTGAAAAAACACACGTAAGAGTGAGATGAGCCAAGTCCAGCTGGTATAATCCATTGTTAAGAGCACCCTTCAACAACACTTGGTGGGTGGTTTTGTCCTTGACAAGGCGAAATTGATCATGAAATTCCACAATAACACATTTATCTTTCATTAATTGGGAAATGCTAAGTAGATTTTTAGTGATATCGGGAACACAAAGAATATTATGAAGATGTAAAGGTTTTGAGTTGGAGAAACTTGGAAAAGAAGTAAAACCGATGTGGGAAATAGGAAGTTGAGACCCATTACCTACTGAGAGCTTGTTAGATCCACGATAATCGGAATGAAGTCTGGGATTATTGAGATTAGCAGTGACATGAGTTGTGGCACCATTGTCCACATACGAATGAGGATCATTCGATTTAGAACTCTTGAAAGCTGGAGCAGAGTAAGCTTGCATAGGTTACTGCTTTGGAAAAGAACCAACAACAATGGATGAAAAGGATACATTTGAGGCGAAATGTGCATGCATAGTAGAAGTCTGAATCCAGGAGGATTTACACCAGTAAAACTAACATCAAATATCTTATAGCATTTAGAATCAACATGATTTGGCCTTCCACGATCGCGATTAGAATGACCCCCTCAAAATTGAGAATCAACATGATTGTTTCTACAAATAATGCATGCGATAAATTAGCAGGCTTACAGAATTCTGTTGTTGCAGACGCATCTCGTGGGATTGCAGTAAAAATTTAACCTCTTGCTGAGATAGAGATTCACTTCGAGTAGTGAGATTCACAACAATGGACTCAAACTCAGGCCAAGCCCCCAAATTATAAAGAGCAAGTTCTTCATCCGAAATAAAATGATCGGTAGTGTGTAAGCTGTCAACAATACTTCGCATCTTCAATATGTACTCATCAATATTCAAGTCACCTTTCTTAGATGTTTGTAATAGAAATCGAAGATTTGTAGCCCTAACCTTAGACTGAGAATAAAGACGCTCAAGCATATTCCAAATTTCTGCCGAGGAAGTGCATCGATAAACATGACCTAACATTCCTTCAGAATTAGAGGATAACATCCAGCTAAAAGGTATTGATCACGGCGAATCCAGAGAAGATAATCAGGACTAATGTCGCGTGAAGAAGAACTAGAACTTCTAGACGAAATATCCAAAAACTGAGGAGGAGTAGAGATATTTCATTATAAAAAATATCAAAACCATGAGCCTTAACAATAGAAAGCACTTGTGCACGCCAGAATGTATAGTTTTGGCGATCAAGACGATTACTGAGCGTGGTGAAAGTTGGAAAACTCAAGGAATTTGATGCAGAAGTCATCGCTAGAAGAAACTCAGGCTGAAAGACGATGTTCCGATGACTGTGACGTTGATCGACAATGGTTACGGGCGATCGAGAATCATATGACGTTGTATGACATGTTGAAAACTAATATAGAGGGAGAGAAAATGCATAATGCAGAAGAATGAATTCATTACTTGTTGTGTTTACAGTTTGCCTATTTATACAAGTATGAAATGTAACAAACTTTAGCAATTGTTTAGCTGAGATCTTTGTTAGGAAAATTATGTGTGTGGTTTCTGTTTAGGAAATGCCAAGGTTCGTGTGTTTAGGCTTTAGTCGAGGTCTGAATTGGATTCAGTCTCCGCAAGACAAAAACGCCCCGTATACAAGTGCTAACGGTTCCAGCCGGCGTACGTCCCTAAGATACAACGACTATTTCAGTTTCGAGTTTACAATATTTGGAAACCCGAAACACATCGAACAATGTAGTGTTTCTGACTTTCAAGCTTTGAATGGAATGTATGGCAATATGCTCGAATGCAATATGACTTGTTATTATCTGATGAATTCCGTGTGTTTTTCAAACAGCAGGGGATGATTATTATAGGCTTCAGATGCCTCGTATGGAAAGATCACGTCTTTTGGCTCGAAAAAGACACATTTTGCAGAATCGAACAGACGCACATGTTCATCGACGACGACCTGGCACACACGGCCCGTGCGTGGATGCACGGTTCGGCCTTGACGCACGACCCGACGCATAGGCCATGCATCCGCCCGTGCGCGGCTCCCAGGTTGAAAAATCAAAAATTAATTAATTAAAATTAATTAATTATTATTTTAAAGATTTTTGGTCGAATAAGGGCCTTGAAGCCCAAACCCACGGCCCAGACCGAGCACCAAATGGGCGGGGACGCGCGTGTGCTTTGAACCAAACCCACAACCATGTAGATCTTCACCCCTTTAAAAACTTAGGTGCCCCAAGGGCCCAAACCCATAACTCCAAATGGAATATATTAAGTGTGCAAACTTTGTCTCTTTATTCTATGTAGGATGGAGCATTTCTCCTTCCCCTTATTTTCCATACCATTTATTTGTATTAAGTGGCTAACTTCTAACATTAATTTCTCATTCACCCGTAATTGGTTTTAAGAAATTCCAAATGCTATTTTCATCTACTCTCTTAGTAGAAATTTTTACAAATAATTTAATTTCATTTTTCACTAATGGAAACCACTTAATTATTTGGTCAAAATCGGGTCAACACCCATTTTACCAAACTAACAATTCCAACAATCTTAACTATCCTAACTAACATAGATTAAGCAGTTAAACAAGCTTAACTTGCAGCCACGTGGACAACCATATCTAATACTCCAATAGTTTTCTATAAATAAATTGAAGAACTTGAGTTTCTATAAATTGAAGAGCTAAAGAACTTGGTTGCATATTGTGTCTCAATATGGTCTATTAGAAAATACAATAATGCGAAAGAAAGATTTAAAAAACACTAAATAAATATGAAATCAGTGCGTATTAAGATACAAATAAGTATCTATGTTGAATGATATCTATTTAAGAAAACCCCACGATTTGTCATTTTACACGTAGAAAGTGCAATACAGTTGCACATTCCATTGTTTCTTCTATTTTTTCGAGATGTAATTTTTTTTTTTTGAAGTAACGCATATATTTCATGGGGATAGAATCTCCGACCTTCCACACATTGGAGGAGTGATACCACTAGACCAAAATGGCTGGTGGTGAGATGTAATTTTATTCGCCGGACTTTGTTCCTTATTAGTTGAGACCTTTTGTACCGTCTTATTTCGCTTATCTATAGTTTTGCTTACTTTGCGTGAAAAAAATGCTTTGGAAATTTTAATTATTAATTCAGTTAATTAATAAAAAAATTATCCAGATTAATTAAATTTTATCATAACATTAATCATTTTGGTTGATAATTAATCACAATTTCTTCTCCTGAGCTGATAATTTTTTTGATTTGGAACTTGCTCGCAACACCAAAGACATTAAACGGGCCCTTAAGTTCTCTCGGTGAGGCCCTCCGACGCCAAGTTACCGAAAATAAGATAATATCAAAACAAAAAGACAAGAATTAATCGCAATTAATCGAACTTAACCTACAAATAATGATGATGAACCTCTTTTATACCTAGGTTGATGGCCACATGAGCCTTCTAGGATAAAGTGGGTCGCATGGGTCTGTATGACCCACATAGAGTGGATAATTATAACTGGATCCAATGAGGATTAATAATATTGGATAATTAATTAAATAATGCGAGAAATAATAGAAGTAAAGAATATCAGGAAGTCATTTTTGTCCATAATATAAGCCTGACACTACTTCGGTTGCGGAAGATGAATGGAACAAAGCGCGAGAGTAAAGAAATATTTGAACTTTTTTGTTTGATAAGATAGTGAAAAATTGTTGGGGAATTGTGGGTAAAGTAAACACCAAGATGAAAGAGTTGAGTGAGAGATGAGTGAGGAAACGAGACCCCCAAGGGGCTCTCAAGTGGATGTCCTCTAGGGCACGCCGTGAGCCCCAAGGTTTTTCTCGGGGATGTTTATCGTGCTCCGAACCCGAACTGATATCTGAACTAAAAAATATCCGAATCGAAAATATGCGTTGACTTTTTGACTTTTCCTGAACCGAACTGTCCCGAAAATTTTCATGGTATGGTTTTGGAGATTTTTCAATTATCCATACCGAACCATATCGAACCGAATATCTGAAACCATAATCGATTTTAAAATAATTTTTATATATACATATATAATATTTTTATCTTATTTATATTTTGATATTAAATTAACTAAACATTCATTTGAAATCCTATATAATACTAAAAAGTATTAAATTAAAATTTTGGCATATTTTATCAATATATCAAATGAATAATTGAATATATATTTAATTCGCTAATAGTTATGTCATATTAATTTATTTAAATGAACTGAATAAATTAAATTATAAAATCATATTTAATTTGTAGAAAATATTTAAATTTGATGATATTTTACTTATTAAGGATTATAACTAGACTCATCATCTAAACAAGAAAATTAATTGAATTAAAATTAGTTTAAATGATTAGTACATTGCACATAAACTAGAGTAATCGTCTAACTAAGAAATTAAGAAATTGAGATTATAGATTTTTGTTTCATATTCGTTTATCAAATTATTAGTCAATTATATTTTTCCTAAGTCAAGAGCATATGGCAATGTGCCAATATTATAGAATATTATTGTGTAATAGTGGCTATTAAATTTATCATTCGTTGAGATTCTAGACTTTTACTACTAATATGAATAACATAAATCTAAAACATATTATGTTAAAATTTAAAAAGGAAAATCAATACTATCGACTATAAATTACATAAAACGATGTAAAAATTAAATTGATATTAAACAAATATGTAGTATAGTCTATATCATGAAAGAAAGATTTAGAATTACAATATTAAAAATTAAATTGATATTAATACTGAATCTCCGTCCCAACCGCATCGAACTTTCAAACGGTTCGGGATGGAGAATTTTTTTATGGTTCGGTTCTAGGATTTAATTTTAGGATCTCCGAACTTTGGGATGGTTTCGGAGATTTCTAAATCTCGATCCGAACAGGATCGTGCACACCCCTAATTTCAAGATAGGTTTAGAGTCTAGTCATTTCATTTTTCTCATTTTTTGCGGTCGAAAGTTATCATCCGCCTAACTATGTAAGTTATTCGGCTATGTGAAAATAACTTTCTCGAAAGCACGTTTTGTTAGATAAATATTTTTATCAAGATTTTGATGATTATGTTTAAATAAGTTTTTATACCAAAACTATGTTTATGTATGTTGTCCAAAATACTCCTAAATGTTTTAAAATATTTTTACTAATTTTTGGAGTATTTCTTAGAGTTTCTTATTCGAAAAAATTGGACAACATATTTAATATTTTTATGTTAATTGGTTTTACACCAAAACAATGCTTATAAATGTTGTCCAAATACTCTCAAGTGATTTAAAATGTTTTTACTAAATTTTTGGAATATTTCTTAGAATTTATTATTCGATAAAAGATTGACAATATATTTAATGTTTTATGTTAATTGGTTTGTTACACCAAAACAATGTTTACAAATGTTGTCCAAATACTCCCAAGTGATTTAAAATATTTTTACTAATTTTTTAGAGTATTTCTAGAAGTTTATTTTTGATAAAAATCGGACAACATTTCAAGATTGGAGGTCGACCGGCCGCCCAAAACGTCGACCGGCACCAAGAAAAAAACTTGAAACAGTAACGCGCACTTGAAAAATCGAGCGGGGACGGTCTAGGGAGGGGCGGATGACGGCCGACCCACCCCACCGACGGCCGACGACCCCCGCAACCCGTACGGATCGCACTATTTTCATTCAAACGTTTGAAATTTCAACAGGGCAACCTGGTCGCCGCCTGTGCTAAGTTTTGACAAAGAAATTTTTGAACCGTTGCAATCCTTATCGCCAGATTCACTTTTGATTTTTGTACAATATATCTACATCTTGTGATCCTCTTTTTGTAGACAAAAGTGAAGAAGCTTATGAGCCTATGTTGGAGATCCAATCTTGAAGACTCTCCTATAAATAGAGGATCAATTGAAGACACAAGACACAATATATACAAGCAAAATACACAACAAGAAATCGCAAATTCTCAAGCTTTCATTTTTATACTCTTGTTGTAATAGCCTAGTTCTTGCACTTGCACTATCTTGAGGTCTGAAGTTTTTCTTTTTGATTACACTTGCACTCAAAGTTTGTATACTTCAATTATTGAGTTGTAATCTTGAATTTTTCTATCATCCAAAACAAGATATCCTTGTTAGTGTTCTGTAGGGTAAGAACACACTTGGGTGATCTTAGGTGTTGAAGAGTGTGGTACTCTTCATAGGTGTTGAAGGAAGATTGTAGTAATCTCCTGAAGGTGTTGTAAGAAGATTGTGGTAATCTTCAAAGGTGGTGTTGTATTAATTGTGGTAATTAATAAAATCTTTTTTCTTTTTGAAATCCACCGGATATACCGGGGTGGTAGTAGATTAGACCCTAGGTGGGTTGAACTACTATAAATCATCGAGTGTTGTTTAATTTCCTCATTTACATTCTTGTCAATTACGTGTTCATTCGAAAAGAGGGCGATTTGCGAAAAATCGGCATAATCTATTCACCCCCCTCTAGATTATCGTAGCCACTTGGACTAACAAGTGGTATCAGAGCCAAACTCTTTGGCTAGCTCGTTTCGAGTAAAGAGGAAAGATCCATGGCTACGAACGAAAGCTACCTCACTACCGGCGCTCCACCAACAAGCCACCACTATTCGACGCCAACAACTACACATTTTGGAAAGATCGTATGGAGTGCTTTCTACAAGGGTGCGGGTTTGACATTTGGAATGTGGTCATTGAAGGAGTTGATCAACCAACCAAGAAATTGAGGACGGCACCACGACTCCTAAACCTTTCAAGGAGTTCGATGAAAATGACAAGAAGGCCTTCTCTCTAAACGGTAAGGCTTTAAATATTTTGCATTGCTCTCTTACCGCCACTGAGTATAATCGTATAAGAGGCATAAGGTCGGCACATGAAGTTTGGGAAAAATTAGAAACCATCTATGAGGGCACAAATAAAGTGAAGCAAGCAAGAAAAACAATGCTTGTGAAAGACTTTTGAAAATTTTAATATGCATGATGGTGAAAGCATATCAAAAATGGTGGAAAGGCTTGACAACATTGTCAATCCTCTTATGGCTCTTGGAAAAGTCATCTCCGAAGAAGACAAGGTGACCAAGTTGTTAAACGCCCTTCCCGGCTCATGGTCCGAAAAAGGTGACGGCAATCATGGAAGCTCAAAATCTTGAGACACTCAAGTTTGATGAGCTCATTTGGAACCTCCTCATTTATGAAGTATATCACAAGGAGAGGAAAAATTCTCAACCATCCACCTCTAAACCGGTACGCAAAATATTATTAAAGGCTTAGCATCTTCTTCTAATAATGTTTATTATGCTAGTGACGAGAATGATGAAGAAACGGCGGATCTTGTTAGAAAATTTGCAAAATTGGTAAACAAAAATAAAGCAAGAAAGCCTAGAGACAATTCTTGTTTCAAATGCGGAAAATCTGGGCACTACATAGCCGATTGCCCAAAATTAACGAAAGAGGAACAAAAGAAGAAAAAGCCTTTTCCGAAAAAGAAGGCGTTAAATACGGATGTCAAAACTTGGGATGAATTACTTGAAACAACCGACGAGGAAGGAGAATCCGAACATGGTCTTATAGCCATACACGATGAAAATACCGAGGTACGCTCTAATGCTTCATCTTCTTCCCTAGTTGATGAATTACAATGTGATTTTGATGAATTGCAAAATGAGTTTCAAAATTTGATTGTTAAATACAAGAATTTGAAAAAGGAGCATAAAGAGCTTAAACTAGAAAAGGATAAATTATTTACTTCTTATGATTCTCTTGATAAGGCTCATGATATTACTCTTACTATGGTCCGTACTCTTGAAACCGAAAAACAAACGCTCACAAATGATATTGAAATCAATAATATCGACCCACCCCCTTCGACCGGTCGAATTCCCGCAACCTGCACTGGATCGCACTATTTTCATTCAAACGTTCGAAATTTCAACAGGCAACCGACGCCCGAGCTAAGTTTTGACAAAGAAATTTTTGAACCATTGCAATCCTTATCGCCAGATTCACTTTTCATTTTTGTACAATATATCTACATCTTGTGATCCTCTTTTTGTAGACAAAAGTGAAGAAGGAGGAGCCTATGTTGGAGATCCAATCTTGAAGACTCACCTATAAATAGAGGATGAATTGAAGACACAAGACACAATATATACAAGCAAAATACACAACAAAAATCTGCAAATTCTCAAGCTTTTATTTTTATACTCTTGTTGTAATAGCCTAGTTCTTGCACTTGCACTATCTTGAGGTCTAGGCTTTTCTTTGTTGATTACACTTGCACTCAAAGTTTGTATACTTCAATTATTGAGTTGTAATCTTGAATTTTTCTATCATCCAAAACAAGATATCCTTGTTAGTGTTCTTGTGGTAAGAACACACTTGGGTGATCTTAGGTGTTGAAGAGTGTGGTACTCTTCATAGGTGTTGAAGGAAGATTGTGGTAATCTCCTTGAAGGTGTTGTAAGAAGATTGTGGTAATCTTCAAAGGTGGTGTCATATTAATTGTGGTAATTAATAAAATCTTTTTTCTTTTTGAAATCCACTTCAGATATACCGGGGTGGTAGTAGATTAGACCCTAGGTGGGTTGAACTACTATAAATCATCGAGTGTTGTTTAATTTTCGCATTTATATTCTTGTCAATTACGTGTTCATTCGAAAAAAGGGCGATTTGTGAAAAATCGCCATAATCTATTCACCCCCTCTAGATATTATCGTAGTCACTTGACTAACACATTTGTCATCTTTGTGAGACTTTAGAGACACTCTTTGCTTCAATATGCTTATTTTATATATGTAAATATTTCTTCACATTCTTCCGAGTTAATTTGTTGCATATTTGCGTAGAAATTGTTGATGAAAATTCGTTAAGTTTTTGTAGCACCTTCTAGCTTATTGATTTTAATACGAAAATAAGTAATTATAATAGAAATACTTTAAAATTTCTTAAAAATACGGAATAATAAAAACTTTACTTAGTTTCAAAGTTTGTAGCGGAAATAAAAACTAATAATTGAAACAATTATAAATCCATAAATATCCATAATGACATGAAAATGACATTCAACATCCCAATAGAAATTATAATTCAAACTCCTTTTATTTTTTTAGAAAACTTGAAAGACATGAAAATCATGAAAGTCGTGGGTTCGCGAGTCACTGCGCTGCGCCATCTCCTTCCTCATCAGGGTTCTCATCTAAAAATATTAAACATTCGTGGGATGAGCTTTAAAGAAGCTCAACTAGTAATCTCATGCATGAATGCATGCCTAATGCAATATTATAACATTTATTTCAAAACTTTTCATTTTCCTTTAATTAAAATATTTCATTATAAGTTTTTAAAACTTTCTTAGGACACGAGCTCACTTGGTGACATAATGTTCTACTCAGGGTCGCAGTGGGCCTTGTTATTTGGAACCCGATTAACATTTTGCCGAAGGTCCATTTCCTTTAGCATTAACATTAGCCGCGGCACTTTGTAACGCCGGTCCCCCCACGCCCATTTCTCTCTCACTCCAAAGATCATAGAACAATATATACCCATTTCTTTGGAAAACATATTATTACTTCTAAACTAAAATTTGACTCGACTTAATCTTTGTATGCTCGTGAAATGCTACGAACGTACATTTAACATGATGCATGAATCTAAGTGATGTCGATTTTCATTGAATGTGAAAATAAATATAAGCGCATAACATAATAATTAAATCACATTAACTGAAATAATTTGAGAATAAAATACTACATTCAACTGATTAGGGAAAACCCTATGTTCAATTAATTAAGGGAAAATCATATATTCAATTAATTAGGGATGAACCCTATGTTCAACTAATTAGAGAAAACCCTACGTTAAATTAGTTATGAATAACCCCACATTCAATTAGTAGAAAACAAGATTGAAAGTGCGTGATCAAGAAGAAATCGATTAACTATATAAGTGTGATTTAATGTTAAAATTGAATACAAATAATTAGAACATAAACCGGATGTTCATTTACAAAACAATTGCATCTTTTAACATATATTTTACCTTTTTCAATGTAACTGGATTAGAAAAAATTAAAAGAATATTTACTCTTAAATGCATTCAAATAGTAAAGCATATGAAGGAAGATAATCCAATTTATTTTAAGTTGTATCAAGTATATGTGAAGTATACGTACATATATATATATATATATAAATATATCATATGTTATCATACGTACATATATATATATATATTATATATAAATATCATACGTACATATATATATATATAAATATATCATATGTGAACAAGTAAGTTAACCTATTATCCTAATTAGCATGGTTATACTTCTATAATAATATTATATACATTAACATACATGCGACTTGATTGCAAGTGGAAATCGTACAAGTAAATTAAGTAGTAGACTTTTCGATTAAATAACAATAATTAAAATCATAATCTATATGAAACTAAAGGGATTACTTGCCTGGCTCGTCGAATCAACTATGATAAAAATCACTCGCTTATACCCATTAGAATCTATACATAGATTATTATATAATATGATTAGTAAAACTTAACCAAATTCAATATGAAGCTAAAGAAAATTACGAAACCTTCAAATTTCTCGGATAATTTGTACCGCAAATTGAATTATATAACTTGTATATTCCTTTGATTCCTTTCTTTCTCTCTTTTCTCTTCTTTCTTTTCTCCTTCTTTCTTTCCTCTTCTTTTATGTTCTTTCTTCACTTGCCCGATCTCTCATATCAAACTAATTCACCAACATCATCTTTTATTTCTTTCTTTTTTTTTATTATTCTATTTCCACTTTTTTTTTCTTCCATTATCTTTCGATTTCCCACTTATATTTTCTTTTTTTTCTTTTTCTCAACTTTCCAATCCATTATCCCCACTTTCTCTACCTTTATTTTCCAATGTCCCCGAATATCCTCCATCTCTTTTTTTTTTTTGTATCTTTTTATTATTTAAAAAAAAAATGGTTGTCACATTTTCCCCTTCTTATAGAAAGTTCGTCTTGAAACTTGCAATAATATATAAATAATATTCTAATGCACGAAAATAAATTGTATATTGAGAGCTCATTGCTTACCAAATAGTTGGGGATATAGAACACGCATCTCATCTTCGTGTTCCCACGTAGATTCTTCTATAGTGTGATTCCTCCATTGGACCTTGACTAATACAACTTTCTTTCTTCTAAGCTCCTTCTCAATCTTATCCACAATTCTAAATGGTATTTCTTCATATGTCAAATTATCCCAGAATATTGAGTGACTCATAGCTTAAAATATGTGATTGATCGGAATGTACTTCTTAAGCATCGAGACATGGAAGACATTGTGAACTCAGGATAATCTTGGAGGTAAGGCAATTAGATATGCCAAACTACCTATCTTCTCTAGAATTTCAAACGGTCCAATATAGCAAGGACTTAACTTTTGTTTCTTTCCAAACCTCATAACACCTTTCATTAGTGCCACTTTAAGAAAAATCATATCTCCACCAATTCTCGACGGCTTTCTTCTCTTATCGGATAGCTCTTTTGACGACTCCGAGCGATTTTCATTCTTTGTCGATTTTCTCAACTACTTCATCTATCTATTGGACCAACTCGGTCCTATTAGTTTTATCTCACCGGCTTTATCCCAATGCACTTTGGTGATCGACACTTTCTTCCGTACAAAGCCTCATAAGGAGCCATCCCAATAGAAACCTCGATAGCTATTGTTATACGAAAATTCCACTAGTGGTAAAATTTATCCCAAGTACCACTAAAATCTATCACACATGCTCGGAGCATATATTCGAGTGTATGAATTGTTTCTCCGATTGTCTATCGGTTTGCGGATAAAAAGCTATACTAAAACTCAACCGAGTACCCATAGCTCGGTGTAGGCTTTTCCAGAAAGCCGAGGTAAACTTAGGGTCCCTATCCGACACAATGGACAATGGTACTCTGTGCAACCAAACTATCTCACTTATATATATTTCAGCATGTTTCTCCATGTTGTACGTCCTTTTCACTGGTAGAAAATGTGCGGACTTGGTGAGACGATCCACTATAACCCAGATAGAGTCGAATCCCATTTTTGTTTTTGGTAGTCCCATAACAAAATCCATATCAACATGTTCCCACTTCACTCGGGAATCATTAATGGTTGCAAAAGACCGGAAGGTCTTTGATGTTCAGTCTTGACGTACACCTCTGGACATATAATGCCACATCCTTTTTCATGCCAACCCATGAAAAATGTTTGCTAAGATCATGTTTCATCTTCGTACATCCTGGGTGAATAGAGTAAGGTGAGTTGTGAGCTTCTTTCATAATCTCTAGCTTTGAGTCCTCATTGTTGGGGACTACGAGTCTATTACCCAAACGTAAAGTTCCATCTGTTGAGATCACATAATCATGTCGCTTTCCTTCAATGACTCCTGAACGAATCTTGTTTATCTTTAGGTCATCTAGTTGTGCAGTTTTTATCCTTCCTAAAATTGACGGTTGTAAACTCAAGGTAGCCAAATAACTCATCTTTTCTCGGGGAATAATTTCCAACTTAAGGTTTTGTATGTCCTTTAAGAACGGTTGTTGAACCACATGCAAAGTAGAAATAGATCCTTGAACTTTACGACTCAAAGCGTCGCTACAACGTTAGCCTTACCAGGATGGTAATTGACAACGCAATCGTAGTCCTTCACTAGTTCAAGCCGTCTATGTTGTCTCATGTTAAGCTCTTTCTTTGTGAAGAAATATTTTAGACTTTTATGATCGGTGTAAATTTCACACCTAGCCCGTATAAGTAGTGTCGCCATATTTTTAAAGCAAAAACCACATTTTGCTAATTCCGGATCGTGAGTTGGATAATTTTTCTCATAATCCTTGGTTGTCAGAAGCGTATGCAATTACTTTCCCATGTTGCATAAGAACACAACCTAAACCCTTAAATGATGCATCACTTGTAGATAATGAAACCATCAATCCCATTTGGCGATGTAAGAACTCGGAGCCGTCGTCAATCATTCTTTCAACTCCGTGAAGCTCTTTTCACACTTGTCATCCCATTGAAACTTAGTGTTCTTCCTCGTTAGTTGAGTTAGTGGAGCGAGAGATCTTAGAGAAACCCTCGACGAATCTTTTGTAGTAGCCAGCTAACCCAAGAAAGCTGCGAATCTCTCCTACGTTCTTTTGTGTAGGCCAATTTTTCACCACCTCAACCTTGCTAGGATCTACAGAAATTCCCTCTCGAGAAACTATATGTCCCAATAAAGGAACACTGTCCAACCGTAACTCGCATTTACCGAATTTTGCAAATAACCTTTTCTCTCGGAGTCTCTACACTACTAGTCTTAAATGTTGTTCGTGCTCTTCCTTTGACTGGAAATAAATAAGGATATCGTCAATAAAGACTATGATGAATTTATCAAGATAATCAGAAAAGACTCGATTCATTAAGTCCATGAATGCGGCTGGAACATTAGTCAAAGCAAAAGGCATGACAAGGAATTCATAGTGACCGTATCGAGAACGAAAAGCAATTTTGGAATGTCTTCTTCTCGAATGCGCAATCGATGGTAGCCTCGATCTCAATCGATCTTAGAAAAATACCCAAAGACCTGAAGTTGGTCAAATAATTCCTCAATTCTTGGAAGAGGGTATTTGTTCTTGATGGTCACCTTATTAAGTTCACGATAATCAATACAAAATCTCATTGTTCCATCCTTCTTTTTGACAAATAAGGGTGGTGCACCCCAAGGAGAGAAACTTGGTCCGATGAATCCTTTATCGAGCAAATCTTGTAGTTGTTCCTTGAGTTCTTTCAATTCAGCAGAGCCATTCGATATGGTGCTTTGGATATAGGTGTCGTTCAGGCACTAATTCTATGACAAATTCCACCTCTCTCTCTAGCGGAACACCATGTATATCTTGGGAATACATTGGGATACTCATAGACAATAGCAATTTGATCAATAGAATGACATTCTTTGAAACTTTAGTTATTGAGGCTAGATAGGCTTCACAACCTTTGTTCAGAGTTTACGGGCCTTCATGGCTGAGATTATAGGGTTAACAGGTTTTGACGAGACTCCTGAAAGATTAATTGGGAGTTTTGAAGAGAATAAAAGACTATCCTTCGAGCTCGGCAATCAATTGTTGCGTGATGTTTGGAAAACCAATCCATACCTAGAATGACATCGAAGTTATGAATATTCAACCCATTAAGATCGCAAATAATTCTCTTCCATCAATGGAAACGGACAATTTGTGTAAACTAAAGGTGAGTTCATGACATCCCCGGGGAGTTTATATGTTGGAAAGAGTGTCGGTAGTAGCATAATCGGACAGGTTCATAGCAAATTTGGAGTTCACGAAGGAGAGCGAAGCACCGTAATCAATTAATACATAGCGGGTATACCACAAACATTTATAGATCCTACAAAATAATTACATATTCAAAACGTGCATGAACATAATCATATGAAATTTGAAAGAAAAAAATGCAAGAATTAATTTATTACCGCAACCATCATTTCTTCCATAAACCGTTTGTGTCATTGTGAACACTCTAGCTCGAGTGGGCTTCTTCCCTCTCAGGCGTTTAGAGCTACGTGTCCAGGCTTCTTACAATTAAAACAAACTCTTGTACCAAACAAACATTCTCCCAATGTGCCTTGCCGCATTTAGTGCAAACAGTTGTCAGTTGTTTATTATGTGAGGCACCCTGTGGAACTTGTACTTTCTTTCTTTATAGACCATTATTATTCCAAACATTTGGGTTCTCTCTTTTGAACTTTTGTCCTCCTTTTTAGATTCGCATCTCTTCCCGGTTCACAGATTGAGCCCTTTCCACAAACATAGCTTTGTTGATAACTTCGCGATAAGTAGTAAGTTCAAAATGAGTCTTTGCAAGCTTGATTTGGGATCGAGTGCTTCTTCAAATTGTTTGGCTCTTCGTTCCTCGCAGCAACCAAGTCGGGAGCAAATTTGGACAATTTGGAAAATTCCGCTTCATATTCAGCCACATCACGATTCTTGTTCCAACAAGATAAATTCTCTTTCCTTCATTTGGCGAACACTCCTCGGAAAGTACTTATCATAGAAGACTTATGTGAACCTTTTCCAAGTAAAGGGGTTAGCGTCGCCCTCAATTTGACGTTGCACCATCTCGCCACCAATCATATACATCGCCTCGCAAAGACAGAGGCGTTGCATAGTTAGCACGTTCCAAGACAATAAATTACTAAAAAGACTTTTTTATCTCAGTAAACCATCCTCGCCCGATAGGATCGGTGATACCCGCAAAAGATGGTGGAGATAACCTAAGAAAGTCCGATAACCGGTTTCTTTCGGGGACGTCGGTAGCGTCTAGTCCGATTAGTATCACCAAAAGTCAAATCTTGCAAGAGAGCCTCGACAAATGTCGGAGGAGTCCCTTGAGCATTGTTGGTGTTGGAACCATTGTCGTCTTGGTGAGTTGAGCGAGTGTTGCGGTTTATTTTATATTAACTGAAATAAGTTTATTAAGTTCATTAAATTCTACTAATCATATGTTCCATTCTAAAATTATTTCTAACCTAGTGTAAGTAATCATTAACATTCTTCCGATACGGTAAAACTTAATGCGAGAATAGTATCATATTATAACAATCATGTTGGAATTTGAAGTAAAATAATGTCAATAATTTTATTCGCATATAAAATGATTTTTTTCCAAATAAAATATCAAGTTCATCTATCTTGTATTCAATTCAAACAAAAAATCAATTTCATACAGGCACAAAAATATATCAATTAATAATAACATAAATGTAATCCTTACCGAATTGCGGAGAGAGATGCTCGAAGCGCGACTTAGAGCCCATGACTTTTTGACTTAAAAATTTTTATAAAGAAAAACTTTTGAAGTCTACAGAATCGGTTTTAAAAATCCTGTCTCTGATACCACTAAATGTAGCACCTTCTAGCTTATTGGATTTTAATACGAAAATAAGTAATTATAATGGAAATACTTTAAAGATTTCTTAAAAATACGGAATAATAAAAACTTTACTTAGTTTCAAACTTTGCAATGAAATAAAAACTAATAATTGAAACAATTATAAATCCATAAACATCCATAATGAAATGAAAATGACATTCAACATCCCAATAGAAATTAAAATTCAAACTCCTTTTTTTTTAGAAAAATTGAAAGACATGAAAATCATGAAAGTCGTGGGTTCGCGAGTCACTACGCTGCACCATCTCCTTCCTCATCAGGGTTCTCATCTGAAAATATTAAACATTTGTGGGATGAGCTTTAAAGAAGCTCAACAAGTAATCTCATGCATTAATGCATGCCTAATGCAATATTATAACATTTATTTCAAAACTTTTCATTTTTCTTTAATTAAAATATTTCATTATAAGTTCTTAAAACTTTCTTAGACGCGAGCTCACTTGGTGACACATTGCTCAGGGTCGCAGATGGACCTTATTATTTGGAACCCGATTAACATTTTGCCCGAAGGCCCATTTCCTTTAGCATTAACATTAGCATAAGCGCACATTGTCGAGAATGCCGGTCCCCGCGCCCATTTCTCACTCACTCCATCATCATAGAACAATGTATACCCATTTCTTTTGGAAAACATATTATTAATTCTAAACTAAAATTTAACTCGACTTAATCTTTGTATGCTCGTGAAATGCTATGAACGTAAATTTAACATGATGCATGAACCTAAGTGATGTCGATTTTCATTGAATGCAAAAATAAATATAAGCGCATAGCATAATAATTAAATAACATTAGTTAAAATAATTTGAGAACAAAATACTACATTCAACTGATTAGGGAAAACCCTATGTTCAATTAATTAAGGAAAATCCTATATTCAATTGATTAGGATGAACCCTAAGTTCAACTAATTGGGGAAAACCCTACGTTAAATTAGTTATGAATAACCCCACATTCAATTAGTAGAAAACAAGATTGAAAGTGCGTGATCAAGAAGAAATCAGTTAACTATATAAGTGTGATTTAATGTTAAAATTGCATACAAATAATCAGAACATAAACCAGATGTTCATTTACAAAACAATTGCATCTCTTTTAACATATATTTTACCTTTTTCAATGTAATCTGGATTACAAAAAATTAAAAAGAATATTTACTCTTAAATGCATTCAAAGAATAAAGCATATGAAGGAAGATAATCCAATTTATTTAAGTTGTATCAAGTATATGTGAAGTATACGTACATATATATATATAAATATATCATATGTTATCATACGTACATATATATATAAATATATCATACGTACATATATATATAAATATATCATATGTGAACAAGTAAGTTAGCCTATTATCCTAATTAGCATGGTTATACTTCTATAATAATAATATATACATTAACATACATGCGACTTGATTGCGGTGGGAATCATACAAGTAAATTAAGTAGTAGACTTTTCGATTAAATAACAATAATTAAAATCCTAATCTATATGAAACTAAAGAGATTACTTGTCTGGCTCGTCGAATCAACTATGATAAAAATAACTCCGGCTTCTACCCATTAGAATTTATACATAGATTATTATATAATAGGATTAGTAAAACTTAACCAAATTCAATATGAAGCTAAAGAAAAATTATGAAACCTTCAAACTTCTCGAATAATTTGTACCGCATATTGAATTATACATCTTGTATTTTCCTTTGATTACTTTCTTTCTCTCTTTTCTCTTCTTTCTTTTCTCCTTCTTTCTTTCCTCTTCTTTTATGTTCTTTCTTCACTTGCCCGATCTCTCATCTCAAACTAATTCACCAACATCATCTTTTATTTCTTTTTTTTTATTTTTCTATTTCCCACTTTTTTTTTCTTCCATTATCTTCACTAATTTCCAATCCATTATCCTTACTTTCTCTACCTTTATTTTCCATTGTCCCCCAATATCCTCCATCTATTTTCTTTTCTTTTTTTTTTTTTTTTTTTGTATCCTTTTTATTATTTTAAAAAAATGTCATTTATTCTGATTTTTGAGGAAGTGGATTCTTCCTCAAGCGAGGAAAGAATATTTCCTTATTCTTATGGAATATGGATGCAATGGGGTCTAAAATAGTTCGATCTCAAGTTGAACTAAGTTAGTACGATATTGAAAAAGGTGGGTTTGTTGGTCAAGAGGGTTCGAAGTGCGATCATGGTGGCATAAATAATCAAACCAAGTGGGAATAATAGGGGATCCTAAGTCGAGCTCTTTAGAATCGGGTGGTTAACTCACACATCGGGAGTAAGACTATGAAGTTCGAAGGTCTCATACATGGCGAACTTGTGGATTCAGAAGGTATATTGAGATAGCCAAATTATCTCGAGGTTCTACTTGTCCATTAGGATGATCTCGAGTAGGAGCCAAACTTATCTTAATCAAATTCTGTTATGGGAATCGTAACAGAATCCAGAATTCGCAGAAACCCTAATTAAGGTATTACTAATAAATAGCGTATTACAGGTGCATTCTAACCTTAATCACATTTTACTTTCATATTATTTACATATTTTCTTTGTGATCATATTTCCAACTTGAGCATCAGAGAGGGTACACCAGAGCAATCCTCCGGCCCTTTTTTTGCGCAAATCGATGATGGAGTTCAGATGAAAGGTGGTTTCAAGGAATTGGAGTAATTTTGGGATCGAGCAATTGGCGCCGTCTATGGGAAGTTTTGAACTGAGGCATGAGCGTTGAAGGTTAGCAATGGAGGAGTTGCGGCAGAATTTGACTGATGATTTGAATAAGACTCCGATGGGAAATATGTCGGGAGGGGTGACCGAGGAGCATCATCCTCTTTCATCTCTAGTGTGAGTCAGATAGGAGAACGGCCTTGCCAGGGAGACGCAAGAGAGTCTGGATGTACTCCTATTACGACGACGAAGGGATTTGGCCAACATTTTTTGAGCAATTGTTAGGGTTCATTCCTCGAGGTGGAGCACACTTGTAGATATGCGCTTGAGGGATTTTGTCGCGCCCAATTCGGAAGTAGAAAGGGGCGGGCAGTGCGTGGAGATTGGGCTCTGAAGAGAGAAGCAGTAGTTGTAGCTCCAGAAGAAGGTTTTTACGGAGGAGGAGCGAAAAGCTGCGACAAAGCGTCATTGTTCAAGAAATTCATACCGTAAGTGTACATTGTCAAGTTTTAGTATAGAATATAAATAAGGATATCTTCTCCACATGGATAAGTATCGAATTATTGCTAATTATTAAAAATATAATAGTCTAACTTTATCTAGAAATTCAAATATGGATGAAGTATATTACACTAAAAATCAATTATAAAAATTAAATGAATGATAATTAATCAAATATGATACTACACAAATGATCAAATGAATTCTAGAGGTTTGATGCACCTAGTTTTTCCTTATGTTATTAATATAGTTTATCAATCATAAATTATCAACTTATAAGCCAAGATTCCTCCCATAATTATTTCCTCTCTCAAGTGTCAAATGATTGTAGATTTCAATTAGGATATCAATATCCCTATAAAGATCACCAATTAACATCTCAACATAAACCATGACTCCAAATGTTTCATAAATTTCTCAATTCTATGAAACCCTAGTTTATGCTATTCAAGGTCATGTATTTAATTACCCTTCTCAAGTGTAAAATCAAATACACCCAACCATTTAAATTATTGATCAAGTAATTTAGAAGAAATTAATCTAAATAGCACAAATAAATTGAAGGATATAGATTGATAAACCACAATCTCAAAACATAAGTTCGAACTTAGGTAACATCAACCTTTAGAATTAAAGAGTTTAGCTCATAATGAAAATGGCCATGTTCATAGCGAGACAACAAAACATCTAAAAAGATAGATGTAAAGTAATAAGAATAAGCTCTAAAGAGTAATGAAGAATCTTCTCTATTTCTATATGATAGATGCTTTCAATCTCCTTTCCCAAGTCTTCAAGTTGTTTGGTTGGCTTCCCAAGATGCCAAGGTCCCTAATTTCACGCGCCCAAGGTATGTATTTATACCCCTACAAAAGTCAAGATTTGGGAAAATATATTCTTGTTTTGTCGCCGTAGCTGCGTGCGTACCGTCGTTAACATCGAGTCACGCTGCGGTGACCTTCCGCATTGCCCTCTACCTTGATTTTGGCCCCCGTCTGCGGCTAGCCAGGGGTGTCGCGCTTACAACACCCGACTTTGTTCAGTCCCGACATGTTTTTTAGTCTATTCTAAATGTGATTTTTATTCTCAAAGCTTGTTTCTTCTATTTCAAAAATGATTTTTATTCGTTTCTACACATACGAACTCGACGATGACACAAATACCATGAAATTAACTTAAAACAACTCAAATTACTCAATCACAACACAATATCCGCTCTAAAATACTTGATTACATTGGTATAAAACCAACTTAATAAATACCCCAAACTTGAAATATTGCTTGTCCTCAAGCAATCCATTGACTTCAATAAGACAAAAGACATTGCTATGAAATTCACAAATATCCATAGATTGCAACCATTTCATAAGAAAATGATTCTAACCAATCACAACAATGTTTCATTATCAATCAAGCATGAAAGTTTGACATCAATCATGTGACCTCGTGTGTGTGTGTGTTCAATCCATTTCTCAACTCTAGTTTCACGATCTAGAGAAATTTTGCAATATCAAGCACTTTCCAAATGATCATCTTTTTTGAAGTAGTTAGGACTCAAACACACCCTTCACACTAATCTCCACCAATGTTGGTGATTATAACATAAGAATCAATAGAGCTTTCAAGCTTGTAATGTGGTTCGGGATAAGGTAGGAAAATATAGAGTTAAGTAGCTCAAATCACCCACAACACATATTTTATTCAAATCAATCGAAAAACAATACTCCACCATAAGTTTCAAAATACGCTCTAGTCATTCCCTTTTTTCAAACTATATATATATATATATATTAACATACACCCACACTTGCTCGTTTGCATATATAAATACGGGTATTCACATCCCTTGACTTAGACAACTTTACATGCTTCCTACACAATCTACTGTTCAAAACAAATGAACCTCCAACTTCTAAAGATATCATTCTAGAAAATTGTGTGTGGATGACGGGTATCTTTTGGATAATGTTCATGTAAATTCGAGAAAGTGTGTAGGTTGTCAAAGAAAAAGATCTCAATAAGCTCAAAAGGGGACACTAGGGGTAATATCAATGCATTGGTAGGTAATATAGACTCTAACTCTTCATTGTCAAAGAAAAAGATCACATAAGCTCAAAAGGGGACACTAGTGATAAAATCAATGCATTGGTAGGCAATATCGGCTCTAGCTCTTCAAAAATGGCATAAATCATTTTCTTCATGTTATATCACCTATAATTTCACACGAATCAGTGTTCAAGCAAGTTTTAGAGTCCGGTAGGATCATTCAGATTAGCAATTAATCACGCAAACTATCTCTAAAGTAATCAACATAGTCAATCAAAATTTGTGCGAGTAAAGAGGTCATAGATCAAGGTTTAAAATCATACTTTATTTGATAACTCGACACATCATGTTTAGCATATTCAAATAGTTATGCAATTTTGACAATCATTCGGATGACCCAACTCAAAACAAAGACAACGACTCGACTCTTTTTTATCACAAATAAAGAACTCCCCAAACTTAAAATAACCATTGTACTCAATGTAGAAATATTGGAAAACTCCCCTGGTAAACGAGGAATTAAGATTCCTCATCCGAGTCATGTGGTGGAAGAGAGGTGACACGCTTAGGGTAGCGGTGGTGGTGGAAATGGAAGCGTGGATACATCGACCATAAATTTGAGCAAGTACTCTGTTGTGCTCATTCTCATATTTTTCTGTGATGCTCGATGGCATTGTTGGCCGAAAAAAAAAAAAAATGGCTAGCAAAGAATGAGATCTCCTCAACTCCCCGCATTTATTGAAATAAAAACTCTGTTAACTCGCCATGGGGGCACGAAGAATAAGACCGACCTGCTACCCAATCGATTAGGCGTCAATGCTATGTGTTGGGGTCGGAGCATCGGCCTTAGTAGCTAAAGGGGCGTGATCGGGTCAATGAAGTATCATGCACCCTTTGGTTCGTGCACGCCTGGCGCCTCTCCTCATATGAATCAATAATAATGAGAATCAATCGGCCCTTTAGGTCGCTCCAAAGGCTCATCTATGCCCCATTTAATTCGTTCCTTCTTACAAATGTCATTTATCATGCCGACATGACTAATTCCCTAGATGTGCAATGTCGGATGGTATAGTGAAGGGATTGAGAAATAATCACTGCGGGGTCAAACTGGATATCATTAACCGTAGCATATAAGAGATAAGCCCGACTCTTCGTGACATCACTTACATGGTTGGTCGGCATAATGTTATGATAATATGAAATAATACAAGCACGTCCATACCAGCTCTGGCGTAGTATGAGGAAAAGTAAGAGACCCATCTATGGCTTACGCAATTCTATGCTAGGGGTGAGAGTTTGAACAATCAAATCCGAGTCAAGTGGATGAGAGATAAATTTAGTGTAAGGTGTGTGATCCACCTCGGGTAATGTGTAGTATTGTTGGATGTTTGATGGATCAATCAAAATTTCATCGCCATGGACGTGGATGAAGGTGGGCTCTACGGCTGGGTGGCGCACATTCGCATATAATTCTCAAACAACATTCGGGGCATAAGGCTCAGGTTGAGCGACTATATTTTTCAATGTCTTTGCGAATCATACTTGTAAGGTATCCATCTTGCGGGCCCTTGAAATCCCGTTCGTGGTAATACCGTGCGCTCAATTTTTCATAAAAGAGTGTTTGAACGTCCAAACATATGAAATGGTGGATATCATAATCGGTGGAAGTACTAGCCTTGTATTTGCCCTTGCCCGTGCTCTTGACTTGCCCATCTTAGGAGATTTTTGATTGACATGTGAAAATAGACAAAGCACAACAACACGTGGAAATGAGCAATATGGATAAGAGCTAGAAATTCTTGCGAGAGCTAAAATTACGCACCAATGCAACATCTTCATGGTCAAATTGCACATAGTGAACAATGAATACAAGAATTATATGCATATGTGTCGGATTTTTCATTGACACTTTTCATCAAACACCTTATGGGCATATTGAGAAACAAATGATGAACAAGCAATTCATATACCAATTCATGCCCAACAATCAACACCAATATAATTCTAGCATAAAGAATTCACATAGCCCAACAATATTCATCAATTAATGCACATGAGATTGAAATTGAAAAACTATGCATTATTCACACAAAGATATAATTATGGAGAAGGGTTTCACTTGTGCTAACTTACCAAAGATGATGGAGAAGATGAAAGTGAGGAGTAAGATGCTCAAGTGCTCCCTTAAATATGCAAGAATGGAGATTGATTGAGTATTATAAGTGTGTGTTTGTATGGAGGAGGAAAATGTAGAAAGAAGGGTGTGTTGGTGTGTTTTAAAAAAATGAGCAGTGCCCCGCCCTTGTAACCCGAGTATTGGTCGGGTGACTGCAGCCAATTGATGAAATGCCGTAACTTGTTTTGGGGGTAGAAGCTGAGGGGTCCAAATAGGCGTTACGGCGCCCCCTTGAGTTTTTCTACTACAACATAAATGACATTAGGTAACACAAATTTTGTAGCACTTTTTACATAAGGTACATATGTAACACATGTTTGTAACACTTTTTACATTACAATATTTATGTAACACTTTTGTAGCACTTTATCAATATGTAACACTTATATGTAACACTTTTATATAAGTAACACTTTTTTAAGTATCACTTTTTTTGTTATTTCTTTTTGTAACGCAAATAGGTAACACTTTTATCAATATATAACGCTTATATGTAACAATTTTATATAAGTATGAGTTTTTAAGTATCACTTTTTTGTTATTTCTTTTTGTAACGCAAATAGGTATCACTTTATTTAAGAAGCACTCTTGGCAACACTATATTTTATTGATTGTAATACTTTTTAAGCTATATTTTAGTAACACAAAATTATATAACTATCATTAAATCATGTCAAAGATTTATTTAATTAATTGATGTCACCAAACCTAAAAAAATGTTGACATTATGTACTGCTTTTTTTTAACTGAATTTTTGTTTTTTTTTACAAAGTATTTTAGTTTTTCTTTTATTATTTTTATTTTTACGAAGGTAATTAATTCCGTGTTAATACCGACGGAAAATGCACATGTATATATTTTATTATTATATTTATTTATTTTTTAATTTTTACTAACGGAAACCAATTTTATCGTTAACCTTTTTTTTTTTTTTTACTTTTTTAAAAAAATTTACCAATGAAAATTGATGTTGTCGATAATTATTTAGAAATTTTTTCCATCGGTAAATTATTTTTCGTTATTTTCTTTATTATTTATTTTTTTTTGTTAGGACTTTTTTATCGTCGGTAAATTAATTTTATATTTTTATTTTTACCGATTGAATATTTATCATCGATAAATTTATTTTATATATTTTTATATTTTTAAGTTGTTGTATCCTTTAATATATACTATAATATGATTTTCAAACTATATACTATATAATATAAAATTTTGATATATATACAAATGTATAATATAATTTATACATATATTATAAAATATAATCTTTATTATATAAAATATATTATATATACATATAATATATATATATATGTGTGTGTGTGTGTGTATGTGTATATATAAAACAAAACAAAAGTTGTAATAAGAATCAACTTAGCTTAGTGGCAAATTGCCACTTTCATATATAAAGTCGTGGTTCGAATCTACTTGGTGGCAAAAAATAGTATTTCTACAAAGTGCTACAAAAAAAAAGTGTTACATAAGATTCATATATACCACTTTAGAAATATTTTTTTTAGAAGTGTTACAAATATAAAAAGTGTTACAAAAAAGAGTGCTACATAAGATTCATATGTAACACTTTAGAAATATTGTTTCAAAGTGTTACCAATAGAAAACTTAATGCAACACTTAGAAAAAGTGTTACTAAAAGCTAATAAAAGTGATACCTTAGATTATAGGTAGCACGGGCAAGTCTTGGCGCCATAAAAGTGCTACCTATTGTCTATAGTAATATTTTATGGCCATTCGGTAATATTTTTGAGTGTTACCTAATATCATTTATGTTGTAGTGTTCATTTTTTTTTAAAATACAAAATCATATATCTTGAAAAAAACAAGACGATCAACTACGAAAACAAGAAATACGCTTAGGTTTCCTCCCAAGAAGCGCTAAATTTATAGTTTTCAGTAGGACTAATTACTCGGGCTTAAGAATTTATATCACCAAGTGGAAGATTCAAAATCTTCCTTGCTTCATCCCAGTAATGTTTTAGATGTTACCCATTTACTTGGAATGTATCGCCTTTTCCTCATAATTCCACGACCCCAAAGGGAGATAATCGCTCAATTAAAAATGGCCGGACTATCGTGATTTAAGCTTACCCGGGAATAATTTAGATCGAGAATTGAATAATAACACTTGTTGTCGGGAAAGATTTAGCGTCACAAAATCATTTGATCATGCCATTTTTTCATTTTTTCTTTATAAATCTTGGCAATTTAATATGATTCTTGGAACTATTCCATTTCATTCAAGTAATCGTGTTTCATCGGCGCTTTTAAATCCAAATTCAATTTTTTATTGCCCAATAGGCACGATGTCACGCTTTACCAAACACCAATGGATATGGTGACATACCAATGGGTGTTTTGTAAGCTGTACGATAAGCCCATAATGCATCATCTAGTTTTTGTGCCCAATCTTTTCGATTATAGCTTACTGTTTTCTCCAAAATTTGCTTAACTTCATGATTAGAAATTTCAGCTTGGTCATTTAATTGAGAATGATAACCAAGAGCAACTTTGTGGCGTACAATAAATTTAGCGAGAAGGTTGTTAAATAATTTATTACGGAAATTAGTACCTTCATCACTTACGATAGCTGGAGGAGTGTCAAATCAAGTGAAAATATGCTTGTGTAAAAACTTTAGTACCACCTTGGTATCGTTTGTTGGTGTAGCAATCACCTCCACCCTTTTGGAGACGTAGTCAACCGCAAGCAAAATGTATAGATTTCCATAAGAAGCGAAAATGATCCCATGAAATCAATACCGTGTACATCAAATAGTTCCACTTATATTATATTTGTCAAAGGAAGCTCATGACGATTGTGATATGTTGCCAACCCGCATCGATCACAAGTTGTAACAAAAGCGTAGCAATCTTTGAATAAATTCGGCCAATAGAAACCAGGTTGTAATACTTTTGCGGCGGACGAGTTGGTCCAAAAGTACCCCGTAAAGAAGAAGACCGCCGAGCGTTGGAGAATTTCTCCAATTTCTTCTTTGGGGACACATAGGCGTATGATGGAATCATTGCATCTTTTGAACAACAATGGATCATCCCACAAATAGAACTTAACATCATAGAGGAATTTTTCTTTTGATGTGATGTTAAGTCTGGGATAAGAACTCCACCTGCAAGGTAATTAACAAAATCTGCGTACCATGGTAGATTTGTTTCGGCACGCATCATTTGTTCATTCGGAAATGACTCTTGTATTGGGTTTTCAATTACCTTGTGTGGTTGCTCAAGTGGGATAAATGATCGGCAACAACATTCTCACTTCCCTTTTTATCCGTAATTTCAATATCAAATTCTTGAAGGAGCAAAATCCGTTGAATTAAGCGAGGTTTTGCATCCTTTTTTAAAAAAAAGATATCGAATTGTCGCATGATCCGTGTATACGATCACCTTGATACCCACCAAATAAGCTTGAAATTTGTAAAATGCAAAAACTACCCCAACATTTCTTTTTCGGTGGTGGTGTAGTTTTGTTAGGCATTTTCCATGGTCCGACTAGCATAATAAATAGCTTTGAAAATTTTATCTCGCCTTTGACCTAGAACCGCGCCTTTGCATAATAACTTATGTCACACATGAGCTCAAATCGTTGAGTCCAACGGCACTACCATGATAGGAGCTGAAACAAATGCCTTTTTGTTCGTTTAAAAGCGCAAAACATGATTCATCAAAGCAAAATGTAGAATCTTTTTCAAGAAGATTACAAAGAGGTTTAACAATTTTTGAAAAATCTTTATAAAACTTCTAGTAATTCCTGCATGTCCTAAAAAACTTGTTATTCCTTTAACATTTGAAGGTGATGGTAGCTTTTCAATAGCTACAATCTTTGCTCTGTCTGCTTCCAAACCACGTAGAAGAAACACGATCACCAAGCATAATTCCTTCTTTGACAATAAGTAACATCTTTCCCGATTAAGTACAAGATTTGTTTCTTCACATTGTTGTAAAACAAGGGATAAATATGCAAACAATGGTCAAAACAAGTGCCAAAAATTAAAAAATCATCCATGAAAATTTTCATTATTTATTCTACCATTCCATGAAAAATCGCCATCATACACCTCGAAAAGTTGCGGATGCATTACATAACCTGGAGGATGGCGTGCGAAATGCAAAAGTACCATATAGACATGTAAAATTTGTCTTTTCTTGATCTTGTGGGGTCAATGGAGATTTGATTGTACCCTGAATAACCATCAAGAAGATAGTAGTATTCATAACCAGCTAACTTTGTCCAACATTTGATCAATAAAGCGAAGGAGAAAGTGATCTTTACGAGTAGCTTTGTTTAATTTTCTATAATCAATACATACTCATCAACATGTGACGATTCGTGTTGAGATTAATTCGTTATTGTCATTTTTACTACTATCATACCTCCATTTTTCGGAACAACCTGTACTGGACTTACTCATGAACTATCACAAATGACATAAATGATACGTGCTTTGAGCCATATGAGAACCTCAATCTCGCTACCTCTTTCATTGTTGGGTTAAGTCGTCTCTTGTGTTCAATGGATGGTTTGTAGGAATTTTCCATTAAAATGGTGCATATTACAATGGAATGACTTATACCTTTCAAATTAGATGTATACCATCCCAAAGCCGATTTGTGTTCACGAAGAACACACAATAACTTTTTCAATTCAGACGAAGACAAAGAAGCAAAAACAGGTAAGTTTTATTCTCTCCCAAAAATGCATATTGAAGATGATCCAGAAGTTCCTTTAATTCTAAAGTACCTTTTGAAACATTTTCAATACTAGCATTTTCAATTCTTCCTTTGGTTTTCTTTTTCAATTTGTTAGGCATCAAAGGAAAGATTGTAGTCAAGAAAATTCATGTCATTAATTACTTCATCATCACATCTCATTAATTGATTGAGTCAAACAATGTTCTAATGGATCACTTGAATTTTGTTTTATAGCCTCCATTTGAGCACATTGTTCTATCATATCAATAAAATGACATGTTTGAGGTTCTTCTTGAAATTTCATTGCTTTTGTTTGAGGTTCTTCTTGGAATTTCATTGCTTTGTAAATATTAACTAAATCATCATCGTCATTCACCCATAATGTTAACTCACCTCTTTGCACATCAATTAAAGCTTATCCAATTGCTAGAAAAGGTCTCCCAAGAATTAAGAGAATTTCTTGATTTTTTTCCATGTCCAACACCACAAAATCCGCCGGAAATATGAATTTATCTACCTTTATCAAAACATCCTCAATCACTCCTCTTGGGTAAGTGAATGATCTGTCAACTAATTGCAAGGTAATGGTGTATGGATTCACCTCTCCAAGGCCAAGTTTCCTGAAAACAGACAAAGGCATAAGATTAATGCTAGCACCCAAATCACAAATAATTTTATTAAAGAAAAAATCACCAATAGTGCAACGGATAGTGAAACTCCCCATATCTTTAAATTTATTATGTTGTAGCTTTCTTTGTAAAATGTCGCTATAGTCTTCTGTGAGTTTGATTGTCTCATATGCCTCCAATTTTCTTTTTTCTGGACATCACATCCTTCATAAATTTTGCATAATTTGGCATTTGCTCAATTACATCGGCAAAAGGAATGTTGATGTGAATCTTCTTGAAGATCTCCAAAAATTTGGAAAATTGAGAGTCCAAAATTTTCTTTTGAAACCTCTGCGGAAAAGGAAGAGAATTTGATAATTTAAGATAATAATTGGAAATTGGTGTTATATCAGGTTTCTCAATTTATGATTGCTTGTCAATGTTCTCTTCCTTGTGGAGTATTTTAATTTGCTTGTGTTTCATTGGTGGCATGAGTTGGCATTTTTGGCCCATCATATTTTGTCCCACTTCTCAATTAAATGACCTTGCAATGCTCATGTGGATTTACATCGTGTTACTTGGAAAATTTTATTTCTTTTATTGTCACTAATAGTCGTAGCTAATTGGCCCATTTGTGTTTCGGGGATTTGAGGTGAGTTCCGATTGTTGTTACCTTCAACTTTAAATTATCCATGTGAGCATCTTTCTTGTTAATCCAGGATCGGGTTTCTTCAATAATCGTGCCACATAATTTCTCCAAGGATGGATTTTTCTCATCCATCATGTGTACTTGTACCGCTTGATTTTGAAATCCCGAGGAGGTGGTTGCAACACATTTCTAGTATTGCTATATGAGAAATTTTCATGATCGTGAAGTCCCCGGATGATAATGTATTGGCGAGTTGATTTTCTCTATTGTTAGAACCTCAATTGTTCACATAATTTGCTTGCTATGTGTCATGATTAGCTATCTCTTGACTAATATCCATTATAACCTCTTGTTTTTGTTGTTTTCCACGAGTTGATGATGACAAGTTGTTTTGATAGAAAAGAGATTTGAGAAGACAAAGTTGACATAGTATCAAGCTCAAGAACAGCAACTTTCCTTGGTGTAGACCTCTCGAAGGCCATTGGTAAGTAGCATTACTCATGACCATCTCTTGGCAAAAGCATAGCTTCACTTGGAGTTTTATCAATTAATGTACCTCATGTTGCGATTGTCTATAATGGTTCTTGAATGATGTAGGTCCCAACGGGTGAGTAGTAAGGTTTAGAAGGGGATTGAATAAACCTTACTAAATTTTTGATTTAGTCCTTTTAAATATTTTTGAGTTAACACAAATCGGCTTAGTCTTGATAGACAACTAGGTTGGCTTACTCAAAGAAAGTTACCCATTTGAAGCAGACTTGGACCGAAATTTGTTGGTAGTATAACTCGACTAGTATCGGCTAACACTTAACTTAACTTGATTGATTTGGTTTTTGTTTAGCGGAAGACTTTTCACCCTTCTTGTTTTAAACTTATTTTTCAACACTTTTTTTTTAGCAATTGTTATTATAATTGAGTTGAGCAATTATAACTTAACAATGAGATATAAAGATATGCAATAAATTAAAGTGTTGTAAGTAAATAAGACACAAGTAATTTTATAGTGATTCGAGGATGGGGTAATTCCTCTAATCCACTCTTCTCCAACTCTTGGAGGAATCCACTAAGAGAGATCATGGTTACAAAGTAGTCTACATCCGAGTCGGCTTTGATCACACGGATGGTCGCTCTTGGGACTCGAACTTCTTCACAAAACAAGCTGTCTGTCTTACTTGGCTCCTTCAAACTCTTGGGATTTATCACACGGCCTTCCAACGAGCCCAAAGCTTCGGGTTCAAACTTGAACCTTCCTACTTCTCCTTTAACCTTGAAGAAGAGTAGACCCTTTTGTTTTTCAAACAGTTTTCTCTTCAACTTGATGAATTAATCTTTCCTTCATTGAGTGTGTTGGATTGAGTTCCTTTGATTTTAGGCTTCAGGATTAACTTTGAAAGCTTGAGAGTATTTGCGGGAGTTTTGCTTGTTTGAATGCTTGATAGTCTTATAAAATTCGTTACCTTCTCTCACTTGCTTCCTCGGCCTTTTATAGTGCGATTCAAAAATATATTCATTGAAGAGATAGACATATATCTCAAATCTCACTCATAGGTTATTGGCATGTCTTGTCCTTGCAGCATTAATGAGTATCGTACCATGATTTTAATGCCCTGCAGCCTTTCCCTGGTCTCTGCAGGTTTTCAGGTACATCACATTGGTTTCTTGCTTTTTGCAATCTTTCAGTAAAACAGCTTTATTGTTGGCAGCCTGACACAGGTCTATTTCCAGCTAAACTTTGGCTTGTGTTGACAACGGATATGTATCGGCTTTCTTCAACTCTTTTCATTTGCATACCCCTTTAATATTCGATGTCAATCATTTGGAATGACTTAGTGTCGATCAATTTGAGTGAGACAACTTTTTCTCGTCACTTAAGTGATTCTTCACTTGACTTCACACTGGTGACACATAGTTGGGTCTTCTCAACTTGGTGAATATGTCAACCCTTTGTTGCGGCAATAGAGAACACAAGTCCGATGTTAAGAGGATTGATAACATGACTAAATGTGTCTTAATCAATGTCGAGGATTTTGTTGAAATCCTTGCAAGCCTTGCTTTCAACCTCTCATGAGAATCATTAGCACAATATTTAATCTTGAATAGCCACTTATTTGTAATCAGGTTCATATTGGGATTATAAGGAACAAGATCCAGTGTGACTTTTCATGAGAGCATTATACTCTTCGTCCATTGCAAGTTTCATTTGGGTATGGATATAGCTTTGTTATGTAGTGACATGTTCAAACAGAGAAGAAGAATTAAGAGTTGTGAACACCTTAGGTTTGAAGATGCCATGTTTGGACCTTGTAACCATGGGGTGTTGAATAGGAGGAGGAGGAAGAAGAAGGGGAGAAGGATGAGATGGAGAAGGATGTGATGCAACGGGTAATATAGGAGATGATGTGAGGGAAGTGGTGGCGGGTGAAGCATGAGAAACGGCGGGGAGGCATAATAGGTGAGGTTGTAACACATGTAACACGGTATATGAGTAGGGGTGGCAATGCACGACACGACATGAAACCCGCATACACGAACCTAACCCGAAGATTCGAGAGAAACCCGAACACGAACACAACCCGATGTTACCAATTTGTCTAAAATATAGTAATTTTAAATTTTCATTAACTTTCGATGTATTTTAAGCATAACCCGAAATCAACCCGAAGCCAAACACGAACCCGACCTAATGACCCGAATTGCCACCCCTATATATGAGAGAGAACAAGAGGTGGGGAAGAGGAAGATTTTAGTCTTGGGAAAAATGGTGGAGTAAGAGAACTCAAGCTCATTGAAAAGCACATTTCTTGCAATGTAAATGTGGCCATCCGAGTTGAGGCACTGTATCCAAGATGATTGGCCGTATCAATGAAGATATATTTAGTGGATCCGTATTGGAGTTTGGAATGGTTATAAGGCTCGAGGTAGCATGCATGACCAAAAGCTCTAAGAAAAGTATAGTCGGGGATTTTGTGGTAGAGGAACTGATAAGGAGAAACAAAATTAAGAGAGGAAGAAGGAAGCTGTTGATGAGGAAGGTTCTTTGTCATAAAAGCATCCCACCAATACTTTGAGGGAAGTGAGGCTCGGGCAAGCGAGAAATAGCCCTGTTTCTACAATATGTTGATGTTTTCGCCAAATTTTGTACCATTTTGTTGGTGTGTATAAGGGCAAGGATGACAAAAATGGATGCCAAGTTGGTGAAAAATTGATTGTAGAGGACGAAATTCCCCACCCCGGTCGGATGAAAATTTTGAATTTTGACATTGAATTTCCTTCCAATCATGTTATTGAATTGCGAGAAAAATGGAAGTGACTTTATATTTCTTGTGCATGGGATAAATCCATATGAAGCGGGAATACGCAGCGTCAATAAAGTGCACATAATAGTGTACCCTTTTATAGACTGAACAGATGCAGGGCCACATACATCAGAGAAAAAAAGTTCAATTATGGAAGATGTTTTATTTATAACAGAGGAAAAGGCATTTGATGAATCTTGCCAAGTTTGCAAGCCTCGCATGAGAAATTTAAGTTTTGTACAAAGTAAATGGAATTTGAGCAGATTTTGAGCATGAGATAGAATGTTATTACGGGATGGCCTAATCTATTGTGCCAAAGTTGCACATTATTAAATGAGCTATTATGAGTACAAGGTTAAGTAATGGATGTGGAATGAAGTGTAGTAAGAGAATGGTCACCGGATGAAGAGGCATTGGAGCTTGATGTAGAGGAAGATGAGAGAGATCAAGTTGGTATAGACCATCTTTAAGAGCTCCTCTCAAGAAAATTTTATGTGGTTGGATCCTTGACAAGATAATAGGAGGAGTGAAATTCAATAAACACATTATGGTCAAGAAGAAATTTAGATATACTCGTGATTTTTAGTTATATCCGGTACAAAAAGAACATTGTGTAGATTTAAATTTGTGCGAGAGTATATTGAAGGAAAAGATGTATGACCAATGTGACTTATAGGAATGATTGAACCAACAACAACTTTATCCTCACCATGATAGGGAGCTTGCAAGCTCGGATTATTCAAGTTTCGGTAATATGATGTGTTGCCCACTATCGAGGAACCATTCAAGATATGTGAACCCGAGTCCGAGCATGACCAATTGAGTGAGCCCGAGGAAAAGAGGCTCCTAAAGCGGAGGACTAAGGAGTTCCAATGAGAGATGGGGAATTGTATGATGAAGTCTCAGATTGTATGATGCGGATAAGGTGTGTGATTGACAACATGAGCTTGAAAAGGAGGTGAGGATCGAGAGAAGTTTTGTCTCGTATCGGCCCAAAGTGAAATTAACATCGAATCGTTTGTAGCATTTGGAAGCCACATGATTGTTTCTACCATATATTTGACAAATAAGTTTTTGACCTCTGTAAAACCTGCCTCTTCCACGATTTATGCCCTCTGAGAAACCTCCCCTCGGAGCTCTAGTGTCATTGAATTGTCTCTTGACAGCAACATTCAAGGATGGAGATGAAAGGATTGGGACTGATTTTGTAGATTGAAATAGCTTCAACCGCATTTCATGTGTCTCAGAGCAAATGGCACATCGGCTAAACTCAAGGTACCAATTCGAGATGTTAGATTCACAATTATAAACTCAAATTCTGATCCCAAACCACTAAGAATATGCAGAACAAGATCATCATCAGTGATGGTTTGGCTTGCAGATTGAATATCGGCTGCAATTGAAGTCATTTTTAACACATAGTCTTTGATGTTTAGATCTCCCTTTTTGGTAGTTTGCGGAAAAGTCCGAGGCGCATGACACGAGCTTTCGAAATAGTTCGAAACAAATTTTCCAGACTTGCGGATCTCATGTGATGTGGCGCATCTTTGAATGTGACCAAGATGCCTTCACGGATCGATCCAAGCATCCAACTATATAGAAATTGATCTTACGTATCCACATTGAGTAATCGGGATTTGTGACAGTGGTATCATCATTGTAGAGAAATTGAGCTAGAGTAGTAGTGTTTCCCAGGAGAAAATCATCAAAGCCATGTGCAGTGGCTGTAGAGAACACTTGAGAATGCCAATAATTATAGTTGTTTCGATCAAATTTAATTGTGAGTGTATGAAGTGTAGGGAGATTCAGAGCTGCCATAGTCGAAGAGAAGAACTAAAGAAAATCTAATTGATGGCTCTTGATACCATATTGGAGAATAAACTGAACATCATTTAGAGAGAAGAGGAGTAATTATATTTTTTTTTAGAAGTAAGAAAAGTAATTTTGTATGTTATTTATCATAAGCACAAGTACAGGTATGTGGGGTATTTATACAGATACAGTTAACATGGCTGCTACGTAACTAACTTTTAGTTAAGCTAACTAACTCTGTAACAACTTTCAGTTATTTGTAACTAACTCTAACTAACTCTTCAACTATACTAACTGAATCAAATTGAAATCTAAAAACATTCGTACTTAAAAAAAAAAAGATCTAGAAGATACTACTAGTATGGGCAACCACAATCAACATGATTTTCCCCTCAACTTTTTGTGATCCCCATGTCACATGCATTTCATTGCCACATTAAAACAAGAAAAACCTCAAACCTCTTTTCACTATCAAAAATCTCCCAGTAATTTTTTAGCCCCACACACATTTCCTTAAAAATCCCTCAACAACTCATTCATGGGTCCACACTATCTAAATCTTTTTTTTTTTTTTTGTCGACCTGCAGTATCTCTACACCTGCAAAAGCGCAGACCCCACACTGCTTCGGCCTATGGGATATCCGTCTTCCTGGGATGGTCCTAATCTCTGGGGAGGAGGGGCAAACCCAACCCCAAAACTCCGCGGTAGTCGGGAATCGAACCTCGAGACCTCATGGTTGCAATTGCATATATATATATACATATATTTATATGTATGTGCATTTTATATATTATATGCATATGTTGAATACTTATTATTTATATATTTTATATATAATCTGCAGTAATTATATATTATATATAATGAATATATTACTTTTTCATTTGTTGAGCAATCACGATTTAATAATACATTATTGAGTTTTATAAATTTAAAATGGAAGACAACATTAAGCAACTAATTATTACAAATGATTCATAAAATACAGATTTAAATGCTTCGAATTAATAAATAATACAGTTTCACTTATCATGACCGCAATGCACCCAAATATGCTCACAAGCAAGTCGGCTCGAAACTAATGATACACTTGGCTTGAACGTATCTCGGAATTGCTTCGAATGTATTCTTTGAACTCTTGGGAGAACCTTTGAAATACTTCTATTGAACTATCTACTTCATCATCGGACCAAATGACTATTGCATCGTGCTCATCTTCAACAATCGTATTGTGTATAATGATGCATATATGCATAATATATACATCAATTCTTCCTTATACCAAAATCGTGTTGGTCCCTTAATTATTGTCCAACGAGATTGAGTACCCCAAATGCTCGTTCGACATACTTTCTCCCAATCTCTTGCTGTTTCTTGAACATTTATCTCTCTCCATCCTGTGGGGCACGGAAAATTCTTGACAAAAGTAGGCTATTATGGATATATATCCATCTATTTTATAGTTTTCTTTTGTATAACATGTGCCATTAATTGTAAAATTAACCTCTGGTGCGTCCCGCGTAATATATTATTATTGAATATTGTTATCATTACGCGATCCCGCTATCCCAAAAAAACATGTCATGATCATATCCGCAAGTCTGATTTAACTGCTTCAAGTATAATTGTCGGGACACCAAGATTGCCTCGCGTAAACTAGCATTTTCAAGCGACGAGACAATTTTTCCATTCCCAATTCTTACGATGACGGCTACCCAACATACGAGGAACGTTGTGTCTTTTTTCATGCGTTTCAAGCAAGTGTTGGATTTTAATAGCATTCAACTTTCTCAAGTGTTGTTCACCAAATATTTTATCACACCTAGATAGATTTTGTTCAAGCACTCGATGACAGTTGTTTTAGCAACCCGTAGGTACTCATTATAGTGATCGACATGGAATCCATATGCTAGTTTGACGGATAATTGTCGTGCATTTCTGAAGTGGCGATAGGCATTTTCTTCCTGTGGATATTTGTTGAAAGTATCTGTAACGATATTCCAACATGTTAATTATACGAAGAAATAACTCTCTTTGCATATATACGAAAACGTCTTTGAAATGTGTTGTTTTGAAATAATGTCTCATCAGAAAAGTAATCATTGAAAAAGCGAATGTGTGCTGCTTCACGATCTCGATTAAAATGCCTTATTCAATGTGTTCTACTGGAGGAACTCTGGTATTCTTCACGACGCATTTGTCGTTGCTAAAAAAGTTGGATCATTATTTTCTTATCCTCGTTTTCATCATTATTTTTGAATTCATTTATCCAGAATTTGTGGATAATTTATCTTCAAGAGCGAGTTGAATCTTCAGACATTTGGAATGAATAAAGGAATTGTTTTTGCTTGAGACCAGGGTTGTTCCTATATTTTAAAGGGTCCGGTGCAGATAAAAAAAAATGGAGCCCTTTGTATTCATATAAATAAAAATTAAATATATCTAATTAATCAATATTACGAAAAAACAATTCCATTGATCGAAACATATATAAAATAACATTTCAATGTTTCCAATTTCATAAAAATAGTGCTACAAGCGGAGATACTTTAATATCACTACATCATAGATCTATACTATCCTAAATATGCGAAAGTTTCTGTCAAATTTTGGGATGACCAAAACACCCTCTAATCTAATAATTTGAATGCCAAGAATGCAATTAAGGAAACAAGCATTATGACACTTGAATAAAATTTCAAAAGGCATCATGGGAGACTTTAATAAAAATGAACGTTACATTCTTAACTCAAATTTTGGGATGACCAAAAACACCCCACTAATCTTTTAATTTGAATGCCAAGAATGTAACTAAGGAAACAAGCATTATGACACTTGAATAAAATTCCAAAAGGCATCATGAGAGACTTTAATAAAAATGAACGGTTACATTCTTAACTTTTCATCTTTTGGATAGTTAACAATCCCAAAAGAAACAAGACTATAGACATGAGAAAACTCAAGTAACAATTCTGATAATTCAAGCAACAAGTCAGAAATTTAAATCCACTCGATCAACAATTCAGAAATTTAAATCCGAACTTTCTTCTTGAAATTATCTTCTTCAACTACATGATTATCTATTGAGGAAGGAGCAGATATGTGAAATTAAATTTGGGAATCCTGGCAGAGTTAGTTTTGGGTGTGATCGAAGACACATAAATTGTGATGGTTTTGTGTCAAATACTGGAACATTGAGTGGTGCAAAATGTGATGACCGTTGTTTTGAAGGGGTGGGCAGAAAATTTGGTTTTATGGTTTCGAAGAATCCATAAAACATCAATTTTGAGTCTTTGGAATCACATGGAAAACCATATGATGTCATTGGTGGGACGCTAGGTATAGTGTGTGCACGTTTTTTTTGCATTGCCCTTTTTTTTAACTTTTAAAGGCTGAAACTTGAAATTATTGAATCAGAATAAACTCGAGTAATTAAGATCAATAGCGAGCAGTGGAGGAGTAGTTGTTTAAAATGTTTCTAACGAGTTTCGATACGAATCGGAGTTCTGCAGAAGGTATGGAGTTTCTATTCTCTTGTGTTTTCTTAAATATCAAATTTGTTCAGTTATTTCAGTTATATGAAGTTTTTTGTAACATGGAAACATTGGTATCCATATTACCTGATTAAAGCATAAGGAAATTATGGGACCGGTCAGCTTGATAGTGAGAATGTGAGAACTAAAGCATGACTGTTCTATTCATGAAATTGATTTTGATCATGATTATGTCCATTACTAGAAACTGAATTTTCATATACCCCAAATTAATTTGAACACTCACGTTCCTTTAGTTGCTGAATTTACATGGATCTTCCTAAGAATGACGATAGAACATGTAGAATAGAAGACTTAATTTAACTGTTTGGCATGTGTTATGTATGAATATAGCAGCAATGAGAAAAGTTCAAGCTAATATTCAGTCTCATATCTATATCTATATCTATACACTTATATACACTTATGTTTCTGTAAAAAAATTGGATTACCTAAAATACACATCGTTCTGAAAGGCATCTTCCAACTACAAAAAGTCATATCTTGGCATTCAAAGCAGAAATCGACTACTCTTCGTTCTAAAAGGCATCTTTCAGCTGCGAAGAGTCATCTCTCGGCATGCAAAGCAGATATCAACTAAAGGGGATTCGGGGGCATAGATTGACCAAAAGGCATAAAAGTACCAAAAACATAAATGTGAATGAAAGAAGATTGGAGCGCAAAATCTATTCTCTTTCGATCGACTCTATTGCATCTTTTTTTTTCATCATGTTCAATAACAGTATAGAGTGGAAGAAGAAATTGGAGTTTTTCAATTTGAAATTAGAATGGTAATTTTGTTTTCTTTCGACATCTTGATTTCAATTCATGTGTATTTTCCACTATTATTATTTTTATGTTTTTTAATGAAAATAGCTTGTATTGATTTGCTTGAATTTCGCAAATGTTTATGCTTCTCTTCTATTTGCTTCACAATACTTTGATTTGAAGGAGAAGAATACTCGAGGAGAGAGAGAGACAGCCGAGAGGGAGACAGACATAAAGACAGATTTTTGTGAGTTTCTCTATCTTCTTTTCCTTTCTTAGTTATGATTCTTTAAATGAATGTCTTTTTTTCCCTCTTTGCTTAATAGTATCTCATAGTTCTCTTCATCAATGTTTATCATTTTTAATTTAATTTTTCTATTGAGGGACGAAGTCAGATAGACAAAAGAAAATAAGAAATATATGATCAGAGGACAGACAAGGGAATCTGAACTTCTGTGGATATGAGGTTATGATTTGGCATTCACCAGGTTTTGGAAGTGTTCTGCTATCACTTTTAGCTACTTCATTTACGTTTATGGCTGGTTGGGTGGATCAGATGATTTGTTTCCATCATTATGCTTTAAAAAAAAAGGTAACTATAATCAAATTTCTATCATGCCTAAAAAATCTCTTCATTCCCGACACAACTTGAATTTCCATGGATCTAATTTTTTCAAATTCACCAATGTCTAAACAGGCTAGGGTGTTTCCTTAGAGTGTTTTTAATCTCGATGGGGCTGACAGACGGTCTTTTTAGCCTGTTGATGTGAAGTTGAATAGATAAAAAACATATATAGAGAAAAGTGTTATTGATATTAGAAGTGTATAAAAGCAATAAATTTTCCATAATCCTATAATTAAGTCTTATTTTATTTCACTTTGATACTTTAAATGGTTTACATAAACTGTTTTTTATGATACGATACATTCGATCTAAGTTTCACCACATGCATGCCTATTGTATGATATTTGGATTTCAAAACTCTTCTAAAATAGATGAGCAAGTTCATTACTGATGTAAACTTTTGTATCGGTTATGTTTGTAAGAACTACATTTTCAAATTTTTCTCCAAATTAACTTTTCTTATTTTCTTCTATAACAATGAAAAAATGAACAAGAAATGAGAATGGAAGAATGACATGTTGCGCGATTAACGAAAAGAGTATTCTTTTTGTACACATTTTTAAATCTATAAAAGTACTTTTGCATGGTATGAGATCATACTGGATTTGGAAAAAAATAAATTGGTTTTATTTAATTTATAATAAATAAGTTTGGTGTGAAATTTGATAAGGTACATTTGGGGCCCTCAGATCTCTAGTCTTTTTTTTGTCTTTATTGAAATGCTCAAGTATGAGGTTTAAATTTTAGGTATCAAAGGATTTTATTGATTTCTGTAAAAAATATGTATTTTGATACTGATTTTAGGTGCTTCGTGTATTGAAAATGCCTATTTTATTATTTTTGGGGTAATTACAAAAATACCCTGAGGTTTAGTCTAATTATAAAAAAAAACCCAAAAAAATTAGAAATTACAAAAACTACCCTTGAGGTTTTGGGTAATTACAAAACCCTAACGGAAAGCGAGAAAAGTCAATTTTGCCCTTGACAGAATTTTAAAAAAAAAGAAAAATTCAAGGAAAAATAAAAAAGTGTTGGGACAAAAATACCCCTTCCAATATTGAAACCGAGGAGGGTCCAAACTATTTCTTCTTCGTAAACACGGGGGGTTATTTGTAATATTTTGGATGACCAAGGTTTATATATTGCAAATTGTGAGAAAATGAAAATGTTTGATACTATTGTTGAATTCAAGCATGATTGTTAGAATATTTGAGCAATTGGTATGTTTTGGATGCCCCACTGGAATTATTTGGGGCATTTTTTTGTAGTTTATGGTCAAACCGGGGTGGTTTATGTAAGGAAACCAATTATCGTGGGGTATTTGGTAATATTATTTTGGTAATATATTAGGCATTTGGGTTCTTTGTCAATGCACCTTTTTAGGTCAGAAACAAGATGATGCCTTTTGTTCTATGACATATTTGTTACTTACATTATAGTTGTATGATGCTTTTTGGTTTATGATGCCATAATTTCTGTTTTTAGTACTTTTGTTTTTCTAGGAGTATATATATAAGACATAATAAAGTTGTAACTATACCATGTGTAATAATAATCAACTCCACCACCATGTGAAAGCCTAATTCAACAATGCACAAAGGTAAAGCTACAACCAATAATTTGTTAAAATTACACCCTCATACGGAAAAAAAAAGTTCATCAAAAACTCATTACTAAAAGTTACAATTACACCCCTCAACTTTTGAAAATATTACAGAATAGCCCCAAAGGGTATTTTTGTCTACTCATAATTAATGAATAGTACCTCAAGGGCATTCTTGGATTTCCATACAATTTTTTTGATGACGTCATCATTTTCGGTTAGGTCAACTAACAGAAGGACATAAGATGTTAGACAGAACAAACCTCAAGGATAGTTTTTGTAATTTTTAAACTTTTCTGGGTTTTTTTTTGTAATTAGACTAAACTTCAGGGGTACTTTTGTAACTATCCCTTATTTTTTTAGATGAAAGTTTCTTATTATCTTATATGGTATTGGTATGGATGTTGTTATTTATACTTTAAGTTGAGATGATTGTTACTGCCGCATTGGGGGCAAACATTTGTTTGAATTTTGATATCAGGACATCTGATTTTTGGCTTGAACATCCTCATTCATTGTGATAGATTGGAAATTTATTAGTTGAAACATTCGTTGGAATTAGGTGCACACTTCAATTAGCATCCGTTTGGTTTTTATTTCTTTTTGTTTTTGTTCGGTGCGAAGAATGTCTCACGGTCTCATGCGTCTCACAAGAGACTTGCTTTGTTGGATTTTTAACATTTGGGCACTTCATCTTGTGGTTTTCTCACAAAGAACCAGTGAATACGCCCATTCACTTTTTAACCATTTCCATCTGTTAAATCTTTTATGCATACAAAAGGGGTGATATCGGCATAGGGGTGGCCAAATGGAAAAAATCGGGTTCCAAATCGGAACCAGAACCATGGCAATAGTACGAGAACCGTTGATCGAATCGGGTTCCAAAATCGAAACGGAACCGTAGTAGGTAGGTTCGGTCCGGTTCCTCATTTTGGAGAAATATGATAGAAGAAATATTAAATATTTATTGTAATATTTTATATTCGAAAACCACATGAGATACATCCCAAACTAAATGTTATGAGCGAGCCACATGAATTTTGATTCATCTATATCTTAAGAGGATACATAAGCAATTTAATATTATTATTTATATTAAGTCTAAAATTTAATATTATGATGAATATTAAGTCTAATTCCTCTTAATATTATTATTTATATTAAGTCCAAAATTTAATATTATTATGAATATTATGTCTAATTTCTTTTCAATTTTTTTTTTCCTTTTATTTTATAACAAAATTCGATAAATTATTTTAAAAAATTTAAAAAAACAAAATAGAAATAGTTCGGTTAAAACGAGAACCGTGGAGGAACCGAGTTCGATTTTGGAACCAAAACCATGAGCCTTTGGTTTCGGCTCCTTCATTTTGAAGGAATCAAAATCATTTGTTTGAACCAGAATCAAAATCGGTGGTTTTGAACCGATGGTTCGAAACTATGGTCACCCCTATTGATGCATCCTGTGTTTGTTCAGTTTAATTGAACTGAACTCTTTTATTATCGATCGAATGACATCCACCTTTTCATGGTTTGTATTTTAGTGTTTAAGTTTGATCCAAATGGATGTGGAAAATGCATATGTTTCACATTATGTTGTAAATATTCCATCGAATGCTGCAACATAAATGGTTGATATTTTAAGCAGTTGAAATGTGGATTTTTACTAAATTTTTCCATATGTACAGAGTTCGATCTTGCAGCATGTAAAAGCAATTGGATTTATTGCATGTCAAGAAATGAAAAGTTCTATAAATTTACCAAGTGGAGTATGACTGTATGAGGGTACCTTTATTTTACTTTTGCAATTTACTCTCAAATTTGGGGCAATTATTCTTTTTGTTGACAATTTAGTTCTCCAAAATTCACCTACCAAGTTTCGTGTTGCAGTTAGACGGTTTGTGTATTCATTTGGAATTCTAGGTTTCTACTTGACATTTGGTTTGGAAATTAGGATGTTTGCTTGGAAAACATAGAGCATCACATTTTCATGGAATATAGTCAAGTATAGTATGATATTTTAATAATGTCACATCCAATTTTGCTGGTAGTTATGCTTGACTACTTGGCTAAAAACAATCTCTGTCTTTTCTTGGTTTACTGGTTCCTTACTAGAGTTAATAGCAGTTTCACTTTAATTTTTTTTAATGGTTTTAATGATTGATTATGAGATTGATGGAGATTTTTATGGGATTGATATATGTATGAAACGTAATTGATATTGTTTGATTTAACTATCCGTTTTTAATGGTAAGGAGGTTACATTATATTGTGATTTTAATGTGTTACCATTTTTATGATTAAATTAAATATTTAATCTGGTTTTATTCATTCTAATCTCAGCCGTCAATTATTTAATGGGAGCGATTGTGATTAATTCTTACGGTCTCACGATAAAGGGTATATATATATATAGGGATTGGTTCAAATGAGACCAATCCCTTTAGGTTAGTCCATGAGACCAATTATAAACCCTTGATCTAAATATTTTAATGGTACAGATTAATTTTCTTATTTTTGGAATATAAGGGTAGTATTGTATTTTCGTATATAGCAGTTTTAAGTGAACAGACGTTATTTCCTGGTTTTTAGGAAAATACAATCTTTCCTTTCACACCTACCCGATTTTTAGGAGCCAAAAAGCCCACTTTCAGTCAAGTCACGCCCCTTTCAAAATCACTCTGCATTTGGTCTCTTTGCAAAATCACTCTGCATTTGGTCACGCCCCTTTCAAAATCACGCCCCTCCGTTGAACCGTATCTCTTCACAACACCACATTTTTTTCGTCTTCACCATTGAAACAAGTGTTCTGCAAATTTTTTTGACCGTCTTCTACACATTCTCGTTTTCCCTATTGCGGCGAAGTTCTTTTGGTGGTTGGAGGTTGCGATTCCGTGGAGAAGAACTAGGGTTTGGGTTGGGTTGCTTTTCTCGATTTTCTCAGGTATTTTGATTTTACCTACATCTTTCATCTTTTGTGTTTTGAAGGTAACATTGTTTTTGTTTTTGCGCCCTTTTTTGTTGGATTTTTTTTTTTTTTTTTTGTACTCAGGAAAAAAAAATTCTATTGTTCAATTAAATATACAAGATTAAGATGAATATAAACAAGTATATGTGTTAAGTTTTCATATATGAATCTGGTAGTTTTTTGTGTTGGGGTTTTTGGTGTATTCCAAGTGTACAGATAAGTTGTGTTAAAAAAAATTCTTTTGTTATATTAAAAAAAAGTAGTTGGTAGTTGAAACCCTGTCCTCCGACAAATATACAGATGTTATATACTAAGTGTACATATATATCATGCTAAATGTACAATTTGTAGTGGTATGTGAACTGGAAGATGATTACAGATGATATATACTAAGTAAACACATATGCAATGTTAAACATACCTAATTTAGTGGAATCTAAACAGGAAATGGTATAAATTTCAAAGATATGAATCGTTTGTTTTTTTACGGGGGTTTGTAGTGTGTATTACTTATACATATTTGTTATATTAAATATACAAGATAATGTGGAATGTCAACACAAAGTTGTATAAATGTTTTATATATGAATCTTGTGCATTTTGTGTTGGGGTTTTGGTGTATTCCAAGTGTACAGATTATATATGGGTTGGGTTTTTTTTACATGGGGATGTTGACAAATTCTAATTACACCTTTATGCTAAGTGAAATATACAATTTTGAATTGAAACATGCTAATGCATAATGCATATGACATATGAGTTGGTCTTTATTTTTTTTTACACGGGAGCTTTTGTGTTAAAAATGTCAAGTGAAGAAGAGGAAAGAGAAGTTGGCGGTGGTGAGGAGGAGAGTTAGAAGATGAGCGCCTAAAAAGAGGCAAAGGATCGATCGGGACTACTGGAGAACGCAAATAAGGCGAAACCCAAGGTTATTGTTGATGCTCTTGGCCCTTAAACCGCATTAAGTCCGCTTGATCATTGAGATGGGATTTGGTAGTCTATTTTCTTTAAAAATTGATGATTTTAATAAGGAGCTTACATATTGGCTGGTTGAAAACTTCAATGCACTAAGTAGCGAATTGGTTTTCGAGGATGGTAGGCGTATTCATCTCGATAGGGAAGATGTTGGTAGGTTCCCAGGGTTCCCGATGGTGACATTGTTATTGAGAAGAAGAAAAAATCCGGAAAATGTGCGTTTGTCACGAAGAGTGAAAAACAATGTTTCCAAATTTCCATAAGGTGACAAAGGGTGATTTGGCTTTTAGGATGATGCAAAGTGTGTAGATGGGGGGACTGGTTTCGTAGACATTTTGTTACGTTCGTTGTGAGTGTACTTATTGGGAATTTACAGAGTGGATATATCAATCCACTTATTCTCAATTGCCTTGACGATGTTTCAAAAATAAGGGAGTTCAATTGGTGGGATTATACCTTGAATACCCTTTTATCCAAAAGACTCAAATGGGACGAGACGAACAAGTATGAGTTCAATGGGCCGGTTCTGTTGTTAACGGTAATTTCATCATGTATTTGCATTTTTGCATTTTTAAAATCTATTGTGTTGTCACATTTATAATTTTGTTTATGTTTTGCAGGTGTTTTACTTGGACAGGGTCAGTGTACTAGGCAGAGATGTGCCGAGGACATTACCGGCATTTGCTTCATGGACGATGGAAAAGGTTAAGAAAAGAATTCGTAAAGAGTTCCTACACGGTGGATTTGGGCAGGGATATGTGGAGGCTCCATATGTTGGTGCGGTTCCATTGCAACCTCGGTTGGAGGGGTTGGTCATCGACCAAGGGAAACAGTCATTTATTCCGGGTCTTCGTCGGCGGGCGGTGGTGGACAGGTATATAAATAAACTTGCATCAATAAGTTCATTGTTATTTTTTGGGGCAAATTTGTGTACATTCATTTTTGTATGTACAATTAGCACTGAACTTGTTGTATAAATAGTTTTTACATACTTTGAAAAAATATTTGTTGAATATTTGTATGGATAGCTCAGTATGTTTGTTTACATTGGTTACATAGTTGTGTAGGTAAATTTTATACTAAGTATTTTAATAGTGTTTTGGATGTTGAATTTTTGGATGTTGTATGGATAGTTCACTTTTGTTGTATACATGGATTACTTATGTTGTGTATATATTTTTATGTGTATCAGGTTGTAGTTCATAGACCAGGTGTTTGTATATTTTTATTTGACACATGTTGTATATTTAGTTGACACATGTTGTATATTTAGTTTTTAGATGTTGTACACCTATTATTATTATATTAGTCCATAATTTCATTTTGTTATGTTGTATGCTTATTGTTGTATACTTTTGTCTATGCATAGATCACATTTGTTGTATATGTATTTATGTGTAGCGATTTTGTAATTCATGGAACATGATCGTATATTTAGTTGACAAATGTTGTATACTTATTTTCCAGATGTTGTACACTTTTTGTAGTATTTATTATTCCATTTAATTTAACATTCCTTATATAAAATAGTAATATTTGTTCATCCATTTTGATTAGTTATACTTGTATTTCGAGGATACATTGCGAAGATTAAGTCAAGGATTGCTTGTCTTGCTTCCCGATGTTGTTGAAATAATATCCTTGATACGGGACGCCCGTCCGAGGTGACCGAGGTCCCTGAATTTTACGAGATTGGAGTGCTTATAAAAAATTGATTTGTCATAAGACGGTTCATGAGGGCACACGTGGCGGAGATGATGTGGTTGGAAGCGAGAGTCGGCAGGCGAAGCTTTTTGGAGCAACCCCGAAAATATTGACCGCTAGGAAGATGGAAGCGACTATATATGTAAGCGGGACGAGTTTGAGAAATGGAGTGGTGATAAGCGACAAGTCGACAAAGCGACCCGGCTGACCACCAAGTTTTAGTCTTGGTTTAACACAAGAACCCACCACTTGATAAATTAGACTTGGTTGTCGAGACCTCTCGATTGTTTGAGAAGAATGTGATTCTTGGTCCGGTGGATGTGCAGTCAGGCGGAAGAAGGCGGTGATAATTTGGAATTAGACAATGTTGGGGTATTTTTTTCCACATTTAAATGCTGTTTATTTTTATGTTTTGTTGTATATGTTTTTTACTATAGTTTATTTTGTTTTTTAGGATCGAAGTAGTAATATGAATGCGATGATGGTTTGGATGTGGGGTTGGTGGGAAGGAGATACCAAAAAAAGAATAGCGAGATACCAAAAAGAATAGCGAGAAATCTTGATGATGGTTTGGATGTCCCCGTTTGTTGAGAGATGGGTTGATATGTTGTCGAAGTTAACCGAGCAACAAAACATGATTGTGAAGTGGTTGTTCGAGAACAGGAAGTTTGAAAAGTAATTTTTATATTTCATGACAAAATATACTATAATTGTTTTTATAGTGGATGATTATTCTTTTTCATTGGACATTATCTTGCGGGGACGAGGAAATCTTGGTGTGCAATATGATTATAACAAGGGAGGACTTTGTGACGATGCGCCCTGGAAGTTACACGAGCATATCACCGATTGATGTATGGACGAAGATTTTGAATGCCAAGGAGTTGTTAAGGAGCAAGAGCTCGCCATTTATAGATTTTTGCTACCACATATTCAACGGTACTTGCATTTTTTAATTTCATTAAATTTCAATGCATGAAATCAGAAAATATGTTGCACGTGCATGCTTGTATGTTTTTGGTAGTTTTTCTCAATTTTTTGTTTGATTGGTTGTGTGTTTATTAAGTTAAAATTGTGTTATTTGATATGTCGAGTTAGTTTTTTCGAGTTAGGCGGTATATTTTTTTAGATGGGAAGAAATGCACGTTTAGTATTGTGATGCTATTTATTTAGTGCATTTGTTTGTATACTTAGGAATGACTAATTGTATAGTTGGTCCAATAGATTTGTTTTCTTAGTTTTACGGATTTGTTTAGTTTTATTATAGAAATGTATAGTTAATTAAATATGATTGTCGACTTAATTCATGGGTCTTCTTGTTTTATTTGTGTATCTAATTGTTTTGATAGCACATTGAATTTGTTTAAATAGCTCGGTCGCATTGTAATTACGGGGAATGGCTAATATCATATCTATTTCGGTGTGTTTGTTTATGTAATTCAAATGATTTGTATAGTTATTGACATTGAAATGTATATTTAGTTAACTAGTCTTGTTTTTACGTATTTGATGGATGTGTATGTTTTGCCACATTTCATGCGGCTTTTTCCATTGTTACAAGTTCAGAGGCAAGCGATGATAGTAGATCCTTTGATGTATTTTGTCAAAGTCTTGTATTTGAGATTGGTGATGCCAACCCAAAGAAGTTGCGGCGTATGAGATGGTATTTTTTTTTTACTTTCATTTAAAATCATTAATGATTATTTTGTATTGTTTTTATGTCTTGTGTTTTTTATTATAGTGTGTTAGATTTTTACAATGATTTTTTTGTTTTATACGAGTTTTTCTTCCGATATGTAAGAGTGAACACCTCTTTGTTATTGTGTTCGACATGAAGAGGAGTTGTATGGAGATATTGGATAATTCTTCGGTTGGAGGAAGCAAGTGCGACAAGTATGAAGATGTGCTGCAAAGTTGGTGAGTTTTGCATTTTTAGTTTTTAGTAATTGTATTGTTAGCTCATATAGTTGTTTATTTTGTGTAAGTTGACTGAATAACTTTGATTTTTTAAATGTTTAGTTAGTTTGATGTTTTTGTGTTTGTAGTCTGGTGGAGTTGTGTAAATTGGATAGTTATGTATTTTGTATACTTAGCTCATATAGTTGTTTATTTTTTGTTATGTTGACCTGAATAACTTTGAATTTTTAAAATGTTTAGTTAGTTTGAAGTTTGTGTGTGTGTAGTCTGGTGGAGTTGTGTAAATTAGATAGTTTGGATGCATTATTATCCATTTTAATTTATTACATGCATTAAACATCATTTTCTTATTCATCGGGGACGTTTTATCGCCCAAGATACTTGAAAGCAGAGGTTGTGAGCATATGGGACAAGAGATATTGCTGCTTAGCCCATCAAGAATTTCTATGCCATGGAGAGATGCCAAAAACAAGGTTGACTGTGGAATCTTTGCAATGCGGCATATGGAAACGTACATGGGGGGAGGTCTGAGAGGATGGTCGCCTGGGCTACAGAAGGGCAATGCTAGTCTTATGTGTACTTTTCGTTCCAAGTACACTACTGCTATTTTCTTAGACGACATGAACGAGTTAAGGGACAAGAATCTGGCTGAATGCAAGAAGCATTGGACTGGCAAGAAGCCGACGTAGTAGTTTTAGTGCATGGGAAATAGTAGTTAAGGGACAAGTGCATGTTTAGTTGGCTTTGGTAGTGTTTTGGTTTTTGGGAGTTTGTACACATTTCAAGGTTTTTAGCACTTGTTTATTTTTGCGATCGAACATTGCTTTAGAATTGTTTGACCCTGGATCACGTTTTCTTTTATATTTTAGTTGAATAGCAAATGCATTGGATGTGTTTAATTGCTTATGTTGATTTGTGTTGATTAGTGTATGTAGTTTAGATTTCTTTGCAGGTCGTTATGTTGTACTTTTAATTAAGTAATTTGAATTATATACTTAGTTTAGGTAGGTTTTTAGTTGGAACTGTATACATGGTTTATGATTTTTGAACAGTTTGTAGGTGTCATGTATTAATAGGTATGTAGAATTGTTTTTGAAACCAATATATTTGTTTAATTAAATCAGTTGAATTGTACTTTTACATATTTATGTAATTTTCTACATTCTGACCTGTTTTTAGTGAGCAAAGTTTTAGTTGTTTTTTGGTTATTGGAACTGTGTATTTTATATAATGGACTCGTGTAGATAGGCCAGTTAATATGTATCGTTTGACATTTATTATTATTTGTTTATACAGACAAATATAGTTGTATTTTTGGTAATTGAAATTGTATACTTAGTTAAATCAATTGTTGTTAGCTATGTTCAATTAAGTTTTTTTGGGTATTGGAATTGTGTATGTTATTTCAGTTGAACTGTATATTGTATAATAGACTTTTGTTTAAGTAGACAAGTACATCTGTATGTTTTGGTAAATGGGTTTGTATAGGTAGTAAAATTGTGTTTCGATCCAAAAGTTATGCAAAATGTATATGTGAACAGAAAATCAATTCCAAAGAGAATTAAACAGGTAACAAAATGTTCTTACATATAGTATAAAACCATACTAACATATTAAAAATCCAAAACGTTATTAAAGGTAAAAACATTATACTATGGTGTGGTGTTGCGTTTTGGACATGTCCTACTGTTATGTGTCCCGATCTCACCACAAGTTCCACACTTTCTTTTGAGTTTTGTGCTTGCTTTGATGGCTTTCTCTGTCTGGCTTAGAATTCTACTCCGCACATTACTTTTGCTCTCCTTGTTTTTGGCTTGTTTCGGTGGCAATCGAAATATCAAGATGTGAGGTTGAGCCACAATAGGTTTCCATTACCATTGTTTGCTTCCCATAGATGGTGCATGCGGCTGATCTTTTAACAATTTGACCTTTTCTTCGACCGACACAAGGCGTGATAAATTCGATAATTTGTCAATATTTCCTTGTCTTTAGGCAATCTGTTGTGGAAATCGGACCAAAGGTTGTTTAGTGTTACCGTTGCTTCGTCTCCCCCGGCGAACTGATAAATCTGGCCAGTTTTTGTGTGTGGTGTGATTGATGCAGACTTCATCCATCATCGTGCCAAAAACTCCCTAGGAATCTCCAGATAGTCCTTTAGGACCACAAAAGCATGACAACACACAAGAGCTGTTTGTTCAAGTTTTTTGCATCTGCATTTTATCAATGTTTCCGTCTTATATTTTATGACATCAAATATACTATCTGTTCTGTCTTTAATTTTGTAGGAACAGGTGGTGGCATCATCAACTATCTCTGTAATTGTGCAATCATAGACGGATGCTTCAATTTCTGTGCTAACTTCTGCAAATACCTTGTGTGTATACACTTTGAAGATGCGTCTTCTCAATGGCTAGTCGTGTCTTGCAACTGGAAAATATGTTTGGCATGCGTGGTCTAATTTATCGGTTACGTGGCGTTGGGACTCCATTGCGCTTTGAAAGTGCATGAAAAACTCTACCAAATTCGAACCAGGATTGGTAAAATTTCCAAACCAGCTGTTGGTGCTCTCTGATCGTGATGTAGTTTTGAGCAAACCACTCATTGGCACATCGGTAAAATATGCGGGTATCCAACTCTTTCTAAGCTCATAAATATGCACGAACCATGTATGCGATGATAGACCAAAGTCAGCCATAATATCAGCCCATTGAATCTCAAAATCCGTTGTTGAAATGTTGGTGTCCCACACGATTGAATTCAGGCGATTTCTGAAATTGTTATCCTTGGATAGAGCGTGACCCACCTTAATGTTTACCTTTTCCATTATATGCCACATGCACAACCTGTGAATTGTTGTTTTGAACACAGATTTAATGGCATTCTTCATTCTTAGGATCTTGTCATCCTTTATATAGTAAGGTTCACGACCAAGACTTCTAAGAACTTTACGAACAACCATGTATATGATTCTTCGTCCTCCTTTAGTATTAGACTAGCTCCAAGCGTGACACATCGTTGATGGTTATCTACTCCCAGTAAATGGAGCAAAAACCATTTTGTACCTGCACACCATAAGTATACAATTTTAAGTTAATAAATAATACGAGCACATGTACAAAATATACAGAACACTTCTGACTAAGTGTACAATGTTAGTCAATATGTATACAGATCCATCAACTAAATAAACATGAATGCTCGGTTTTAACAATACACAAAAGATTTGCATTATTATAAACCCAAGTTGGCATGCAATGACACTCAATTATATGAACAATTTTGAAAATAAGTATACTGGACCTAAAGGAAAAATTACATATGTCAATGTATTAAATATTGAGTAAAACATCATTCATTGTTCATTATGGAACAAATAATTATACAAGTCACATGAACTAAGTAAACATGATATATTTACGTAAAACTTATAAAAGTCCGCAACTAAATTCACCAAGTATACATATATTATCAACTAAGTAAACATGTTATTTGCAAATTTCATCAAGGGTACAACTTTAATCGAGATAAGTATACATATCCTTTCAAGTAAGTGTACATGTCACCGTATAAATATGAAATAAACCACAATGATTTACTGTTAGTATTGTATGTAGCATCAAATGAAAGCACATCTCCAAATGTGGCGTAGTTCATATGGATTTTTGGTGCGCCCAAAATACGCGCGTCGGTTGTTCATCTCGTCAGCTGCGTATTCGAAAGCCATGCCTTGATTTTATCTCTTTTTGTTTAAATAATTTGTCTATCACCAATTGTGCGTCTGCTCCGCATATATAGGCTTTCAAGTCGCGTTTGAAGTTTTAAAATCAATCTTGATTCAAAGTGCACCGAGCGTGTGAAAATCCGCCAACCATCTCCTTGAATAATTCGTGTTGTTTTGAACTCCTATATTAGCTTTTGTGCAATTCATTATAAATTCTTTGGTGACCAAAGTTGATTTGTTAACTTTCGGGAATTGCTTGAATGTATCGATTGCCATTGGGTGAGTGTGGCGTTCTTCAAAACTTCGTATTTTATATGCGCCACCTACGGTGTATTCGAATATACAGCGTGCATTGCACCCAACACGGTTTGAAGTCCTCTTTTGTGAACCATGTGGCGGGATGTTATCGGCTTTATCTGTATGCTCCATAGGCATGTTGTTTTTGTGTGCTTGAAGCCTTCTCTATTGCAAAGAACATAATGCACACGAATTACTTCGTTCTTGAATTTCTTTGTCGTGCTCTTTACGATGTCGAATCCGCTAATTGCTCGTAATCTTTGTAAAATTATATCTAGGTTTTCAATGTAGCGAAATGCATGCCTACTCGTGGAATTTTTCTTGTTCTACCACGGTATCAATATTTAGTTGAGCCGGTGAGATTTTGAGTCGTTGACGTCCATTGAAATCGCTTGTTGGTTCGTGATATTTTACATTAAAACAAGGCATAGCATTATTAAAACAAAATGAATGTATTATTTATACAAGTATGCAACCATATACATACATATTGTTATTATTATTAAATACGTTTGTATACACTACAATACAATTATTTATTCTCATCAATATAACAAAATGAAATTATGGACTAATATTACAATACATACAAGTTTATATTATAAACACACAACAATAATGACCATGTATACAAGTTAAATTTGTTAAGCATACACGCAAAAGCTTGATTGACAACATATACACGATCTCTACGAACTAGTTGTAAATATTTAAGAATTGAATATTGAAATACAAGATTTATATACTAAATATACTAACATTGTTAACTATATATACAAACTAACAAGAAATATACAATGCATGAGACAATTCCAAATTTTATGAACTGTGAAACATGTATACAAGGTTTGACATTATTTATACATATGTTCTATACTACATATACAAATTAAATACCCAAACATACAATTGCTTCGATTATCCGTTTATACGAGTTTATGACACTAAATATACATCGTTATATACTAACAATACATATTAAACACCCAAACATACAATTGTTTCGACTACTTGTTCTGTTATGTTCTGATGATTCCTCTAAATTTTTCGCAACTATATCGTGAGTAATTACCTTGGGAACATTCACCAATCGCGTTGGAGGAAGTTCTTCTTCCATTGTTCAATCGTTTTGATGTAATTGATGACAACCTTGTCAATTAACGAAATATGATATGTTTTTTCCTTGTATGCAAATGTATATTGTATAATTTTCGAGGTTTAAGAATTGATGTCAATGGTGGTAGAGATTGTCGTGATGAAGAAGAATGGGTTGACGCGGTGGAATGTGGATTAGCGATTATGGGGACGTGATCAATTGTCCCTAATTTTCGTGGCGGTTACCATGTTTATTTCGACAATTTACTATTTTACCCCTACTATGTATAGTTAGTTATGTAAAGTTGTATAGATTCTTTTAAATCCTGGGACGTTGATTTGTTTTTAATGGTCCGGATTTGGTCTTATGGACTTACCTAGGGGGTGGTCTCACAGGATCCCCTCCTATATATATATATATATATATATATATATATATATATATATATATATAGAGAGAGAGAGAGAGAGAGAGAGAAATTTGAGCAATGGTTCTTTACAAGTATAACTAGCATAAATGCCAACACCAATAATTATTATTTTAGAAAAACTTGAGAGAAAGAGTATTTGACAACTGTCAATTATTTTTTCAAAAGCAAATTAAGTTAGGAGGAAAATTTATTTTCTCCTTTCTATTGCAATAGTAAGAGTAATATGTATCGTTTCTTTTGGATTGAAAGTCAAATAATTTTTTTTTTTTGTTTGTTTCTAGCTTACATCTTCATCGAGCATATAGAACATATTGATCGGGATAAACCAATTGGCAATTGCATATATTGTAGAACTGTAATATTTGATCACGAGTCTTCTCCCAAGACAATGAACTCGATTAGAAGAGGCCATCCAATTTCTAACAATATTCATCCATTTAATTACAATAACATTCTCTTTTACCTCATTAAATAGTGAAATTAGTTAACAAACTCGCAATTAGAAGGTGAGGTAATTTACACATCGAGCACAAGAATATTTCACTATGAAAGGATTGTTACGCAATGTGTTACATATGTATTACTAGAAATTATCTAATGGATATAATTCCATAATAGTTATACTAAATTCTTTTGAATGAGTTTTTGGGTCTACAATATTTTCACCATGTTTTGTCTATTGTTAGGAAATTACGGACCGGAACAAAGCCATGACAATAGTGATGCGAGAAATATAAAGGTAAAATGACACGAATATTTTTACGTGGAAAACCCCAAATAAATTTGAGGTAAAAACCACGGGCAAGTGTAGGAGCAATTCACTATAAAATAGAGATTACAACACTTTCTCTCTAAATACAAGGAGATAAATATATCACACTCTCTCTTGAAATAGGAGAAAACTATCACTCTTAGGATGAGGAAATTATTGAAAACAAGATGAATGAAAATGCTTGAATGTTTGCTTGGTTCTTTGGCTTTGCCCGAGAGGCCATTTTATAGGCAAATGAATATGTAACATTTCAATTGCCTCATTAATTTCTCCAACAATCTGGTTGCAAGATTTTCCAGGAAGTTGGTTGCATTTACATAAATGCAATCCTCTCTCTGTCTCAATTGCCATAAGTCCGAGTAAAAGTGGTTGGCCATTTGACTTTACTTTTCACATTCTCCCACTTAAAGTCAAATTATGCAATCCTTTCATTTGTTCTCTACACTTGCCACTAATGTTGCTTACGTTTTACGCTTAGACCACACGAGGATGCGCACCATTCAAACTTGCCGGTGTTGATTGGTTTGGTCATGCAATCTCTACAGTTCTCATCAGTATGAATCTTTTGCATATCCACACTTCCATTTTCCACTACTTCTCGACGAAGTGATATTGAACTCAATATGCTTTGTCCTTGAATGTAAATTTGGATTCTTTGCAATATGCAAAGCACTGATTGTCACAAAAGCAGAATAATCTTTTTTGTTTGTGCCGAGCTCCTCGATAACCTTTGAATCGATCGCTTCCTTGCAAGCTTGTGTAGTCGCTTGCCATGTATTCCGCTTGATTGTAGATAGAGCTACAATGATAGATTTTGAAATCCGACTACGACTCCTCCGCAAGTGTAAACACATAACCCGTAGTGGACTTTCTTTTATCGGATCACTGCAAAATCCGAATCAACATAACCCCTGACAAAGTAAAATTCGATCCTCCATAACATAATGCAACATCCGGGTTTCTCACGATGTACCTTAACCCTCTTCAATGTATCCCAATGCTCTCTACCAGGATTCGCCATGTATCGATCGATTGCTCCCATCGCTTGCGCAATGAATCCGGTCTTGTGCATATCATAGCGAACATTAAACTCCCATCACGATGCATACGGTGCTCTCGAGACATTTCCTCCTCTCTCGCTTCATTGCTAGGACACATACTTGAGGATAACTTGAAATTAATAGGAAGAGGGGTAGAAACTAGCTTACAATCTTGCATGTTGAGCGTCGCAAAATTTTCTGAAGTAGTTCTTCCGAGAAAGCCGGATCTTCCTATTATTTTGTCTCGGTGAATACGCATCCCAAGAATCTTGTTTTTGGTCCCAAGTCCTTCATATCAAACTCCCTAGCCAATCGTGCCTTCATTTCTTGGATCCGATCTTTATTGGGGCTGCCACCAACATATCATCCACATACAAAAGACAAAATAATAAAATCATTATCATCAAACCTTTTGTAGTACGCACAATGGTGCGAACTAAGTCTGTTGTAATCAAGGCTCATTATGAAGGAATCAAATCTCTTGTACCAACACCTCGGCGCCTGTTTGAGACCGTACAGAGATTTGTTCAACCTGCAAACCAAGTTCTCTTTGCCTGTTTCAGCAAAACCTTCTGGTTGAAGCATATAAATTTCTTCAAGCTCTCCATGAAGAAACGCAGTTTTTACATCTAATTGCTCCAGATGTAAATCAAATGTAGCACACATCGCCAGGACTACCCTCACCGTCGTAAGTCGAACCACCGGGGAAAATATCTCATTGAAATCAATGCCTTCTTTCTGAGCATATCCTTTCACCACCAATCTTGCACGATACCGCTCTACTTGATCATTGCTATCCCGCTTGATCTTGTAGACCCATTTATTACCAATGGCTTTTCTACCATGTGGTAACGGTACAAGTTTCAAGTTTGATTTTTGTGGAGAGCTTCAATTTCTTCATGCATTCTTTGTCATCCACCGAGATGCATCCGAGCTTTTCAGTAGCTTCATGGAAAGTTGATGGCTCTCCATCCTCCGTTAAAAAGACAAAGTATGCAACATTGCTCTCCATAACATACTCCGGTGCCAAGTGGGCTTTCTCTCACGAGTTGGTACGTCTTCTTGGACATCGACTCGACTTGTTCTTGTACCTCGTGCTCAGTGCGCCGAGAAGATTTTGGATCTTCATTCAGCAGGTTATTTTCCACTAGACTTCGTAGTAGTCTCCTGGTTCTCTTTTACATCACTACTATCTCCCTTGTATTGTAGTTTATCTTCGCAAATATCACATCTCTCGATGACGACCTTGTGGGTAGTGGGATCCCACAGCGATACCCTCGACTCCATCAAAGATACCCCGAGAAGATACATTTTTACGGACTTTGGGTCCAACGTTCTTTCTTGGTCATTGTACATCACATACACAGGACTTCCAAATGTATGTAAGCGAGAATAATCAGCGTGCTTTACCAGTCCCACATCTCCGTAGGCGTTTTGGATCAATCGCGAGTTGATGGTGACCGATTGATCACATGTGAGCGGTTTTGACCGCGCCGCCTGAATGTCTTGGGTAGACTTGCGATTCTCAACATTGCTCTTGTCCTTTCTAATAAGGTTGTTCATTCGCTCCGCCACTCCATTTTGTTGAGGTGTGTACGCCACTTGCAAACCTTTGTCTTTTGATGCCTTCTTGTTGAGAGAAGACTCAAATTCATCACTTGTAAATTCTCCTCCATTATCGGTCCTTAGACACTTGATCTTTTTCCCGATTCAAGTTCTATTTGAGCTTTGTAAACTTTGAAGGCGAAAATACATCGGCCTTTCTTTTGATAGGATACACCCAAAGATCTCTGGAGTAATCATCAATGAAAGATACAAAGTATCTCGCCCCTCCTATGGATGATAACGGTCTTGCCAAACATCAGAGTGAATCAACTCTAAGATGCCCTTACTCTTAGATGTTGATCTGCCGAACTTTAATTTGTGTTGCTTACTTGTAACACAATGCTCACAAAATGGTAAAGATACCTTTGTAAGACCAGGTAGTAGCTTCATTGGAGAGAATCTTCAACCCTTGTTCGACATGTGGCCAAGTTTGTGGTGCCACATTGTCGTTGATTCTTCTGCTGAACCTGCAACTGCAACATAAGTTTCTCCTCCTTGCATTGTCTCACCTTTAAGCATATACAAATTTGCAGCGAGTTTCTCCGCCTTCATTACTACAATAGCCCCTTTTACGATCTTCATGATCCCATCCTCAATACGAGTTTTACATCCAACATCATCTAATTGTCCCAAAGATAAAAGATTCTTACGTAGGCCCTTCACATGTCGTACTTATCTGAATGGTGCGAATCGTACCATCAAACATTTTTATTTTGATAGTACAATACCAAAGAATATCAAGGCATGATCATTCCCATAAATCTGAGATCCTCCAGAGATTGGTTCATATGTGTGAAACCATTCTCGTCGGGAGGTCATGTGCCAGGTTGCTCCGAGTCTAAAAGCCAAACATCATAAAATAGTTTTACGCCTTCGGCGTTGGTTGTTCTTCGCCATATAAAACTTCTCCATTTTTGAGAGTACTTGCAATATTCCTTGAGCATTTGATGACTCGGGGGTCGCCACTCTTCTTACTCCAACAATCCTTCTTGAAGTGTCCTCTTTTGCCACGATTTAGCACTTGATGTTCTTTTTACTCCCGGATTTTGATCTACCATGATTTTGACTCCCCTGGAGCCGCGTTAAAGTGGATCTTCCTCTCACCACCGCCAAAGCTTCCGCTTGTTGCAAACTTGCTTGTCTGTCTTCTTTGTTTCTGCGCCGCTTGCTCTCTCTTCTAGTATAGCGGCGCAATTTCATCGAAGACTAGATAGTCCGAAAGGGCGTTGTTAAATCAAGTTGATGATGAGTTGATAAATGCGAATCACGGTAAACTTTGGAGTAAAAGTTCAAGACGTTCAACAACTTCTATTTTGTAACCCATTGAGGTGAGTTGCGAAAATAGAGTATTCAAGGTGTTGATATGGTCGATCCCGAAGTGGTTTCCGCCATACGAAGAGTATACAATTTTCTTTTAAGAAAATCTTGTTGTGAAGTGACTTGGCCTCGTACAATTTTGTCGGTGTATCCCATATCTCCTTTGCCGTCTTTCTTTCTCCGCCAGTTTTGGATAACACTCCATCAGCTAGTGCTAAGTGCAGATCAGCAATTGCATTGCCATCCATCTCATTCCACTTGGCATCATCAGTGATATCTGCGGGCCTGTCTCCAATTGCCGACAAGCAATTGTCTTTCCTCAAAATAGCCTTAATCTTCATTTTCCACAATGAGAAATTATTCCCATTGAACTTCTCTACATCGAACTTTGTCGTCATTTTGTTCACACCCGATTTTGATTTTTACGTGAACCGAATTTCACTATTCACGTGAATAGTGCGTGAATAGTACCCGTGAACAGTAACCCCTAAACCAATGGCTCTGATACCACTGTTAGGAAATTACGGACCGGAACAAAGCCATGACAATAGTGATGCGAGAAATATAAAGGTAAAATGACACGAATATTTTTACGTGGAAAACCCCAAATAAATTTGAGGTAAAAACCACGGGCAAGTGTAGGAGCAATTCACTATAAAATAGAGATTACAACACTTTCTCTCTAAATACTGAGGAGATAAATATATCACACTCTCTCTTGAAATAGGAGAAAACTATCACTCTTCAGATGAGGAAATTATTGAAAACAAGACTGAATGAAAATGCTTGAATGTTTGCTTGGTTCTTTGGCTTTGCCCGAGAGGCCATTTTATAGGCAAATGAATATGTAACATTTCAACTGCCTCATTAATTTCTCCAACAATCTGGTTGCAAGATTTTCCAGAAGTTGGTTGCATTTACATAAATGCAATCCTCTCACCTGTCTCAATTGCCATAAGTCCAGTAAAAGTGGTTGGCCATTTGACTTTACTTTTCACATCTATTACATTGTGTTTCATAAAATAAAAGTTTTTAATCTTCTAGGTTTCTCTTCAAGTCAAAATTTTACAATATGAATAATAATTATAATATAATTTAATTATATTATAATTTATATTAATTAAATTACTAAAAAATTCGGTTCACGTGCAACGACGTGCACTTTACTAGTTTAAAGAAAAAGTACCAATACATAGAAAATTGATTTCGAGATTTTGGTTGATGATTTTTTAGGCGGTGGAAGCCTGTGCGGCTATCCCCTATTTTTTAAAAAAAAAAAAAGAATAACACCATCATAATAATATTAATAATATTATAACCCTAACAACATATAAATCTAGCTAATACGGTGACAATGTAACCAATTATCAAGCTCAAAACTAAAGAAAGACAACAAACATCATTTAATTCCTAATATTGGCATCAGAAAACTAAAATAGCAAAAACAAGCAATAAAATACTAGAGGAAACAGCTTTAATAAATGCAGGAGGAAACAAAATGATTTTGCTGCAGTGACAGTTCGAACCATTGAGCTCAATGAGCACAAGGAGAACTCTAACCAATATACTGTCCAATTCTTTTATCCTATTTAGTATTCTAGAACATTAAATTAAAAAAGAAAAAAAGAAAATCCCGGGCGGGGCCCTCGCCGGAGGGGGGCCTGTGCGGCGGCGCCGCCTAGACCGCCCCAGGGGCGACTCTGCTTGAGACGATAATGTTGGTTGAATTGATGATTCTAATGTCCTTACTTTTTTTTTTTTTTTTGATAAGCTAATGTCCTTATATATATAGACATTTACAATATATAGTTTCCAATTGCTAGTTTATAACGGCTAGTTTTTAACATAAAATACTACAATACATAAAATAAAATTACATAAACACTACAATTACAACAACATTAAAGATTAACTTAAACATGTCTACATCAAACCATGTCTCTGTTTAATTTTTTCACAAATTTTCTCATGCCAGGAAAGTTGGGTAGTGTAATCTCGCTGGTATATTCCATAAGAATTTCATAGTTATGGAGAAGCTTTGCTTTTGATATTTTAATTTTTATATACCTCGCCAATTTGTTTCAACACTTTCATCAGTTTTGCTGCTCGCTTTGACTTTGTATTTGTATTTCTTATTTGTTGCCTTTTTGCCTTATTGGACGGGGATGGACTTCGTAATCATTAAGATCAACTCTCGCATCAGGGTTGGATGAAGATGTATATATATATGACATTGACTTAGCGTTGACTCGATTCCATTTGTTTTACACCCCTCTCTACTCTTTTTTTTCATATTCTTCAATCTTCAATAATCTATTTATTTCTCTTTCTTTATTATATTCACATAAGAATTTGGCAATTCTTTAATTTATCAATAATTTTATTTTTCTCTCTGATCGTGATAACAAAAGATATACAATGAGATCCATATTGTCTATTTTTAGTTTAGTTTTTTATTTTTATTTGATTTTCTTGAATTATAATTTACACTATTATTTCAACACAAACAATCATTATCTCTAAAAGATTCTCAATCACAACAACATAATAATTATTTTTCTCTACATATCCAACTTTCACTTTTAAAAATAATTTTATCACTATTATACAAGTTGTATATAGTTTCAGCACTATTATACAAGTTGTTTATAAAATAAATTTTAAATGGACAAATATTCTAACGTTGCCACCCTAAGGACTAATTTTGTAGTTTTCTAGTTTACTTTAATCATGCCCTAGTTCAACCCCTACACAATAGTTATTTCAATGTGTAACGTTCAAAAAAAGAAAAAGAAGAAGAAAAGTTCTTTCCAAAATAGAAGAAAAAGGAAAGTTCAAACAATTTTTTAAATATAAATACAATTTACCGCAAATAACGACTCCAGTATAATAGTATCTTCCTAAAAGTTCTACAGTTCTATATTCTAATTGATTTGGGATTCGAATTTAGATATACTTCCTACTACCTCGTGTTTTTTGAGTTCCTTAATAATAAATTCTAATCTATTATTCTATTCTACTTTCAGCGTTTTCCGTTCCCAGTTCCTTCTGAAACTACTCCCAATTCCTAATCCCAATCCACCACACTCCGACTCTGTCCGACGGCGCCACTCCGCCGACAGCTCATTTTTCGTGAATTTTGTTCGGTGCTACGATAATAGCAATGGAACATAAGGTAGGAAAAATGGAAAAAGGCTCTTACTTGTGGGTGGTGAAGAACTATTCCCTTCTGCGAAAACAAATTGGTGTAGGCAAATCAATTGAGAGCCAAGAGTTTACGGCGGGTGGCCACCGATGGAAGATCGTGTTGTATCCGAATGCAAGAGATATCGATGCCTACAATGCTGGGTATATATCTCTCTATATAGTTTTCAAAAGCGAGAGCAGTGTTCGTCTGCAAATTTTACACGATATTTTCGTGCTCCATAAGTCCGATGATGGTTGTGATAGGGTTTCTCTTTATTTGAACTTGATAAGGGAATCCCCTGTCTCTCTCGCGGCCAACTTTGTGGACTGTCCCGTTTTATTAAGCGAGAAGTCATTGAATCTCCCGACTATCTTCAAGACGATTGCTTGAAAATTAGCTGCACAATCGGAGTATTGACTTCTCATAACCATAGCCAGCGTCTTATCATGACTGAAGGGGTATCGACCTCTCAAATCCAAAAGCAGCCTCCTCTCAGGGTGCCCTCAATCGGACTATTCACTTCTAAAATCGAAAAGCAGCGTCATGGGGACGAGACAGATTTTAGCAACTTGTTGGAAAGCAAAAAAGGGGCTGATGTGTTCTTTAGAGTTGAGAAAGAAAGATTGTGTGCCCATAAGTGGATTTTAGCTGATCGTTCTCCAGTATTTCGGTCACTTCTTTCAGTTTGCAATAAACCACACGAGTTTATCATCACCAATATGGACTCTAGAATATTCAAGGTTCCCCTTTACTTACATTAAATTAATTCGGCAAATGAATGAAGCTTATTTACTTGAATTGAATTTATCGGCATTGCATTTGCGTTATTATTAGTATTATTTTTGGTCTTCGAAGTTTTGTACTTGACTTGAAGTCTATTGGTATTTTATTGGTATTTTATTATTGCATTTGGCTGTTTCTTGATTTGTGGTTTATTTAAGGAATATAAACCTAGTACGTGATTACTGCTTCTTTAGCAACAACAGTTTTGTGATTGACTTGATGTGTTTTATGTTTTGTGATCAATCAAAATTGTGTGGTTCATTTAGAGAAATTCACTCCTTTTAAGAGTAATTGACATCAACCTATGCTATGCCTGGATTAATTCTGAAAACTCTCCCTTTGCCCTTTTACACTGCACTTAAAACACTTCTGCCCTTTTATAATGCAGCAAAAGTGTTCTTTCCTGGAAAAGTGATAAAACTTCTTATACATTCATGTTAGTTTATTGTTGCAATCTCAGATGTGGTATCAAACTTCTAATTTATTCCTTGTTAGATTATACATTCATATTGTATGTTGTTACACAATCTATTTGGCCAAGTATTTTTCTTCTTCATCTGAATATAATCAGAGTTTGAAAATAATTTATAAGCTAATTTTCTTCATTGTCTGTATGTTCTTGCACCCTCTAAGGTTTCATTACAAAGATTTATGTAGTAAAATTAAATTATTTTATCATTTTATTTTGTAGGCTATGTTGTGGTTTTATATATAAAGGCAATCTTCTGGAAGAAGATGAACAAACTTTGATTCTCATGGTCCATGTGTATTTGAATCGTTTTGGGGCAAGATGCTTGCAGCAGCTAATCGATTTGGGTTGAAATCATTAAGAAAGGTCTGCGAATCACGTATTTTGGAGAGAATGTCTCTAGAAACAGTTGCATATACATTGCATCTGGCAGACATATATGGTGCCACACAGTTGAAATCTGCTTGTCTCAAGTTTGCTGTTAAAAACCAAGCTGGTATGTGTGATTCATCTTTGATCTCGTCTCTTACCTGCTTTGATTAGCAACCATAATAAAATCCATTAATTTTGATAGATCTCAGGCACTTGGTTGGTTACAATTACCTCAGCATAAATTCTCCATCATTGTTGTCAGAATTGCATAAGGCTCAGGTTCTCCACAGATGGAAGGTAAGGCAACATGAATTTCGACATGAAAACCCGTGGATGACATTGCTTCATATGTTATCAATTGATTCATATTTTCATTGTTGTGGTTTTGCAGGGTCTTTTTGTTTCTGTCAAGGACTATGTTTCTACTGTGTGCAAGCCGTGGAATTCAAATGGCGATAAACGAAAAAGAGAGTAGCTATGGGGTTAGTCATAGTTGTTTTCTGAAGCTTTGAATTAGTCTATTTTTACTGTGTTTCATGACCATAACTGTGAATTTTAACACATCTTTTTCAGATCTGCTGGACCTTCTTTACAAAGAAGGTGAGTTTTTGTTAGCATGTGGGATTGTATGTTTACTGCTCTGGCATATGAAAACGGTTTCCCAGCAATATTAACACTATATATTCCGTTTTGGACGTTGAAATATTGATACAATATAAATCAGATTTTGTTGTGGAATTGCTCTAGCAATATAACATAATATATATAATATTTATGGAATACAATGAATTATTTTCTGCAACATGATCAGATGATCAGATTTTGTACTGGAATTGCTCTATTATTTTCCAATTTTGATTTATTTTGGAGATTTTGTACTGGAATTGCTCTATGGTTCTGGTTTTTATATGATGCTATAGGGTAAATCATTTAAAAAAACTATAGTTACTAGGACAAATGTATATAACTTCAAATTGGATCAAATTCAACCTCTAACCATGTGCTAAATGAAACTCTATTTTAGAGTTGTGAACAGTGTTGCACTGTCGATGCGTTGAATCTTTTTTTTTCTTTTTAATTTAATGGATTATGTTTGGGTTGGGTCCAGATTTGCGGGTCGAGTTTGTGGGTTCGCTGGTTAGAATCATCTTTAATTATTTGTGTCAGAAACTTGAAACCAACCCAATGTGTTTATTTCACAGGTGACTCGAACCCGACCCATTTGACATGTATAATAAAATTATTTTTATTTACATTTAATAATTTCAACTAAACAAATTTATTTTTTCTAAAACCAATCACTACAACACATTATTCAATCAATAAAAAATATCACAATTCACAACATTAAAAAAGAAATAACATAATTACATAAATAACAAACATATTTATCATATTTTGAAGAAACATACAAAATAATAACAACATAAGTTTTAGAATTTAAGTTTCAAGAACATACTTTGTATTTTCTTATAATTAATTATTTACTTAATTCTTTTAAAACTTACAAATGTGTTAAGACGGTTAAATCAGTCAGAACCCGAACTGTTTAATTGGCGGATTATTCGGGTTTAACCCAATTTTGACCCGCACCCATGAAATTTGGATCTATACTCATTAATTTTGTGGTAGGTTCATGTCGGGTACTAGATTAACAATCCCTAACACCAAGGCATCCTCGGGGACAACAAAGATTCATAGTAAAGAAAGTTAGAAAGCCAAAAAGAAAAGTTTCACAGGGACGGCCCATCAGAGATAAAGAGAGCATCACCAAAGGGTAAAGCAAAGTCCAAAACTGAAAGTTTCCAAGTGGGGAGCCCAATAATAGGAGTCAATCCCAAAGGAAGTGGGGGGATCCAATAAATTCAAATGAGGCAAAGGCCCCAGAAGAATGTGAATCCAAGATTTGAACCTGCTCCAAATAGCTTTAGTAAATATCACATGAAAAGAAAAGATGTGCAGCTGATTCTGGGCTGTGTAGACACAGTTTGCATAAAGGATCAACATCCAGATATTTGAGATTATTTATAATTCAAAAAAAAAAAGAGAGATTATTTATAGTGGCCAATCTTTCACGAAAAGCTAATTAACCAAATACAGAATGAGAAAATTTAGGAGGAACATAGTGTTTAAAAATCACAGGATTGGGGTTGCCCATTTTGAAAATAGTTCATTACGAATATCACAAATCTTTTAAGGAGGGTGGAATCATTATTTTTTGGGGATCAGTCCCAAAACGATTGGTTTTAAGGTAGTAGGAGCGAACCCATCGGACCCAAAGAGAGTCAGCTTTAAGATGGATATTCCACAAAATTAAGTAGAAAAAACTCCACTTATTAATTGACAAAAGGCTACCGTGTAGGAGAATCGAAAACTTCCGTAAAGGAATAGAAACAAACAACTAATTAAAAAAATAAGAAAAATAAAATTGCGTCTCACCTCTTCCTATGGTGGGAAGATGGGAAGATGAGAGAAGCGAAAAGGATAAGACGACTAGAGTTTTTGAGAGAGTTTTCTTTAGAGAGAGAGAGAGCTATTATTCGCAAAATCTCCAAACTGTTTATAATCATACCTATATACTTATATTATATAAGAAACTAGTTCAAATGAGGCAACTTTCCTAGGGTAAGTATCAGCGGACGAATATTGTTATTGGTTGAAAATTTTGGATGATTTAAATTTTTCCCCTATTTAGGTAATTAGAAAAAAATTGTTAATTAATAGGGACAAATCGAAAATGTTTCATATTTCCAGTTTTTTAATTGATATATATTTGTAATTGCAAGCCAAAATTCTTTTGGTAAAAAATAATCAACCTTATCCTATAGTGATTTAAGGCAAATTTCTTTCCAAAAAAGTTACAGTTTTTTTTTTTGGGATTGTTACTCTTCCAATTATCCGTCATTAAAGATTTCGTATCTTCCATCTATTTGAAGAAGAAAAACTACAAGTTTTTAAGTTTTTGCCAGTAAATTTTCTCGGAGATGGTGCATAATTAGTAGAATCTTCGCATAATTAATTCTGCGTTGTTTTAGTATTAAAATTACATTTGGCACATGCAATGACCTAATACTCGTATATGACACAATAATAAATAAAAATAAAGTTATATTCTTCTAATTAAGCAACAACATTATATTAATTCATAATGACTATTTTCAACTCAAACTTTTTCTCGTTGGAATTGTTCTTTTGGAGATGATGCATAATTAGTAGAATCTTACCGCATATATATCTAACTATGCGATGTTGATATTTAAAATTATATTAGGGATGCAATGGCCATATATACAAGTATATGCATCAACAATAAATAAAATAAAATAAAAAAACAGTGGTATTTTTCAAATTAAACAACAACATTATATTAATTCTAAAATCCGTTGTTGTTGTCCATGGTAATCGCTTTGCTTGTTGAATGAATATTCTAGTATCATTCTAATACAATTCGTGTTTTTCAACGAAATTTAGGGTTGTAATTTTTTTTTTTGTGTGCAATGTCTCAACATGTGGCCTTTTTTCTTCAACGATTTTTTTTTCTACGTGATGTTTTCTCAATGTTGTTGAAAGATGGAAATAGAGTGATTTATGGTATTTGCGATGCATTTTTTAGTGATTGGCTTAAATTATGATTGAAGAAAATCAAATCAAGTTCTCCCTCTTAATCTGTAATCATTTTACTATGGATAGTTATTGTAACCTTGATGTGGATAAAATAATTAATTCTTATTGTTTTTTGTCTATCAAATTCGAGTTACTTACAGATTTACAGTAACGGTTGAGACCAGTCATTACGGTCTCACAACAATTACTAGTCTCATTGGATTCAACACATATTATATAATATTATTGGGAAAAATACGATATTTCATTAATTAATATATAATTCATTTTATATATGTTTATTTAATATTAATAGCCCAACGGGCTCTTAATAAATAAAATGGCCCAATGGAGTTTGGATTGGCCCATCCACCTATTTCTGTTACGCGGACTGACCCATAGGCCAAATTATCTTACACGGCCCACGAGGCCTATCTCTCAAGTATAAAAATGTCACTCTTATTATCTGTAAATTAATTAATTCATAATCCTCCTACGCATTTATTATACAAAGATCCATTTCTTGTTTTATTCTAACATTTGCGTACGTGTGCAGCGCAAGTTCAGTCGAAAGATTTTTTAGCTCTTGGAGAAGAAGACTTGAAAACTTCCCCTCGAAAAAGAGGATTGATGTGAAGACTTCCTCTCGGGAAGAGAATTTTGGTCAACATAATTGACTTGGAGTAATTTGCCTTAAAAAACAAAGAGATCAAATATGGGGGATGTTAAAATGAGACCACATATTATAGTGAGACAGGTGTGGACTCATCTCAATCTTCCATTATCTACATCAATGGCTAAGATAAATAGGGCTTAAAATTACATTAAATATTTAATTAATGGAAAATAAGGGTATAATTGTCAAATTAACCAAGTGGGGGACCATCCAAATATGGAATCGAGTTATTAGGAGAGAAAAAATCACGTGGGGGAGAGAAAATCCGAGAAAATCGACCGAGAGAGAAAATCGCGCATGTGCTCTGCCATGCAGTATGTTGTACACTTATCATATATTTGTTGTATACTTAACACTATTTTACTGTATGTTTAGCATAATTTTACTGCATATTAAAATGGTCAAACAAAAACATGTGGGGACCGCGAATCAATGAATCAATTATATATATAGAGAGAATCCTAGGTTTATTAACATGTGGGGACCGTGGATGAAGTAAAATCGATTATAGAGTGAGAGAAAATCACGCTCATTATTGTGTTGTATATTTAGCATATATTTGATGTATACTTAACACTATTATGTTGTATATTTAATATATTTGTCGCATATTACAATTGTCAAACAAAAATATAAGTATACAACAAAAACACATATAAGTGTACAACAAAACACATATAAGTATACAATAACATAAATACATACATAAAAAATTAACTACTTATACAACAAAATACATCTAAGTATACATCGAAAAATATATAAATATACAATAACCTACTAAAATGTAAGTATACATCAAACATATAAACCCGTCTTCTTCACCTAGAAAAAAACCAAAACCTCCATTAACAAAAGCTTAACCACCATCACGGAAAAATAAAATCCAGATTAGTAAACCTTGAAATGTGATATAAATCTAAATTAACACCTTCTCAATGAAAAATAAAATCCAAATTAGTAAATCCAAATTTTGTGGGTCCCTCCCTTCCTTCTTATCTTCCCCAACCCAACCTCGTAACACCTTCTCTTTCTTCTCGCTAAAGAAATCATCGCCCAATTCACAAATCCTCAAACCCAACTCCTTGAAGTCGTTGTCGAACTCCAAGAGATACTCAATCTTCAAGACGCTAAACAAAAACTCACCCGCAAAAGGAGATGGAGGTGAGATTGAGTGGGCCAGGATGGGAGATGGAGGAAATGGAATATTATGTAATTGTGTAATTACAATGATGTCCTTTTCGGTTAAAATAAATTGAAAATGATTATTAAATGGATAAATCCCAACCATCTAAAATTACGATTTGTGGTCGATTAGTCCACACTGTCTCACTCTAATTATCCGGTCTCATTTGATCCTATTCCATCAAATATATATATATATATATATATATATATATATATATATGGAGGGGATCCTGTGAGACCACCCTCCTAAAGGTTAGTCCATGTGACCAAATCTACACCATCCAAATAGTAAATCAATGGCCAAGATATATTACAATATATACGACATTTCATAAGTGAGTATACAAATGAAGGGATAAAATAGGAATCCAGGAAATTAAATATAGTAACCGCTTCCTAAAAATTAGGGGACGTGATTTTTTATTGATCACGTCCATATAATCAAAGCGATTCACCTTTCCTTTCTCTCTCTTCCTATTCGAACCCGCAAATTATTCAAGTATGGCAACAAAATCGCGCAACAATTAATGAAAATTATACAATTACACTAAACTAACTATACATTAAAATATTATTCAATATACATAAACATTAACTAAGTATACAATTACACTAAACTACATGTAAATTAAAACTTTACTAAGTATACGTAAATATTTAACTAAGTATAAAATTACATTGAAGTAACTATACATTAAAATAATACTAAGTATACAAAAACATTTAACTAAGTATACAATTACATCGAATTACTTATATAAGTAAGTATACAATTCTATTGAACTAAGTATACAAATCTACGTAACTAAGCATACAAATTCACTAAACTACTTACTAAACTACTTATATAACTAAGAATATGATTCCATTGAACCAAGTATACAAATCTATTAAACTAAATATACAATAAAACATGACTAAATATACAAGTCCATTGAACTAAATATACAATAAAATGATTGTTCACAAATATGGTGGAAATAATTATCAATTTTGAAAAAAAAAATGCTTGAAGTTGATGATTTTTCCTCCCTAAAAATCGGGTAATCAAAAGGTAGGATTATGTTTCCTTAAATATAGCTAATAACCGTCCAATTAACATAACTAATTAAATATAAAAAGTACAATTATACCCTTATATGCCTAAATTAACTAAATGATCTACACCATCTAAAATTTTAAATCAAGAGTCCATAAGTGTTCTTATGGACTAACCTAAAGGATTGGTCTCATTTGAACCAATCCATATATATATATATATATATATATCTTTTTGAAGCTATATATATTATATATGTCTTGTATATAAATATCATATAACACAAAAATCAAATAAATAACATAGAATTAAATAATATATTTTCTACAATCAATTATAATTATTTTTTAACTACTGATTTTTGGAGGTTTAAAATGTTTTTAAATAGGCTCAAGTCTGCCTTTTTAACTTTTAAGTAAATGGCCTATAAGAAAAGCCTATCATAGAAAATGGATCAAAGCTTGAGCCTAAACTTAGTGAAATGGCTTAATGGGCCTGACCATCAAACATAAAGCTGGTTTGACCATCTTATTTCCACTCCTAAGTTCCAACGGGCTGAAAGTCATTGGCATGGCTTTTGAAAAGGATTCTGATTGGAGAGAACATTCCACTCCTTTTGATGACAAGAAATAAACCACTGACAAGTCATTGTCAATCGCTAGCATTCAGAAAGTTCTCTCACTTTTTCACTTGGGAGTTGCGAGGACCCTTGGGGTCCGGATTTACTTTTATACATCGGGTTCAAGGCCCAAGATTAAAGGCCAGGGAAGGGCAAAGTGGGGATCTAGAAATCCATTCTTTTTTTTTGGGGTCCTCCCGCAATATACATAAATGGAAAATAAGATTTTTAGTCAGTAAAACTTTTTTTGAAAATTAGTCTCTAAGTTTTACCTTTATTTTAGTCCTTTAACTTTCACATTTCTAGATATTCAGTCATTTAACTCAACAATTTTACTTTTGGTCCTATAACTTAACATATTTTAGAAATTTAGTCCTATAACTTAACAATAGTTAAATTTAACTAATTTATTAAAAGGTTAGTACCCACACTTCACATTTTTTTGGGCCAAAATTAAAAGAACTAAACTTACTTTTTTGAAAAATTAAATCAAATTATAAAAGCAATTAAATAAACTAATTTGATTAATAAAAAATTTAGATAAATAGAAATTTCTAAAACAATAAATGAAGTTTAGGAAAATCAAAATAGTTACATCGAATTAGTAAATTAAGAATAATTTGTCATATTTATATAATTAACCTTTGGTAAGGAGAATTATATCCAAGAAGTGGATTTGGACTAGTGTACAATATGCGTTTATTTCAAAAGGTTAAAAACATTAATGCTTGAAATATTTTTTAAAAAATAATTAAATTAAAAATTGATTACTTATTCTATTTAATAGTTAACTATTAATTAAAATTATTTAATTTTAAAAATAATAGTTAATTAAGAAATTAATTCTTGAAGTCTTCTCACCAAAGGTTAATTATAGTAAATAATACATGATTTTTAAAAGTTTTTAATAAATCTTGTCTCTCGGTATCATTTTTAAGCACCAGGACAAATAGATTTGGAAAATTGAGGTAAAAATTCTATTTTAAACTTAATGGACCAAAACACACAATGTCTTAACATATAGGACTAAAAATAAACTTAAGATGTAACTTACAAAGGCCAAAAAGCTAAAGATGCAAACATATAGAACTAAATATCCAATTCAATATAAATTTTTAGGATGAACCCCAAACTGCCAAGATAAATGACCAAATCTCAAAATAGGCCAACTTACGGGATGAAATTTCTCATTTTCCCATACATAAATACTCCCAAAATTGTGAAAAAACTACTAAATAAATGACACAAATGTAATATATCATATGATCTATTATTATAGACTTTCAACAAAAAGGAAAATTACAAAATTAGTCATGTATCTACTGCATTGTTGCAAAACTAGTCCCGTAACTTTGAAATTACGATTTTGGTCCTGTGTTTTGTTCTTTTTATGATTTTGGTCCTGCAAGTTTTGAATTTGTGTAATTATGTTCCTATAAGTTTTAAGTTGGTGCGGGGGTGGACAAATGAAATTAAAATTGGGTTGCAAACCAAAACCGAACCGCGATCAATGGTCCTGAATCGTTGACCGGTCAATGGTTCTAAAATCGAATCGGGCAGGTGTGAGGCAATAGTTCCAATTTCTCCAAAATAAGGAACAGGGATCGATTTCGAGCCCAAAACCAAAGTGGTTTTTGGGGCCACCCTTAAGTTGGTACAAATTTGGTCTCGATGGCTATTTCAATATTTCACTTATTTCCAAAATGCCTTTTGTAGCCAAAATAATCAATATACCTAAGATCAAATAGAAAATGGTGTTAGAGCTCAGATTTTGTTTACTTTAAATCTATTTATCATTTATACAATAGATTGCTTAATGAGAGAATAATTTTAGAATTATGAAACCGGATCATAATCCGAGATACAAGTTCTATATATATTATTTCTCGATTATTAAAATATGAAAACACATATAAATTTAGTAAAATTGGTTGTTTTGGAGGACATGAATTACCAAAACTAAAAAATATACGACTAAAATTATCAAATTCTACAATTATAGGATTAAAAATGCTATTTTTTTGAGAGGAAAAATTGTCATAGGACTAAATTTGCAACTTCAAAAGTTAAAAGACTAATATTGCAACATTCCTATAAATACAAGACAATTTTGTGTATATGTGTGTGTGTATATATATAAAGAGAAGTCTTTTAAAATAATAACTAGAAATTTTCCCACTCATTTTCAGTTACTACAAAAGTAATTATAATCTCTGCAATAAATAAAAGATTAATTATTATCAAAATAGTAATTTTTGATAGTCAACTTTTAAGGCGCTTAATTAGAATAATATAAAAAATATTTTTTTTCAAATGAGTTTCACGGATCTATATGTGTGAGACTGATTGGATTGGGCTAAAGAAAAAAAAAAAATGCGGGTCAAAACAATTCAACAGATTAGTTGTCCGCTAAAATAAGCGGTAATACTTTTTTAAAAAAAAAGTAATACTTTTGAGCAAAAAAATAATTTTTCTTTAGGAAAATATAATACTTTTAACTTAAAAAAAAAAGTGATAAACTTGTTAATATGATGCATGAGGTGGACAATGACTAGACATAAACAAGTATACCTTTTTTTTTTTTCCAGTTTTTTACTTTGAAAATATATACTTTTTAGAACACAAGTGCTACCTTTTGTAATGAAATATGATACTCTTAAACAATGTATATAACTTTGCTAATAAATTTGTTATTTTAAAAGCGTAAACTTTTCACTTAAAATTGAATACTTTTTAGTTCAACATGTGATTTTATTCATTTAAAATATAATACTTTTTCACTTAAACATGTAATATATTTCTCTAAAAATTGTATAATTTTTTTTATAAAACTTTTCACTTAAATGTGTAATATTTTTCAGTTCAATATGTAATAGTATTTACTTAAACATCTAATACTTTTTACCAAAAATATATGAAAAATATATTTACTTCAATAACATATTTCCAATCTATTTATACGAGAGAGACCATATTGGGCTACCACAGATGTATGAACTTTACAATCCATTATATCATTATATGAATTCATGATGCCAAGAAACGGTGCAAGGAACTACAAGAAAAATTGTCTATCCCAACATAAATTTAATAACACTACCAAAAATATTATTATAAATAAGTATTTAATGACGCTTTTTAAAAAGCGTTGTAAATTATAAAAATCAGTGACATATTGAAGTGTCATTATTCCACATAAAATTACCGATATTTTTTTTATAAGTGTCACGATAATTATTGAACTTATGATTTTTTATTTGTGGCATTGAAATGACAACGCTTAGTAAAAAGTGTCATAAAATTGATGACACCTTATAATTTACTTGCGATATTTTTTATTTGTCGCCAAATATTTAAAATTTACTTACACTTTTATTGTTTGTGACATTAAAATAATGACACTTATTAAAAAGTAGCATAAATTTGATGACACTTTTTATTCTACTTACACATATTTTTATTTGTCGCTAAATTTTTAAATTTTACTTACATTTTTATTGCTTTGTCATTAAAATGACGACACTTATTAAAAACTGTCATAAAGTAAAAAAAATTGAATATCTATCCCACCTCGAAAACTGTAGTTTTGAGAGTGACTTTGAGAGTTAATAAATAGATATTATGTAGTGTATAATTGAATAATAACAAATATATTCAAGCTGAGTCAAAAATTAAATATTAAGTTTAATTTTTTAAAAAATTAATAAATAATTGATCTAATAATTTTTACAAAATCTAGAAATATAAAATTCGTAATAATTTTAATGACATTAATTTTCAAAAGCGTCGCGACTTTGAAAATGCTAAATAGCGCCTCTAAATTTAACAACACTTTTAGCATAAGAAAAGCTTTATTTTAATTATGAGAAAAATACGTCACCACATAAGGACGCATTTGATAAAAGAGTCATGAAATGAGATTTACCTACGCATAGATCTGTTAGTCCAAGTGGCTACGATAATCTAGAGGGGGTGAATAGATTATGCCGATTTTTCGCAAATCACCCTCTTTTTCGAATCAACAAGTAAATGACAAGAATGTAAATGCGGAAATTAAACTACACTCGTTGATTTAAAGAGGTTCAACCCACCTAGGGCCTAATCCTCTACCACCCCAAAGTATTCGGGATGGATTTCAAAAAGAAAAAGATTTTATTAATTATCACAATTAATACAACACCTTGAGGATCACCACAATCCTCTTACAACACCTTCAAGGAGATTACCACAATCTTCCTTCACCACCTTTGAAGAGTACCACACTCTTCAAACACCTATCACCTAAATCACCCAAGTGTATTCTTACCACAAGAATACTCACAAGGATGTCTTGTGTTGAATGATGGACAAAATTCAAGATTACAACTCTATGAAACCAATACAAAGATTGAGTGCAAGTGTAATCAAGAATCAAAAAGCCTAGACCTCAAAGATGTGCAAGTGAAAGTACTTAGGCTATTACAACAAGAATGTAAAAATGAAAGCTTGAACAATTTGCAGATATCTTGTTGTGTATTTTGCTTGTATGTGTTGTATCTTGTGTCTTCAATTCATCCTCTATTTATAGGGAAGCTTCACCAACATAGGCTCCCAACATAGGCTCCTCTATCTTTACTTTTGTCTACAAAAAGAAGATCACAAGATGTAGAAATATTGTACAAAATTGAAAAGCAAATCTTGCTGTCACAGATTGCAACGGTTGGAATTTTTGTCAAAAAAATAACATAGGGCGACAGGTTGCCTGTTGAAGATTTCGACCGTTTTTAAAAAATAGTGCGATCCAGGTAGGGGTTGCGGGGGTGCGACGGTCGAGGTGGGGTGCGACGGTCGCTCTAGGGGTGCGACCGGTCGACCTCACCCTCGATCGGTCCCCCTCCCTCTTTTTTCAAGACTCGTAAGTTCTGTTTCGTGTTTTCTTTCCTTCGTGCATGGTCGACCATTTGGGCTACCGGTTGACCTCCCCTTTGAAATGTTGTCCGATTTTTTTCAAAAATAAACTTCAAGAAATACTCCAAAAAATTAGTAAAAATATTTTAAATCATTTGAGAGTATTTAGACAACATTTATAAACATAGTTTTGGTGTAAAAACCAAGTTAAACAAAACCATCAAAAGTGTTGTCCAATTTTTATCAAATTAAAAACTCTAAGAAATACTCCAAAAATTAGTAAAAACATTTTAGATCATTTAGGAGTATTTGGACAACATATAAGAACATTGTTTTGGTATAAAATCTTATTAAAACAAAATCATCAAAATCTTGATAAAAACATTTATCTAACAAGATCTTGCATCACGAATATTTTTGTGACATCAAATTTTATAACGCAACTCATGACGTTTTCAAAAGCGTAGATAATATACATCGTGACGCTGATAAGCATCAACAAATAAAAAATTTAGCGTCACTAAACACAGTTAATTTACTATATATGCACATTTGAAATCAACAACAAATTATCTTGTATGATAACTATTAAAAATGTTGTGTCTCAAATGTGAAACAAAAGTAGATGAGTCTCTGTTTTATAAAGCATGAGTGAGAAGCAGTACAGATAGGGGCGTCAATTTGTGACATGACACGATAATTCGACACAAACCTAACACGAATTTAGCAGGTATAGGTATAACCCTTAACGGGTTGGGGTCAAAATCGGGTCGCATACGTTAACACGAAAAATAAATAGGTCAGTCGATCGACTCGGGTGCATACGGTTGACCTATGTCACCCGCTTAATTTTATAGTGATATATTATTTTAATATTTTGTGATATTTTAGTTGGTTATATGATATTAGAAAAATTATTAAATGCATTCTTTTAATAATTTTTAACATTTAATGTATTTTTTATTTGTAATTTCAATTTTTCTGATTTATTATTTTATTTTTTTCGTGTCAAGTTTAAATTAAACAGGTTTTTCGTGTCGTGTCGGGTTACCCGTATTATAAACGTATTGTATTTGGGTCGTGTATTTTGACACGAATAATTAAACGGTCGAGTTCGGGTTCAGATCGGACCTATAATATTTCTATAAAAACACGACCCACGAACACAAAACACGATTGACACCCCTAAGTATAGGGACCATCTTGGATGATTGTCATCCGCCATACCCGCACGCATTATTTTTCCATAATGGGATGTTAACATATGCAAAGGCTTGTACAAATCAGCCCTGACGGAATCGCCCGCAAGATATGAATAGGTTATAGTGTTTGCTCGAGAGAGATGAAAGTATGGTTAGATTTGTTAAATGGGGTGACAGTAGCTTTATATGACCAGTTCTAATGGGCTTCGAGCTAAACGGGTTTTGGGCTAAACGAGTCACTATTAAACGGACTAGCATATTGCGAACCTAACCCTAACTCTAGTGGGCTTCGGGCTAAACGCACCACTATCAGGCTACATGCCAAAAAAATATTTTTTTATTTAAATCTAATTTTTATACTAAAGTATGTATAAAAATATAACATTCAAGCTAAATATGCAAAACTAAATTACAATGCAGAATAATAAACACCCATATAATAAATATTTGTTTAATACCTTTTGACTTTTGTCAAATAAATTAAATAAATGTAAAGAATGGTAAAATGCGATTTATGTTCAATATTTGTGTGTGAGGGAAGTTGGAATCTCAATCAACAAATTCATCTTTATGATTATTTGCATAAATTTTTAATTATTTATCACATTTTAAGTCATGAAGTGTCTAAACTATTTAGATTATAGTGTTGTATTTATTATAGGGATATAAATTATATAACATTTTAAGTCACTATAAAAAAATCTTTCTTAGGAAAGGTTTCGTAAGTTTTGTTATCCCTTAATTGACCAACTCTCTATTTTAAAAAACACAAAATGCAAAAAAAAAGAGAGAGAGAGAGAGAGAGAGAGAGAGAGCCGGTGGGCCAGCCCGTTTAACCAGCGGTTTAATCAAGGGCTAAAAAGGCCTGGCTGTTAAACGGGCTAGAAAAAATAGCCCTTATCCTGTTAATTTTTCGGGCTAAACGAGTTTGCCCATGGGTGAGCCCATTTAACATCTCTAAGTATGGTAACGGCCTCACTAAGCCGGCGTATGGAGGAGCAAGAATGGTGGGTTGACCAACTCTTTTTCCGTCCCTCAAAAGAGAGGAAAATTCTCATATTTACCAAAATAACACCGCTTCATTGAAATGGGTTTAGATATGGGACTCCATCTCATGGATTTGACAAAGTGAAACGGGCTCATATAAGCTTTTGTCTTTTCAAATTTGACTGTGTACAATACTAATTAATTTTTATCTTTTTCTTTTTTAAAAAAATGGTAACTTTTTGGTTTTGATCTGTTTTTCATATAAAATATCAAATTAATTATTTTTTATTATCTTTAATTGATACCCATATTGTATATATAAAATAAAAATAAATATAATAAACAAAAATATAATATATGTTTACTCAAAAATTTATTTTGTTATGGGATCTACATTATGCATCGAGTCTATTAGACATCAATTTATATATTCATGTATTTTCGATATTTGTGATATATGTATAACTTTATTTAGGTGTAGCTCATTTCTTCATAAATATATAATTGTATTAAGTTGATTAAATAGAATTAAAAATATTTATTTTAATTGAAAAAAATATCTCAAAATATGTATCGATTAAATATTATATATATTATATATCCATACATAGCATTATTTATAGTAATGTAAGGAAAAAAATAGTTTCTTATTTAATATAAAATTATATTCATAATTGTTCTTATATATAGAAATTAAGTTTTATATTTATTAACATGTTTTTCATTTAATAGAAAATAATGTTTATATTAAACATATTTTGATATTTAACTTTAAAAATTCTAATCTTCACACTTATTAAGGATCTAAAATATAACGTTGATGCCTTGAGTAGGTTTATGAAAAATCATCTTTCAAGGATTGAACACACATACAATCTTGCGTGAATTTTCATGATTATGAGGTATGATATCTTCTTCTTCTTCTTCTTCTTCTTCTTCTTTTTTTACTTCATTGGTCTCAAACAAAACGAGTTAAATAAGGGTAGTTTAGTCTATTATTGTGTAATTAATACTCTCAATAAGGAAACAAGACTATAATTTGGGACGGATTTAAAAGAGAAAGATGACATATCTTATTGGGACGATGACGATATGGTAAATCGGTTGAGCCGCACCAATACCGATATGCGATCGAATATCAAATCGGTAATTCGGATCGGTATTCGTTTTAATTAATTTGACTCGATCGATATTCGGTACAACATTGGTAATTTAATCCAAGATATCTGAAGATCAATACACATATTGTCCATATTTTTATTAATCGAAAAAGTTATTTATACATTGGTAATTTAATCCAAAGATATCAAAGATCGAATACACATATTGTCCATATTTTTATTAATCGAAAAAGTTATTTATTAATTTATGTTTAATCCTAAAAGATAATTAATAATACTAATAATTGACTAAATTCAATATTTGCTCCACTAACTTATATCTAACCTAGCTACTTTTGTCCATTAATTTAGGAATGTGACAAAATATGTTACTAACTTCTAATTTATTGTACGCTGAGTTCAATCTTTATCGGGCAATTACGAAATCAACCGTAATTGGCTTCCATATTTTTCGTGATTATTCGTAAATCGGATGCAATCAAATCAATTAAGACTCTTTAATTCCATAATTTGTTTAACCATTCTATTTATGGGTTATTATCTATTAGTATTCTCTTACAAAATTACGCTTATTGTAAATAAATTAATTAAATTATAATCATTTATGTAACTCAGTCTTATCTTCCGACGGTTAGGATTAGTCCTTACGGTGTATATATATCCAGTGAGACCAATATTTGGGATGAGGCTATAAAGATTGATATAGACCGTTGGCATAAAATTTTCAGATGGCTCAAATTAAGGGACAAATATATTTACTATTTAATCAATTTATTAATATTAAGTGAAATCTGCAAAAGAACTGTCACGCCCAAACTCACAAAGCTATAATAACCAAAATCCATTTTTCATACCAAAAGAGTGAAATATACATATCGTATAATAATAAAATCAATGGTACAAATATAATTTCATTGATTTAACATTAAAAATAAGATATATCATAACAAAATATAATACTCCAACTTTAATACTTGGGTCTTATTAAATAAATTACGAAAAATATTGTTCAATATAATTTACCATAAAAACGACCAAAAAAACTAAAAATTAGCTATGAAATATGATCTTCTTCTTCAATTTATTTTTGGTTTTCCTAAAGGAAAAAAAAAAAGCAAATACGAATGACATAATGAGTATTTAAAGGTGGGGACTCTTTCAATTCTTTAATAATATTTTTCGGTTTTGCCAAAAAAGAAAATGTATAGTTAGATAAAAAAATTAGTTACATAGATAGGCGGTAAAAACTTAATATTTGTTTCTATTGAGATTTGAACTCATGACCAAAAAGAGTATAAAATGAATCAATACCACTGTGCCAAATCACTCATAATTTAATTATGTAAACCTTTAGTATATATATATGTATATATTCATATATATATATATACATATAAAATATAAAGAAAATCCTTGTGCGGCGGCACCACCTTGCCACCCCTACTCCATAGCCACCACCTTATACTTTGTTGTCCATTGGATATTCTTGTGGAATGATTAATGTTTCTTTGCCTTCAACAATATTCATGTTCTTCAACACAATTTTTTTACTGTACTTTTTCATCCTTGTGTTAATGGCGTGAATTATGAGAGAAGTAATTTGAAATTTGGAATGATTTATTTTATGTGACGTTATTTTATTGATTGAGATGAGTAAGGAATGTGATAGATCATTCCTATTTTGTAATCGTTTTAGTGGTTAATTGTCAATTAAGATTGATTTTATATTGTTACTCTTTCTTTGATTAAAGTAAATATTTAATGTAATATTCGTCGATTATCAGTCTTCCATTGATTTACGAGAATAGTTTATATTAGTCCATAACCCTTCGGTCTCGCCTCAAATACTCGTCTAATTAGATCCGAACCCTATATATATTATATGCTATTACTCTTTTACTTGTACTCATACAGATATCTCTCACACGCACGTACACGCATGCGCACATCTAATTATCTTGGCCCATCTAATACTATTGATCAACATAAGTGGGCTTGTAGAAATTAGAATGAACCCCAACTATTTTTTGTGTTTGATATATCATACCCCCTTTAATTATCTCTGGACGCAATTGACAATTGTTGCTTTATTAATGGTGTACGTAACCTAAATAGCTGAAGAACAACTGAACAAGCTTTATTTCTTTAGAATAGGAAAAATAATAAAATTTAAAAAAAAAAAAAGGCCTCAAGATTCAACAAAGAACAAACAATTACAGAGACAAGAGAATTAATAAACAGAAGAAGATTATTTAATATGAGATGAGAACATGCACATTAACATTTCACACTATAAAATGTTTTAAGTTTAAAATTCAAGAAATAGAAGGGAACAATTTCCCCCAATTTTAGATGCCCCAAATAAAACTCAACAAATCAAATATATACCCAAAAAAAAAAATTCTCCCTAACAAACACTGTCCAATTTGAAGCAAAACTAAAAATAGGGCCATTCCTAGGGCAGTCAAGGCGCCGCCGCACAGGCCCCTCCGGCAAGAGCCCCCCTGGGATTTTTTTCTAGTTTTCTTCAGTGGTTTTATAAAATAGATATATGTACATAAACACTGCAATCTGCCTAAAGAGTTTGATTTGATCAGTGGTGGGGGTGTTAGGGCTAACCTGGATGTCTTTCATTTTGAAAATTTTCATTTTCAGAAAATCTTTGAAATAATTTTTTGAGAAGTTAAAAGTAAAATTTTGAAAGTGTGAATGGATATGTAATGATGACAATTGATGTGATGGTTTTTTTAGGGAAAATTGTGTTTGGATATGAGATTTTTTTGGGTTTGGATGTGATGGTTGTATTTAAACATTGTAGAAAAGAGTATTGTTGAATCCAATGTCATTATAATGGTATGATTATGCCCAATTTGAGGCACAACACGATTGATCGACACGAACACGACACAAAATTATAGGGTTTGGGCTGAGGCTTATCCAGTTCGGGCCGTTATCGTGGCACAATAAGACGCGATAAAAATCGGGTTGTTATCGCCCTGACACGATAAGGCACAATAATGTTTTTAATTATTAATAATTAATTATTTATATGGGTAATTTAATAATAATTAATTATTTTTACTTGACTATTTTTAATAAAAATTATTTGAATTTATGTTTTAGGTATTAAATATAAAGAATATAAAAAGATCACAAGTTTTATTTGTTAATGGGCCAAATGGGACAAATGGGATTACTTAAATAAATTTGACAATTTTTCTTATCGTGTTTACCGTTTAGGCCGTGTTTTTCGTGCTATTAATGTGTCGGGCTCAAGGGCTTAAATTTGTGTTAATGTTCTTATCGTCCGTGTTCGTGTTTGGGTTTATTGTATCACGCCATTATCGCCAGGCCCTTACAATTTGCCAGCCCTATGTGAAGTAGGCTTTAACCTGAGTCACCTGACAACAACTATTGAGGCTGGTTTTGTTGACTATTTTATTACTGAAGCACACCTTCTTCTTTGACATGAGGACATTATGGTCATATTAGAAGAAGGCATGAAGTCATAGCAACCCAAAAACAATAGACGTGCAAAAACCCTATGAAAAGACCACTCACTGTCAAACACATGTGTCAGAAAGTAGTGAATTTTAAATGCGAACAGTAATATCTGAGGAGATAATACTGTACATCTCCCCCAAAAACTCTATTCGTCTGCATCCAATCTCATACTCATGCTATTTTCGTCAAGCTAGCGGAAAATTTTCATTTTTCACCCGCATCCAATCGCGGCCTTATTTTTCCTCATTGAGTTCGTGGTTCCGAACTTCCGTCCAAGCAAAAATTCGGTTTTGTTGGGTTGGCTACACACAGCTTGCCGCTTGGCTTTTGTTTTTCCTTTTTCCATCCTTTTTTTTTTTTTTTTTTTTTGTTAAAAACTGGCTTTTGTGTTAAACCAATAACAAACAACGCCACCCCCACCCCAAAAATAAAATAGTAGTTGTGTTTATCTTTTATTTGATTAAAAAAATTATTGTATTGTTAAATAAAATAATAGAGTTGTGTTGTCAAATGAATGATTGATTGATAACTTTGCAATGTATAATGTATTGATAGTTTTTCCATTAAATATATGATTAATTAAAAATCTCTTTTGTAGCATTATTTTAATGAAATTAGAAACGTTGAAATTGAAATATATTATTTCATTATTTTATGTTTTGATCAATAAAATTATTTTTTGTAACATTTATATTTTTAATATAATTTTTTATATCAATAAAGAGGGCCCTTTTTTTTTTCCACACTGAATCCTTCAAAACGTAGAAAAATCCCTGCTCAAAAACATGACCGGAAACCTAAAAGATATCAATGCAAAGTTTCTAAATCGCAATAAAACAAAGAAAATCTCGAGGCTATCAATTTCTTCATCAAATTTAAGCAATAAGCATATCTATAATCCTGTCATTGGCAAGTTTTCATGGTTGATTCTAGGGCATGGCCTCGACTTGTACAAAATGATCTCCTTCTTGATCATTAATCATCTTAATTTATCTTCATCTCCCTCCATTAAAGAGTAGGTTCTTTCCACTTCAAATACTATGGATTATTTTAAGAAGTTATTTTATTTGTTTATTTTATTTAATTTGTGTCATATTTATGTGAATATGTCAGTCAAAATAGAAAATTTCAGTTCACTGACAGAAATAATTTTATCACTAATTTTACAGTTACCTACAGAATACTTACATAATGAAAAATTTTATCACTAATAATTTTAATATTATTTTTATTTTTTTAATGGTTTAAAAGTTGCGTATATGTAAATTAAACAGTGTGTTTCTTGCTGAAGAAGCTGGTTGGCTTGTTCGTTATTGTGCTGCTTTATCACATGGAGGTCGAGCGTTCGAATTTTCCACGCGGCAATGGTACTGCCTTTTTTCTTCCAACTTTATTAAGCAACGGAATTTAGATTTTTAATTAAAAAAAAATCCAACTTTTATTGATAAAGTTGGCTGCTTCAGTTTCTCTTGCACATTTAGGTCATAGTTCAAATCTTTCTCCCAACAATATTTTTTTTTCCCTTTAACATTAATGCCATGTTTTAACTAAAAAAAGCCACAAAAAAAAAAAAAAAAAATAGACTTCTATCTCCGAGAAAACCAACAAATAAAAATTAATCTTTAGTTGTTCTATTTTCACAATAAATGAATTGTATCAATATTCTATTTTGCCTAGACTTTCATTGTCTTCTCAATGTCTATTCTGAAAAATAGAGGCTTCTATTCCAAGAAAACTAGCCAATAAAAATTATTAATCTTTAATTGTTCTATTTTCGCCGTTGACATTAATTATATCAATATTTATTCTATTTTACTTAGAGTTTCATTGTCTTCACAATGTCTATTCTATTTTGCTTAATGTTCCTCCTCAATGTCTTATAGTTTATTTCAATTAATTGATTGTTGATTTTGCAGATAGAAATGTAAATATATCAATTTTCTTTGGCTAATGTATTGGTAGTGTTTCATTTATATATGTTGATTATTGAAATATCTCTTTTGTAGCACTATTTTTATGAAATAAGAAATATTGAAACTGAAATATAATGTTTCATTATTTTACATTTTGATCAAATAAAATTATTTTTCATAACACTGATTAATTAATTATTTCTTTATATCAATATAGAGGCCCATTTTTTTTCCGCACTAGGCCCTTCAAAACACAGAACGGCCCCGCCCCAAATTATACCAACAAATTACGAATGGACTAATAATTTTTCAATTTCTTCGTGATTTTCTGTAGGTATTTAATTACCAACAATGTTAGATTCTATAAATAATTTACCTACAATGATTTTATATATACTTTACAAATTTCTTAGTACTTATCTACAGATTTTTCTGGGTAAACTGCTTTTTTCTTGTAGTATGCTTCAGATCGAATAGAGATCTTATAATTTAATAATGGAATTCTAGGTGTTCCGTTTTTTCATTAGGGTGGGTGGGGGTTCGTTGGGAAGAGCTAATTAGATGTTATCCCAGTAGTACCCAACTCTATTGTGTTGGGAAGATGTTAATTAGTTAAGGAGTAAGACAACAACAAAAAAATTATTAATATTAGTTTATATAAGAGATGAACATGACATTGGAAGAATAGCGTTTTGTCACCATATGAAACAAATAGGGACGGGTTCCCCGCATCAAACCCGCCCGATGGGGCAGATCTATACCCGCATAAATGGGTCCCAAGCGGGTCTCGGATCCAAAATTACAAAACCCGCCGAGGTCCGGACGGTCCCGGTCCAATAGGACCCGCCGGATATATAAATTTTTATTATATTTTTAAATATGTATTTAGATATTATTGCATTATTTACTTTTAGATTTGAGTGTTTATTGATTTTAATTTAATAATATAACATCTTGTAATATTTTACTTTGAATATTGATTGTGAGTATTAGTTAAGTACTATTAATTGTAAGATCGTAATAGTATTTTTTTTTAAAAAAAAGTATCTTAATAGTAGCTAAATAGTTGTAAAAATAGTTATAATAAGATGCATAATTTTTTTGACCTATTGATGTTTGATTGCTTTTGAAAATTTGACCACAAATACAAAATATAAATTATTACAAATTAAAAAATATAGACCCGCCCCCCACGGGTTTTCGTGCATGGCGGATCGGGTCTTAATTTTTCTTGGTGGAATGTGTCCGCGCTTGGCCAAACCCGCCCCATTACCATCCCTAAAAACAAATAACCATTATCGATAAAATGTGCTAAATTGAAGTAAATTTATCGAAGTAAGTTAGAATACGAAACATCATTAAAAAATGATAAAAGCTATTCTAGTTAGTATATGCGATTGCGTATCACTTGTCATGAATTTATGGGGTAAGTAGATGCTACCGGGCTGAGCTAAACCCGAATTATTGGGGGCTAAAAAATTTTGGGGGCCTAAATCAATAAAAAATAAATATTTAATACTAAAAATTAATATTTTAAAATAAAATATACATATAAATATGGAGATTTCGAAATTTTGGGGCTAAATCAATAAAAATAAATATTTAATACTAAAAATTAATAATTTAAAATAAAATATACATATAATATGAAGATTTCAAAATTTTTTAGCCCCCCATCTAATACTAAGAATACGCCCGGATGCTACCAAGTGGGTAGTGCCCAACTTCCGTAGGATTGTGACATGTGTTCCATTTTAATTTTCTTTTTTTTGAAACAAAATACATGCATATGTCATAGTGGGACATTTGACAAAATCAAGGGACATGAGCACAACTCACTGGGGAAAGATCAAACCCCGAATTTATGTTTGACCACAAAAGAAAGTTAATAATCAGTTGGCAGTTCTTTACTTTTATAATTTGGTAAAATATCTAAAACATTAATATTTAAATGTATATAGGTATGCACAACGTATGACCACATACATAATTGTATAATTATAATTTATTTGAGAACAAATCACGAGCTTGTAGCCCAAGTGGTATCACTTATCCTTTGTAAGAGTATTGATCGGAGTTCGAATCCCAGATCTTTCGATTTCTTTGAATTTGAAATCTATCCTCTCCCATTCATCCAATACTCCCAACTTATTTAAAAAAAAAACACTTATTTGAGAATAAAAGAAAAACAATATATAATATTAATTTAAGATTAAAAGCAAAATACAATAGCCACAAATATATATTCACATAAAACCATTGACATCCAAATTAAGATCTAAAACCTTTTTGAAAAAAAAATCTCACAACCAATTATCATCATAAAAAGTAAATATCGTTAGAGATAATATTGGCAAAAACTCATATAGACCGTCTTACGGATCCTATTCCGTAAGACGGATCCTCCCGCCCAACTGATTGGACCGGTAAATATTTAAAAAAAAAAAAACCGCAACTAATAGCCCCCACCCGCCACGTGCCCCCACCACTGCGCCCATGCCCTCTTATTTTAAAAAAAAAAAAGAGCTCCATAGGGGAATTGAACCCACAACCTTAATGTAGGTAAGGTGGTGTTTACCCTTAGACCATTGGTTCTTGTTCTACATATTTAGTATAACCTTGAATATAACCATGAATATAAAGCTTCATTATCATCCCTTCATTTTAAAATTTAAATTCTCTAAATAGGAAGTGATACTTTATCCGAAAAATAGTGATATTTTTGAGTAATAAATATGATACTTTTAAGGTGAACATTGATACTTTAATTTTTACATCTTCAAAAAATAAGATTTTTAATGTACTGTTCTAGTCTTGTAACTAATGTTTTTTCCATTGAAAAGCGATACTTGTCTTTGGAAATAGTGATACATTTGATATTAAATATGATACTTTTATGATATTAGATATTACATTACATTGAAGAACAAATAAATATATCGAGTTAAAGTAACACCTTTATCAAGAAAAATATATATTTTTGAGACAAAATATTATGTTTTAAGAGTAAAAATATCTGTTTTTTTAAATAAAGTATTACATTTTTTAATAATAAATACAAAGAAAGATGAATAATAAATATGATAGAGTTAAAGTAATACTTTTATAAGTAAAAGTATTTGTTTTTTGAGATAAAGTAACATATTTTTTAATATAGTCACAAATTATGAATATATTATAATAAATATATATATATATAACAGAGTTAAAGTAACACTTTTATACGTTAAAGTATCTATTGTTTGAGATAAAGTATCATGTTTTTTAATATAGCCACAAATATGAATATATTATAATAAATATATATATAACATATTAAAGTAACACTTTTATACGTTAAAGTATCTAGTTTTTGAGATAAAGTATCATGTTTTTTAATATAGTCACAAATTAGAAATGAAGGAAAGAAGGAAAAATAAAAAATAAATATAATATAGTTAAAGTAACACTTTTATAAGTAAAGATATCCGTTTGTTGAGATAAAGTATCGATTTCTTAATACGATTTACAAAATAGGAACAAAAAAAGAGGAAAAATAAAAAATAAATATGATGTAGTTAAAGTAACACTTTTTTATAAGTATTCATTTATTGATATAATGTATCATGTTTTTTTAATAGACTTGGGTTCAATTCTTAGCCTTTACATTTATAGGCGTTTTAAATTTTTTTCAATTACGGGCGTATTTTTGAATGGGTTTATATAAATTGTTATACTAAATTTGCACAATAAGCACTAGTGGTATATTGGTAGAACACCACCTTAAGTCTATTAAGGTCGCGCCTCATGGTTCAATTCTATTTGTGGAGTAATTTTTTTTTTAAATAAGAGGTGTTGTAGGCGGGTGGGTGGGCTGTTCTTTGGGCGGGTGAGTGGTGTTGTAGGCGGGTGGGTTGGGCTCTAGGCGGACTAGTGGGTCAACGTAGTCGGGGGCGGGTTCTTGGTAGGATTCGCCTTACGGAATAGGATTCATAAGACGGCCCTCAAAAAGACCTACTCGATAATATTTATCCTCAACAAACGAAGTGTTAGTGATACTCCATTTCAGAAATTATATAGCAACTATGGAATATGATTGTTATCAGATATTATCCAAGAATGCTAGAAATCAGCATCTTGTCACACTTGCCATCATCCTAGGTTGACAGTACTGTCCTTCCCTCTCATACACAATAGCCAATAGCATTTTAAAAAATAAAAAGGAACTTGGGCGGGGCCTCGTCGGAGGGGCCATGTGCGGCGGCGATGCCTTGACCGCCCCAGAACGGCCCCGATAGGTGTCAAACTGGAAACTATAAAAATGATTAATTATTTTTTGGCATAAAAACGAAAAAAATTATTAAATTTTAAAATAGAAAAATAAAAAGACAAGCATAATAATTACTACTGTACACAGTTACACACTCAAATTTGAAAAATTAATTTTTATATAATTCCAATGAAGACATTTAAAAGAAGACTATAAAAACTATCATTTAAACAATAATTTTATTCAGAGATTTTAATTACTTTTTATTGTAACTAAAAAATGACAGAAAGTTTCCACTATTTTAAAAGACTTCTTCCCTACTTTTTAGCATAATGCTCTTTTATACGATTACAATGGTTTCATTCGACTTGTCAATGGATCTGATTTGATTTGCTGTGCAACGTCTATCTAGCACAATCGAAATTTGGACATCAAATTAACATATTTAACTTTTTTTTATGACGGGAAACCCGCATCCGCTAGTCTTTGAGTCACAAGACCTGGATAAACCTTTGGGAGGGACGTCTAGCCCGCAAACTACGCCAACCGGATAAACCACACTACGCAGTTCTGTGTGTGACATGCGCCAACCAAGAAATTGTAAATTAACATATTTAACTTTTTTTTTTTTTTTTATGATGGGGGAACTAGCCTCGCAAACTACACTAGGCAAGTCTGTCGATGCACTAACCAGAAAGTGTTGGTAGGAGAAATCGAACTCGTGACCTTTCGCCCCCGCGCCACCTACTCCACCAACTTGGCTACCTACTCGTGATAGGCTGATGGATTTTGAGAGGCTAAATCAATTAAAAATAATACGTAAATACAAAAATTAATATTTTAATATAAAATATATGTAAAAAAGTAATAATTTGGAATATTTAGGGGGGGGCTAAAGCCCCTCATACTATAAGAAGGAACCGCCCTTGTTCCCGCCATTTGCATTCTGATCACAAACCGTACTGAAACATTTACATAAATGCAATTTTTGAGAAATAGTATATATACGCTATATCAATAATATTTTCAGTGCATCAAATAGAAAACAAAATAATGTTATAAGACTGAAATTTACTTGTGTGTTTCTATTGATATAACAAGTAATTAACAACAATATGTATGGATTCCCATTGAATCAAGGAAAGGCGGAGCCGGGTTGTAGGAGCGGGGTGTACACGGGATGAGACGGTCCGAGAGATTTTGAAATCTTCATAACCGCCCCAAAGTTTAGAGATCCCAAAATTAAATCTCCAAAACCGAACCACAAAAACCTCCATCCCGAATAGTCCCTAAATTCGGAGATCCCAAAATTAAATTTCGGGATGGTTCATGATGTAGATTCGGCTATAATAGGACGGCAAGAGATGGTGGGGATGGGACAAAGGAGAAACGAAGATCAAAAATTATTAATAGATAAAACTCAATAAAAGTGGAATAAATCAATGTGAAAATCATTAAACGATTATACTTTCAATCTTTTTTTTTAAGTACAATTTCAACAATATATACTAAAACCATTAGAACTATATGAGTTTAATTTTTGATATTTTTTATTTAACTACTATATAAAATTCCTATAATCCATATTTGAGTGCTAAAATTTTTATATTATAATTATAAACTGTCTTTCATGATATAGACTATACTACAATATTAGTTTAATATCGTTTAACTTTTTCAATAACTTTTTATCTAATTTATAGTTAAAAATATTGATTTTGTTTTGGGGATTTTAACATAATATATTTGGATATTACGTTATTCGTATAACTAGAAGTAAAAACCTATAATCTCAATGAATGATGAGTTTAGTATTCTCTATTACACGTATTCTATAATCTTGGCTCATTTTTCTTGGCATTTATTAGACTAATAACATTGATAAATTAATATGAAATGAACGTTGATGTAAGTTTATAGTCTCAATATCTCAATTTATTGATTAGATGATTACTTTACTTGAGGTGCAATTCACTAATATTTTAAATAATATTAATGTCAGTTAATTTTCTTGAATAGATGATGAGTTAGTTATAATTCATAGTAAGTTAAATATCATCAATTTAAAATATTTTTTATAAATCAAATATAATTTTATAATTTAACTTATTTGGCACATTTAAATAAATTAGCACGATGACGACCCAATTTTGATAAATAATTAATACAACATAGCTCTTAGTGAATTAAATTCATATTTAATTATTCATTTGATATATTGATAAATATCTCTCTGAAGGAAGGCTCAAAGGCAAGTCAGCGGTAAGGTATCTAGATTGCTAAACTTTTAATTTGAAAATTTCTAGAATTATGTTTTATATAGCATTGAGTTTCAAAAGACTGTGTAGTTAATTTAGTATCAAAATATAAATAAGATAAAAATATTATATATATATATATATATATAATTATTTAATATTGGTTATTGTTTTGTCTTGGTTTGGTATGGTTCGATACAGATATTTGAAAAATCTCCAAAACCCGTTGTCCCGTACTATGAAAAATTTGGGGATGGTTCGATTTGGGGAAAGTCAAAAGTCAATGGGTATTTTCGGTTCATATGTTTTCGGTTCGAGTATCGATTCAATTTTAATAATCTCCATTTTCCATGCACACCCCTATTTATTAAGAAAGACGCCTTAACTTTTTATATATCTTAAATATATGTTATAAATACATTAAAATTATGAACCCCAACCCCAAATGATTAATTTACTTTTTAGGTTATTAAAACATTATCTTCCACAATAGCAATTTTTTTAGGAGGAGGTCTTATATGAGATCGTCTCATGGATCTAGTTCATGAGACGGATCTTAAAACATACACAAATATGGATTTTTTTCATGGGATGAGTTTAAAATTTTATTTAAATATAAAATCCATCTAATGGTTTATATAAATGAGATTGTCTTATACAAGTTTTTGTGTTTTTTAGTATTTCAGTAGCATATTTGAGTTCCTTATATTTCAGTTTGAAATTTGATATTTTTGCTGACTTTTGCTCTACCATTTGTCATATCTTACGTTTGATGTTTTGTCGTATATATTCACTATAGGTGATAAAAAATTGATACTTATTTGAAGAATCAAAATTTGTTTTTTTTTGGACAATAAAAATAAAAATTAAAGAGAGTGCTAGTAAAACAGAGTGATAGTGGCAAGAAATTTTATTATACTTCATAAATATTAATTCATGTGGATTGATTGTACGTATTTTGACTTTTCTGCTTCCCAGTGTAATTATATAATGTGTATTTTCGTATTTATCAAGGCAAGATTGGTGGATAAGAATCACATTTTGGTTAGTTTATTACTTGTGTACATATATAGAAAGAAATTTGTTACACTTTTAGAATTGACTTGATCGGATGAGTAATCAAACACAATTTAGGATGCCTGTACTAAATAAATAGGCTAGTAAAATAATGATTGCTGCTATTATTTTAATGGAAACTTTTTTTCGAGAGGTATTTTATTGGAAAATTTAATAGTAGAATTTTGTGCAATTTCCATGTAAATTTTTCCAAATCTAATTTTCAAATTTCTTGGTTTGCTTTCCATTTGTTTAGAAATAATTTCTAGCTAGAAGATATATACAAAACAAATATTATTGGTTGGGTTAAAATAAGGACTATTTTGTATTTTTTTCTTTGCCTCTAAAACAATATTATTATTATAAGAAAATTTAGATCTCGCTCCTGAAATTCAGAATTTTTGTTCCGCCATTGCCTACATAGATGGAGCCACTTCCCAAATAACTTTTTCTTTTTCTTTTTAATTATTTTATTTTATTGTTTATTTTTATAAAATTATAGTTGATTAAGCGAAAAACAAAATCTACCCCACAAAATGTTTTTAATGTATATATTTTTCTTTTTAAAAAATTATATATTAATTAGGTTAAAAAATTAATAAAGTGTGTCACACTAATTATTTTTGATGTAATTTATAATTGTATTTATTTTGTCCTTTGTTGTAAAAATTCATGGATGTGTCTCCGACTATGCATGCAATGGCGGAACCAAGGGGGCCTTTGCCCCCAAAATTTTCCAAAATTTGTTTCCCCCAAAAGTTTTCCAAATTAATTTTTGAAAGATAAAATAAATGAATTAATTTACAATTGCCCCTCCCAAAATTTTCCAAAAAAAAAATTCCCCCCAACAAAAGTTGCAAAAAAAAATTTCTCCCCAAAAAGTTTTCCAAATTATTTTTAAAAGGTAAAATAAATGAATTAATTTAGAATATCTCTCCCCAAAAATTGATAAAAACTTCAAATAGTTGTCTTTTACAATATAAAAGCCATTAATTATGGTTAGTATTTGAAAAAAATTCGCATAGTTTAAATTTATAAACTCGGTCCGTTTTCGCCCCCCAAAGTCGGAATTCGTCCGCCATCTTTGTATGCATGGATACATTTGTTCACCATATAACATGAACAAATATGAAACTTATTGACCAACTGGTTTTAGTTGTTTTTTGTTCCCTTTATTTTTCTTAAATTTTTAATTGATACATATATTGTATGAAACTGATAATAATAGTAACTTAAATTTTATATCAGCGTTATTGCAATCTTTAGGCCATCGAGACGGCCATCTAGAACCTCATAATTAGTAACTTAGGCCTAAGCCCCCAAATTTAGTGAAATTAATAGTTTAATTAATTTAGTTATATATGTGTTGATTTAGGTATAAATAAACCGGATGTACTTCGGTCGTATTCTAGACTCGAGCCCTGGTACTTCGTTCGGATGACTGTAATAGAACACACGTTAGGCTAGGAAGGGTTCCCACTAAGACCCTCCGATGCTTAAGTCGTCTGAGATCTTAGGTCAAAGTGAACCGAGGAGCGAGGTGAATAGTAAAATAGTGAATACCTGAAAATGGTTGCAATCTGTAGTATTTATAGTTTTGGTTGGGCTAGGCCGTACAAGCTAGCTCCACGTGTCTTGATCTCCTAGACCCAGATGTCACTATCAAGGGATATACGGTCACGATCATGGGTCAACCCGGATCATTACTTCGGGTCGGGTTTGGATCCTTCAGAGGATACGGATCCTTCCTCGAAATGGGGTCCGACCAGGACTTACCTCGCGTAGGTCGCGAACCTTTCGTAGTGATGTCGATTGAAGATTGATATTAGTCCAGTCCACTCGCTCGGGGTCGCGGGCCTACTTAAGGTTCGTCATGTCCGCTAGGTGGTCTTTTCGAGACGTGAGCTTGACACCTCGGTTCGCTCGAGAGCTATGGTTGGGCCCCTCGAACCATAATGATGGCTCTGGAATTTAAGTAATACTTCGAGGGTAAGGTGGTCTTTTAACAATACTCATCATTACTCCTCGATTATTTTTATTATTTTAAATCAAAATAACTATTAATGGACCATTGAATTCGAAAAGTCTCTATATTTTTAACCATTAGATCTTCCTTTTCCTATATATATAAAGCCGAGAGTTTCACCTCATTTGTTACCATTTCCTTCAGCCAGATAAATAATTTCCGGCACCGTGGCTCGCAAATTGCTTCGTCCGACGGCTTTCTACTCCTTCGCTTGTCGAGGTAGCCCTTCGATTCCTACTCGTCTTATATCTTTATTTATTTTTATTAAAAGATTTTTCTTTCTTCACCACGCCTCTCTTTTATAGAAATATGAACTCCTCGGACCGAACCTCGCTCTTCTGGACTCCGGCTCGAGCACTTCGAGTTCGAGTTCAAATTCGAATGACTCTAGCTCAGACCCGGGTTCTAGTGTAAATCCAAATAATGTAATCGGGTCTCACGAAATTTTAGACATTGATCCTATTAGGGCTATTAAAGTAGGTTCCCATAGAGATGAGAATGATGAATCTGATTCGGGTAATGGTTAGAAGGGGATGACCCTCTTGTAGATCCCGACCTTGAGTTCACCGCCCCGGGCTTTGATTCGGTCAATAGTTCGGTTCTCCGAGGTGACTGAAATTAGGCAAAAAATTTTCATCCCCGACACTTACCGTGATAATTATCCCCCCAAGGGTGATAGAATAGACAAACCCCTCTTCATTGCTTAGCCTTTTTCATTTAGCTAGCCTCGAGGCAGGCTTGAGGTTTCCTCTACCTCAACCTGTTGTGGATATCCTGAATGGTTTGTGTGTGTCCCCGGCCCAGTTAGTTCCCAATGCCTACAGGCACATCGTGGGCTTTGTTATTCTAATGCAATACTTTAGAAAGGACCCATCCTTCCCTCATTTTTGGGCTTTGAACTCCCGAATTCGTCCCTACCACCCGGTGAGAAAGGGTTCTTTTATATTTCACCTAGGCCTAGTCGTAAGTTACTTCATCTCCTTCCCTCCTCTGTGTGGCCTTGGAAGCATAAGTTTATTTACATTCGAGCACCTAGAGAAGATCCATGGGCCGTTCCTTTAGAGTGGAAGGTCACTCGACCTCGCCTTCGCAACCTCGGTCCTGTGACCTGGGACGAGGATTTTGTGAAAAATGAACTTACCCAAAATTGGTTCGTGGCTGGGAAGCTTTTAACTGAGGACGCTCTTTCTCTTGTCGACCTTAGCCCCGCACCAAAGCCGAATTTGACTTTAGGTAATATCTTTAACTATGCACTTATTCTTCCCATTTGCTTTGCTTAATTAATCTCTAGTTCGTTTTTCTATCTTGCAGATATGGCGGTTCTCAATGCTTTAGTAAAGAAACAAATGAAAGATCAGAAGGAGGCTTTACTATCTCGACGCAAGGATCGCCCTCCTCCTGTTCCGAAGTCCGAGGCTCGAGGTGCTTCCAGCCCCAACCTCATACAACATTGGAAGAGATCCCTTTCGAGCCGCAAGGGGATCCTTCGTGCTGGGCGAGCCAAGAGCCTGTTTCTTCCCCCATCTCATAGTACTCCTCGCCACGTGACCTCCCATGAGGTGTTGAGTCCTCCAAGCCTAGAGATAAGTCAGCAAGAGCCACAAGGACAAATCTCGAGAAAGATAAAACTCACAAGGGCAAGAGCTCGAGTTCGCGGGATCGCGACCCTCGCGAACCCTCTTTGATCAATAAGCTTCGATCGACCCCGAGGTTGAAGTTTCTAGCTGGTCCGAATTAGATGAACATCTCGCTTGGTTGGAGAGGTGTGAGACTCGATTAGCCAACTTACGTGCGGCGGAGAGAAATAGTACTCCCAAGCCCTTTCGAGGCCCTTCGAGGCCTCTTTACCTCGCAAGGTTCCTAATTGGTTCATTAATGGTCGTAGCTCCGTCCTTGAGACTCATGCCGGGAAGATTCTTTTGAGTTATACAAGCATACCCTTCTCCGCCCTCACCTCGACCGACTTCACTCGATTAGAGGAACCGATAGCTCACAATAATTTCATGGTTAGTAGTTCGCTTTTTATTATTATTTTACCAAATTTATCCTCTTGTTTTCTCGATGCCCTGTTTTCCCTTTACGTAACAATGCCATGCTACATCACATGTCTTTACGTCTTTGTTAGTGAAAGACTTTTATGACGAAAGCGGCGAAAGGACTTGGATCATTTGACCAAAGCGGCGTGCCAAGACCGAGAAAGAAAAAGCTATTAACGACGCCTGTAGCAAGCTCGCCAAGAAAACTCCACTTTAAAATCAAGTTCAAGATATAACTTCCCTGACTCACCAAGGCTCGAGAAGATCTTGAACGTTTGAAGAAAACACATGAGCTAGAACGTCGGCAATCCTTCGACCTTGGTCGTACTCGAGTGGCACCAAGGAATTTCTTGATTCGAGGAAGATTTTAAATCGCTACTCATGGGGCTCGCCTCAACGGTGTTGAAGCCTTCCTTGGTTCGTCGCCCTTCGACACCTTAGTTGCTCGCCACAAGATCGGTCTACCTTTTCGATGGCTTCGAGAAATGTCGAGATCAAGGCCTCAAGAAAGGAGCCTATAAGGAGGAGTTCGACCTCAATCTTTTGGACCCTTTTGAGGAAGATGAAGGTGATCTTTGGGGTCGATGTGGATGCTTCTCTTGGTCCCGAGGAGCCCGAGGAAATAGACGAATTTTCCGAGTTGGTACGCTCTCACTCGGCTACCTCGGATCGCGCTCCCGGGGTGATGAAGATGGTGCCAAGCTTCAAAAGTGCTTCTTTATTTTTGTTAAGCGATAAGCCTCGTTTTGTAATTTTAAAACTTTCTAGGTTGTCATCTTTTGTAATTTTTGTAAACATTGTGACGTCCTTGGGTACATATGACTTCGGACTTCGCTATTGGGTGCTTGTGCTTTCATCCTTGATCTAATGTAACCCGCTTAACATATTTTGGAATTATGTCATTTCGCATTTTAATCGTTATCTTTTTGAGATCATTTTTGGCTTTTAATCTTTTTAAGCGATCTTTCGCAGTCGCTTTCGCCGCGATCTTTTTCGGGATGGCTTATGGCTTTTAATTTTTTGAGCGATCTTTCTCGTGTCGCTTTCTTGCCGCGCTTCTTTTTCAGATCGCTTATGGCTTTTAATTTTTGAGCGATCTTTCACAGGTCGCTTGCCTCGATCTTTTCCGGATCGTTTTTGGCTTTTAATTTTTCGAGCGATCGTTCGCAGGTCGCTTCTGCCGCGATCTTTTTGGACGCTTATGGCTTTTAATATTTTGAGCGATCTTTCTCGTGTCGCTTTCTTGCCGCGATCTTTTCGGACGCTTATGGCTTTTAATTCTTTGAGCGATCTTTCTCAGTCGCTTTCTTGCCGCGATCTTTTTGGACGCTTATGGATTTTAATTTTCCGAGCGATCTTTCGCAGGTCGCTTCCCTGCCGCAATCTTTTTCGGACGCTTATGGCTTTTAATTTTTAAGCGATCTTTTTCGGATCGCTTGCCACGATCTTTTTAGATTGCTTCACGGCAATTAAATTTTGAGCGAACTTATGTGGGTCGCTTTAATGACCTCGTTGGGGTCGCTTTTTTCATCGCTTTCGTTATTTCATCGCAAACCAAAGGGGAGAAGATTCTCCCAAGTACTAATTTTAATATTCATCGCAAAAAGAGGGTTACAACTTACAAGTTTATTACCTAAGTATAGAACTTGCGCAAATTGTGGATATTCCATGGCCTAGGAGCTCTTTTCCTTCCTCGAATTTTCCAAGCGGTATGTGCCCCTTTTCGTAACCCTTATCACCTTGAAAGGACCTTGATTCGCCCTTCCAATTTTCCAACGTGCCTTGACACTTCGACCTTCTTCAACACTAGATCTCCCACTTGGAAACTCCTTTCGTGCACTCGCTTATCATAAGCGGCCGCATCCTACCCTTTTTCTTTGTTTGTATCCGAACTAGGCCCTATCTTTTTTTCTTCAATTGTTTCCAAATCTAGTATCCGAGCCTCCTCATTCCGAATAGGGTCGAGATGGGCGACCCGTGAGAAGTTTCCCCAATTTCCACCGGAATGACGGCTTCGTAACCATAAACCAACCAAAAGGTGTCTCTCCGCCGAGGTCCTAAGCGTGGTTCGGTAGGCCCATAGAACCCCCGGGAGCTCTTCCACCAATACGTCTTCACAACCCCAATCGGGTTTTCAAATGTTGTAAAATAATTCTATGTGCCACCTCGGTTTGGCCATTGCTTTGTGGATTCCCACCGCCGTGAATGCTTTGCGAATTTTCACTCGCCGCACCACGCCGAATTTTCTTCCTTGGAATTGCGTTCCATTATCCGAAATTAGGGTTCTAGGTAATCCAAATCTATCGACCATATTCTTTCCAAATAAAGTCCATGACCTCGTTGCTCTCCAACTTTTGCTAAGGCCTCGCCTCGACCCACTTCGTGAAGTATTCCCACCTACTATGACGAACTTCTTTTGTGCCTTTGCCACGGGGAAAAGGTCTAGAATATCAATACCCCACTAATCAAATGGGCGGGCGATAGGTATTGTTTCTAGAGGCAGACTGGCGATGTGTTAGGTTAGAGTGGAACGGCACTTCTCACATTTTTTAGCGAACTCCAATGCGTCTTTCATGATAGTAGGCCAAAAGTACCCTTGCCTTTAAAATTTTTCGAGCAAGGAGCGACCTCCAGCGTGGTTTCGCAATTTCCCTCATGGATCTCCCTCATTACGTATTGCGCATTCTCCAAGCAAGCACTTCAACATTACCCCCATATGATTTTTTAAATATATCCTCTCCAATTATCTCGAAATCTGGGCGCTCTCGTCAGTATCCTCCTCGCTTCACTTTTATCCTCTGCAAGGGTTCTATTTTTCAAAAATTCCCGATTCCCTCAAACCAAAGTACCTCGACCGATCTGCCGAGAGCCAAGGTTTTTCCCGAATCGATCCACTGGTCCGCTTTCGGATGTCACCCGATTGCTTCGCTACGAACAATTACTTTTCTCGAACTCATTTCGACACCGCTTAGCAAAACGTGCAAGGCATCGCTCTCTCATTTTCTTCTCTAGGAATCGATGTAATCGAAAACTCTCAAAATTATCCACCACTCTTAGCTTAGCCCGAGCCGGATACTCGGACATAGATTTATCCTTTGCTTCAAACGACCCTTCCATCTCGCATTGCAACTAATCGGGAATCCGTATACGCGACAAGCTTTTAACATTACATTTTTGTGCCATCTTCATCCCCGCTTATTAATGCTTCGTACTAACCTCATTATTTGTCACCGCTAAGTCAAGTTTTAAAGCTACTTCCACTTCGAATGAATTCGGTCCTTGCAATAAAATTCCGGCTCCTCCACCCACGACTACTGAGACGAACCATCGACGTGCGGGAGCCACGACACCTCGACTTGGGTCGTTGGTTCTAGGATCACGACTTCATTAACAAAAATCGCCAACACTTGAGCTTTGATCGCCGTCTTGCATTGATATTTAATGTCAAACTCTCCGGTTCCATCGACCATTTTACTAGGCGACTGATAGCTCCGCCGTCCCAAGATTTGCTTCAAAGGCTGGTTGGTAAGTACAATGATCGATGATATTGAAAATATGGACGTAGCTTCCTTGCCGCAACCACTAGGGCCAAGGCCAATTTTTCTGCTTTCCAAATACCTCTCCTCCGCTCCTTGCAATAATTTGCTCACATAGTAGACCGGTTTGTGCACCCCTTCCTCCTCTCTTTCACTAAGACCGAGCCGATGCTCGTTTAGAAACCGCTAAATCTGGTACAATGGCTTGCCTTTTTGTGCTTGGACAATAAAGGTGGCGAACTTAGGTATGATTTAAGTTCTCAAAAGCTTTTTCGCACTCATCTGTCCATTTGAAATTTTTCATGTTGCGAGTAGTATTAAAGAAGGCTAGTTTGGTCGCCGGACCTCGAAATGAACTCGTTAAGCGGTGCTAGCTTCCCTATCATTCTTTGGACCTCATTAACTGTTCTTGGCGAAGTCATCTCCAAGATTGCTTTTATTTTTTCTGGGTTCGCCTCGATGCCCCTTTCATTAACCATGAATCCGAGAAATTTTCCACCTCGCACTCCGAAGGTGCACTTCGTCGGATTTAATTTCATCCCATAAGTTCGCATGATACTGAAGGCTCGCCAGGTGTGTAATAGGTGATCCTCTTGTCTTTCACTTTTCACTAGCATATCATCCACGACACCTCCATCGTCTTTCCAATCTCCGCTTGAACATGAGGTTGACTAATCGTTGATACGTCGCTCCAGCGTTTTTCAACCCAAATGGCATCACCATATAACAATACACCCCTTTGTCGGTGATAAATGAGGTTTTATCCCGATCCTCCTCGGCCATGAAGATTTGGTGATAGCCTTGGTATGCGTCCATCATGCTCAACAAAGCACATCCAGCTGTTGAGTCTACCAAGAGGTCGATTCGAGGTAGTGGATAGGGATCTTTTGGACATGCTTTATTTAAGTCGGTGAAGTCCGTGTACATCCTCCATTTATCCGTTGTTTTTGGAACAATCACAACATTCGAAAGCCACTCGAATCGAATCTCAACAACGTGCCCGCCTCGAGAAGTTTATTCACCTCGCTTTCTATAATGCGGTTTCTCTCACCTCCAAAGCTTCGCTTTTTACGCTTAATAGGTTTTGCTTCCGAGTCGACATTCAAGCGATGTACGACTACCTCCGGATCGATACCTTGGAAATCGGATGGCTTCCATGCAAAAATGTTTGCATTCTCTTTCATGAATGGATAGTCAAAAGCTCCAAGCTCGGATCCATTTGTGACCATATGCGCGTGAACTTCTCGAGATCGGTGGATCTAGCTCCACCCTTTTATATTGCTCCGTTGGCTCAATTCTATATTCCATAGTCCGTGCCTTTTTGTACACCTATTTCTCTTTCTTACTCATGCCCGTTTCCTCTTCTCGGGTAACTGTTTTTGATGGTTCGAACCTCTCGCGCCCCTTTCTTCTTCTTTAATGATAAATTATAGCATTCTCGCGCACTCTTCCGATCTCTCCTCACCTCACCAATTCCACCGAGGTTGGGAATTTTAGCTTCAAATGATACGTAGACACGATTGCTTGGAAACTATTTAAGCTAGGCCTCCCTAGGATGACATTATATGCAAAAGGAGCGTCGACCACCAAGTACTTAATCATCACTGTCTTTCTGCACGGCAGGGTCCCAAGCGAGGTTGGAAGATCGATGGTTCCCAAAGGGATCACCTCGCTTCCTCCAAATCCAGTTAGAGGCGTGTCAACAGGTTGCAACGTCGCCACCTCCAACTCTATTTTTCTAAGAACATATAGGAAAATCACATCCGTTGAGCTACCATTGTCTATCAAGGTTTTTTGGACCGCGAAATTTGCAATATCCACTGTAATCACCATGGGATCGTTTTGGTTCACTTCAATCCCAGCTAAGTCCCGATTGTCAAAAGTGATAGGAGCTACCTCTTGTATGTTCAGATACTCAAAGGTCTCTTGGGAGCGTGGACTAGAGTTCGCATACTTTTTCTTCTAAAGCACTCTGCGAATCGCCTCCACTTGGACCTTCGCGATCATATGTATCACTCCCATGCGCGGTAAATTCTCGTCTTGCTTATCTCGCCTTGCCACGGATCGCTCGCGTGGCGATCTAGCCTTTCCTTGCCGGGAAATGGGCTTCGACCTCCGCGCGATTTATGCCTTGGTGGCGACCGGCCTCGCTTCTTTTTCATGCCTCCTATCGTCCATCTCATTTCCTTTTATTCTCACGAAATTTTTCAAATATCCTTGTTGTATGAGCCTTTCTATTTCATCTTTTAATCGAAAACATTCCTCCGTATCATGGCCATGATCTTTGTGAAAATGACAATACTTCCCATTATCTCTCCTCTTCCCCGGCGTCGCTCTCATCTTTCTTGGCCATTTCAACATGTCTTTTCCTTCTATTGACATTAACGCATGTACTCTGGGGACATTCATTGGGGTGTACCCTCTTGAATCGTGTTGCTTGTTGGCGATCCCGATCTCGACCTCGCTCTTGGTCTTTCGGACACAAGCGAGCTCTCTCTAGGATCTTTTCTCGCTCGATTCTCTCCGGGTTTGCCACGGACCATTCATGATCTTTATTTCGTTCATCTCCTCTTCCTGGATGTATCGTTGGGTCATGCCCATCAATTCTTCTTTATCCATCGGGGTCCCGCTAAAGCGAAGCTAGTGCCCCCTTCTTGATCCATGGACTAGTATATTAGTCATCATGTCGATCCGCATGTCCCGCACCTCGAGAGCTTCGTCATTAAATATATTAATGAAGTCTCTGAGCGGCTCGCCCTTGTAAGTCCAAGCGGCTACGATAATCTAGAGGGGGTGAATAGATTATCTCAATCTTTTCGTTTTTGCCCTCTTTTTTGAAACAAATACGCCAAGACAATAACAAAGGTGCGGGAAGTAAACAACACGCGTCGATTTAAAGAGGTTCAACCCACCAGGGCCTAATCCTCTACCACCCCAAAGATATCGGGATGGATTTCAAAAGAAAAAGAATTTTATTAATTACCACAATTAATACAAATTCAACTTACAACACTTTGAAGAGCACCACACTCTTCTTCAACACACACCTTGGAGATTACTACAATCTCCCTTTGAAGATTACCACAATCTTCCTTCAACGGCACCTTTGAATATCACCACAATCTTCAATCTTGAAGAATACCAAATTCTTCAATACTTCAAGAGCACCACACTCTTGAAACACCTATCACCTAGATCACCCAAGTGTATTCTTTCCACAAGAATACTCACAAGGATGTCTTGTGTTGAATGATGACAAAATCAAGATTACAACTCAATAATGAATATTACATTTGAGTGCAAGTGTAATCAAGAAATAAAGCCTAGACCTCAAGATGTGAAAGTGAAATCCTTAGCTATAAATACAACAAGAGTGTTGAATATGAAAGTTTGGAAATTTGCGTGATTTCTTGTTGTGAATTTGCTTGTGTTGTTGTATCTTGTGTCTTCAATTCATCCTCTATTTATAGGGAAGACTTAACCAACATAGGCTCCTTCTTCTTCACTTTTGTCTACAAAAAGAGGATCACAAGATTTAGAAATATTGTACAAAATAGAAAAGCAAATCTTGTTGTCAATGTGTTCAACGGTACAAATTTTTTTGTCAAAAGATTTGTAGCGACCGGTTGCCCTGTTGAAGATTTCGATCGTTTGAAAAAGATAGTGCGATCCAGTGCAGTCGGAGGGGGAGTCGACCGGCTGGGTGCGATTAACCGTCGACCTCACCCTTGACCGGTCCCGGTCCCCTCTTTTTTCACAAAATATGTTTTGTTTGATTCAGTATCATTTTCTCAACTCTTGTGCACAGTCGACCATATGGGCGATGCCGTCGACCTCCCTTTGAAAATGTTGTCCGATTTTTCTCAAAAATAAACTTCAAGAAATACTCCAAAAATTAGTAAAAACATTTTAAATTATTTGGGAGTATTTAGACAACATTTATAAATATAGTTTTGGTGTAGAAACCAATTTAAACAAAACCATCAAAAGTGTTGTCCAATTTTTATCAAATTAAAAACTCTAAGAAATACTCCAAAAAATTAGTAAAAACATTTTAAATCATTTAGGAGTATTTGGACAACATATAAAAACATTGTTTTGGTATAAAATCTTATTAAAACAAAATCATCAAAATCTTGATAAAAACATTTATCTAACAAACTCCCCCTTTTTGATGATTACAAACCAAAATAATTTTAGAAGGTCGATTTTAAAACAAAACCAATTTTCCGGTCTAAAACATCAATCCATTATAAGAAACATTCATCATAAGTACAAACACACAAGGATAGGAGCAAAGATTTTTCAAAATCATTTTGCACAAGCTCCCCTATCAACATGCATAACAAGAACCAAATCATTAAAAGCTAAAAGCTTGTAGCTTTTGCAACTTAAGCTTGGATTTCATGAGCTTATAAGCTCCCCCCTGTCACAAGACATCATTAGTCAAGCATAAAAGTCCATAATTCATCAATGGACTAAGAATCATTCACAACTATGGCTTTTGAGAGCCATAGCTTTTGGCTTTTGAGAGCCATAGCTTGTAGCTTTTTTGCAAGCTTATTTCCGCTTTTTTTAGCGTTTAAGCATTTCTCCTGTTTCTCCCCTTTGGAATCATAAAAAGAATGTTAGCACAATAAAAACATCATACAATTATAACAAAGTGCGCAACTTAATCGATTTATCGGCATATTGATCATTGAAGTTTAAATTCCAAATAATAAGGGAGAAGTCAATCAAGTGAGTTGCAAAAGCTTATTTGATTGACAAAACATGATCTCTATAAACTTATAAGCTTTTCAAATCAAGATAATCATGTAGGTGATGAATTTTTCATTGAAACATTTTGTCGAACACTTGGCGTCGTCGAATAAAACAAGAGATGTATAACGCCTTGGTAAATTTTTCAAGCCAAAAACTTTTCATCATCAATTGCAATAATACAACATTCATCCATCAACAATAATAATTCACAACACAACTTTGCAAGAATTCCAACACAAAACAATACATAAGCACTTTCTCAAGGGTTCCACCCAATTGAGATAAAGGAGTAGAATTCTTACCAATTAATCGGAGAAGTCGAGTAATAAGGATGATAAACTCGTACTAAAAACCCAAAAATATAGAATATACAAGAAAGAAATTATTTTGGGTGAATTGTGTGTGAAAAATGCGAAGGGGTTCGATTTTGGAAGAAAAGAACCAAAATAACGTTTAAGAGGACAGAACCATTTTTAACTCTGAAAATGGCAGGGGCGACTGGTTGAAGGGCTGGGCGACCGGTCGGAGGCTAGGGCGACCGGTCGGCCTCGGCTCCTTCACCCATCGCTCTTTTTCGTTTTGCAAATTCAAGTTTGATCCAAAAATTCGATTTTTCGCCCCTAAGTTTTAAAAACGTGCAAAATGCAAACATAGACCTCATTCAATATACATTATGTCATAATCAAGCTCGAAATGAGGTAAAAAGACTCGACGGTAAATGAACAAATGTCCGCGAGTTAACTTTGAGACGGAATTAAACACATCTCAATTTTACGTTTAAGAAACGCAATCCCTTTTTAAAACGAACGTAGAATCTCAATATGTTTAGTTTGATTATAACAAACCATATTTGAAAAATTATTTTCAGGACTTGTTATCCCGAAAAATGTAAACGTTTAAGAACTTTGAATACACAAGTCATAAGAAGAAGTGCCTTTCAAACATTTGAAAATTTCTTTTAACGGCACTTAAATGAGATTCGTTGGGATAGTTTTTTTTTTTTTTTTAATTCGAGCATATAGACATAAGGCATATAGAATGTCGAGTCTATGAGAATAATAAACGAAAACATACCTCGAGCTTGTTTGTCAATCAATACATTGGTAGCCATAGAGGTTGAGATAATTCTTCCTTCTTCAATGCTTAACTTCTTCAAAGATTCTATTGTATACTTTGATTGTGAAATATAATCACTTTCTTGGCATTGTTTAACTTGAAGTCCAATGAAGAAATTCGGGCTCCCCTATCATGCCGATCTTAAGTATACCTTGCAACAACTTAGAAAATATCTTCTTCTTGACAATACCTTCGAGCTACTCACCTTGCCTCAAGCTTGACCCGAAATACCAAAAATAATTTCGCAAAATCTTAACAAGATATCTTGCACAAGAGCATAGTAATATCGAATAATAGAGACACAATAATAAGTAACACATACTATGCTTTAGGAAAAATCATCAAGAGTTCAATAAAAACATGCAAGTTCAAATATGCTTATAGAAAGCTATATAAGGCCTCTTTTGAAATTTGAAAATCCGAGTGCATATAGTTGAGACCTCATTTATAAGAAGCATATGATCAAGAGCTTTGACAAAGCAACCAAGAATAATGACATTTATATGAGCAATAAAATGCATAACTAAGAGAGGATAAAAATCAAATGTCTTATCAAAATAAAGTATAATCACTTACTAATCTCGGATAAAAACAAGCTAAGTCAAATAATGCCTTTCAAAAATCAAAACATCCTCTTAATGGCACTTATGTGAAATACTATGAAATATCTTGAAAATCAAGCACATAGGCATGTGGCAAACATAATATCAGTCATAAGATGAATACCGAGTGAGAAGCGTGCCTCGATAGTTTTATGGTCCTCTTAACACATTATGACATAAATAGCCATTGGTGAGGATACATGAATCATAAACAATTCTTAAAACAAGACTAGCACAAAACATAGTAATGGAGGTGTAGGCTAAAGCAATAAGGTATATCACAAGTATGCTTATGCTATATAAATCCATAAGAGATAATAAATCAAATTTTTAGTCATAGTAAATGTACAAGAGTTTATATAAGCATCATACAAGGTCTCATTTTCAAAATATTTTAAAAACACAAATATACATTGAAGACCTTAATTTTTTAAAAAATATTTGAAAACTCATTTGCAATTAAGACACAAATAAAAACATGCATAATAACAAAATAAAATGCATATTTAAATGGAGAGATACGATTTACCAATTTCGCCATTTCCACGGGTTATGTCTCTCCCTTTGTAGATAGTATCTTCCTCTTGAGAAATCATTTTGTTGATGATGTCTTTTCCAATTTTGCCCATTTTCGAGTTTTGTCCTTCCCATTTTTGATGGTGTCTTTTCTTTGAGAATCATCTTGTTGATGATGACTTTGCCATTTCAAGGATTGTGTACTTCCCATTTTTGATTATATACTCTTCTTGGAAATTTATCGTGATGGTGTATTCTCCTTTGATCAAATGACACGGGCATTTGATATCTTCTTAGCGGTATGAATTTTCCTTTATTATTACGTAGGGTACCTAATATGACATTTTTTTGTGGTACCTCAAGTGTTTGGGTCCTTGGGGATTAGCTTTGAGATTTTTAGGTCTCCAATAGAAATTAGAGCTATTTCTAGCCCGACAAGTATTAACCGTATGACCCTTTTTACCGCAATAAAAGCAAGTAATAATTCTAGGAGCATAATGATCAACATGCTTATAGACTTGATTCCTTTTCATATGATTAACAACATTAGGCTTATGATCAAGTCCTTGTTTCAATTTATCACAACTATGAACATCAATAATATCGGTCATTTTATCGGTACTCAAGTTGGATTTTGATAAATCATTTTTCATGCAATTAATATCCTCAACAAGAGTACTATTTACTTTTTCAAGGTTTCTAACCTTGTCGGTGTGGTGGTGTGATCACATGAAAGTGATTCATAAGAGGAAAATAAATTATCCTTATCAATTTTCAAAATATTGAATTCCTTTTTCAAATTTTTGTATTTAACAAGTAAGCTTTGGAATTCATTTTGAAGTTCATCAAAATCATTTTGCAAATCACTATAATCATTTTGTAATTCATTATCATAAGAAGTGGAGGGTTTAGAACTTACCTCGTTTTCGAAGCCCATAAGACATCGTTCGTTTTCATCGACGTCGGAAGTTGTAGGAAGCTCATCCCATGTTGGGTTTGTATCCATTTGAGAAGTAGATGCTTTTGAGTGGCTCCTTTCATTTGCATATACTTCTTCTAATTTTCTCCATACTTCATGAGCCGATTTAATTCCTACAAGATGATCATATTCCAAAATGGTAAGTGAACAATAAATAATATTAAGAGCTTTACCATTTAAGGAGATGTTTTTCTTCTCTTCATCATTGAGCTCTTTGAGGCCTTTGTGTAGTGTGTCCATCATTGGAATGAATTCTTCATTTACGACCGTGTTCCAAATATCGAACCCGCAACTTTGTAGATAGCATTCCATTCTTTCTTTCCAAAATGTAAAATTTTTGGAATCGAATAGTGGTGGCTTGGTGGTGGAGGCGCCGGTAAGGTAGACTTCATTCGTAGCCGGTGATCGTTCCTCTTTACTCGCAATGTGGAACGAGCTTGCCAAAGAGTTTAGCTCGATACCACTTGTAAGTCCAAGCGGCTACGATAATCTAGAGGGGGTGAATAGATTATCTCCATCTTTTCATTTTTGCCCTCTTTTTCAAAAACAAATACGCCAAGACAATAATAAAGGTGCGGGAAGTAAACAACACGCGTCGATTTAAATAGGTTCAACCCACCTAGGTCCTAATCCTCTACCACCCCAAGATATCCGGATGGATTTCAAAAGAAAAAGAATTTTATTAATTACCACAATTAATACAAATTCAACTTACAACACCTTGAAGAGCACCACACTCTTCTTCAACACCACCTTTGGAGATTACCACAATCTCCCTTTGAAGATTACCACAATCTTCCTTCAACGCACCTTTGAAGATCACCACAATCTTCAATCTTGAAGAATACCAAATTCTTCAACACTTCAAGAGCACCACACTCTTGAAATACCTATCACCTAGATCACCCAAGTGTATTCTTTCCACAAGAATACTCACAAGGATGTCTTGTGTTGAATGATGACAAAAATCAAGATTACAACTCAATAATGAATATTACAATTTGAGTGCAAGTGTAATCAAGAAATAAAGCCTAGACCTCAAGATGTGAAAGTGAAATCCTTAGCTACAAATACAACAAGAGTGTTGAATATGAAAGCTTGGAAATTTGTGATTTCTTGTTGTGAATTTGCTTGTGTTGTTGTATCTTGTGTCTTCAATTCATCCTCTATTTATAGGGAAGACTTCACCAACATAGGCTCCCAACATAGGCTCATTCTTCTTCACTTTTGTCTACAAAAAGAGGATCACAAGATTTAGAAATATTGTACAAAATAGAAAAGCAAATCTTGTTGTCAATGTGTTCAACGGTACAAATTTTTTTGTCAAAAGATTACACGTAGCGACCGGTTGCCTGTTGAAGATTTCGACCGTTTGAAAAAGATATGCGATCCAGTGCAGGTCGGAGGGGGTCGAGTCGGCCGACGGGAAGTCTGGCCGACCTCACCCTTGACCGGTCCCCTCTCCTCTTTTTCACAAAATATGTTTTGTTTAGATTTCAGATCATTTTGTCAACTCTTGGTCTGTGTCGACCATATGGGACAAGGTCGACTTCCCTTTGAAAATGTTGTCCGATTTTTCTCAAAAATAAACTTCAAGAAATACTCCAAAAAATTAGTAAAAACATTTTAAATCATTTGGGAGTATTTAGACAACATTTATAAATATAGTTTTGGTGTAAAAAACAATTTAAACAAAACCATCAAAAGTGTTGTCCAATTTTTATCAAATTAAAAACTCTAAGAAATACTCCAAAAAATTAGTAAAAATATTTTAAATCATTTAGGAGTATTTGGACAACATATAAAAACATTGTTTTGGTATAAAATCTTATTAAAACAAAATCATCAAAATCTTGATAAAAACATTTATCTAAATGACCCTCACTGTCTTATGGTAAAAAGATGGGTCGCTGACCTCCGAGCTCGCTTCTGACTTGCGAACTGATAGAGGAATTTTCTTGCCAACTGTTCATAAGACACGACGGTTCCCCTAGGGAGCCCAGTGAACCATTCCTGAGCTTTTCCTTTGAGTGTGGTGATGAAAATCCTAGCGTTCATGGCGTCTGACTGTCCGTAGAGTTGCATCACATGATCGAATGCGGTAAGGTGCTCTTGGGGATCCGCATTTCCATCATACTTAGGGAGATCAGGCAACTTGAATTGTGTGGTGACTACCTCCGCAAGGATATCCGGAGAGAAATGGGACCTCTCTTTTGCGGAGCGGATGTGATCGCCTTCTCCGCTTCAAATTATCCAGCTTTCGAGTAGCGTGCTCAATCTGCTCGCTAAGCTCATTGATATCTATCGCTTTAGGTGGCTCGCCCAAGTCCACTATCGGTTGTTTCGCTCGTGGTGCCGATCGACTGGCCACTTCTTCAAAGATCCTCTAATTCCCGCTTCATCACCGAACCCGTTTATCTAGGTAACTCCTTCGGGAGGAGTCCCTAGGTGCCTTTTCCTTTCTTGCCCTTTCTTCCATCCTTCGTTCTATCAACTTTTCTAAGTCGGTTGATCGTATATTCACCATCGGGTCCTCCACTTCCTTCTCGGCCTTCGCCTTCGAACTTGCAAAGATGGGGAGGTTCCCAGGAGGTGGGATCTCTTTCTCCTTATGGGTGTCTCTTCCATGTTCGGCCCGCGTGAGGTCAACACCCTTCACTTTCTCGGGAGTCTCGTCCATCCTCAATTCGACTTATTTCCCCGCTGACGGCGCCAACCGATTTAGGTATAAATAAACCGGATGTACTGCCGGGCCGTATCCCTGACTCGAGCCCTGGTACTTCGTTCGGATGACTGTAATAGAACACACGTTAGGTAGCGGGAGGGTTCCCAGCTAAGACCTCCGATGCTTAAGTCGTCTGACAGATCTTAGGTCAAAGTGAATCGAGGAGCGAGGTGAATAGTAAAATAGTGAATACCGAAAATGGTTGCAATCTGTAGTATTTATAGTTTTGGTTGGACTAGCCGCGTACAAGCTAGCTCCACGTGTCTTGATCTCCTGACCCGGATGTCACTATCAAGGGATATACGGTCACGATCATGGGTCAACCCGAATCATTACCGGGTCGGGTTTGGATCCTTCGGAGGATACGGATCCTTCCCTCGAAATAGGGTCCGACCGGACTTACCTCGCGTAGGTCGCGAACCTTCGTAGTGATGTCGATTGAAGATTGATCTTAGCCAGTCCACTCGCTGGGGTCGCGGGCCTACTTAAGGTTCGTCATGTCCGCTAGGTGATCTTTTCGAGACGTGAGCTTGGCACCTCGGTTCGCTCGAGAGCTATGGTTGAGCCTTCGAACCATAATGATGGCTCGTATTTAAGTAATACTAGAGGGTAAGGTGGTCTTTTAACAATACTCATCATGTGTATACGTATATGTTGGATGAAGATTCTTTCGTATTGATTAGTTTATGTATATATGAAATTAAATATTTCTTCTATAGAAAAACAATTGAACATTTTTTTAGAATATGAAACTATGTTTGGTTTCTACTTGAAGCCCAAGGCAAAACTTTGGATGATGATGATTTGCAAAAGTCTTGTATTAATCATATATACAAAATTTTAAGTTTTGGGAATCTTGTTTATACTGATGGTCATGTTTTTTTTTCTAGAACTGGATGTAATGAAATAAGTGCTAACAAAAGAATCTAATTCTCTAATAGAAATATTTGATGGTCATGTTTTTTTTTTTTTTTTTCTAGAACTGGGTATAATGAAAGAAGTGCTAACAAAAGAATCTAATTCTCTAATAGAAGTATTAATCCGTCATAACTCGTAATATTACTCTTTTCCAAATGCATGCAATACATGTGATTGTTGGTAGTTGGTACCTCTGTTAGTTAAAATTCGGGATGGGAAAAGTTCGTTATTTAGTACGCATGCGAAAGTATATTATAAATATTATATTTCTTGAAAGTTACGGCGAAATAATCGGTAAAAATACGAAAATATTTAATATACGGATCCATAGATGTACGGGTTTAATACGAATATAAAATAATTATTCGGGAGTAATAATACAACTTATTTTAATAGTATGTTTACATAGATTGTAATTCATACTTATGTTTAGATTATATTAAAATCATTTTTAGGTATTTTATTAATTTACTTTAAATTATAACACAAATTAAAAATAATTATGTAATAATAGTTAATTAATTTTTAAGTGAATTGTATTTATAATTAGAATATATAAAACTTATTATATAGTTTTATATTATATTACATTATAACTTAACATAAATCCAAGATAATTATTTAATAATAATTACTATACTTATTTATTATTAATATTCTTATTTATTATTTTATAATATTGTAATTATACTTATAAATATTTTTTAATGATTTTTGATTTATTTAAATATTATAAAAATATTAAAATGAAGTTTCATTCAAGTATTATACGAATATTTAACTATAATACGAGTATTAAACGTTTTATTTGAAAAGCACGAAGTATTTAACGCCGCTTCAAAATCAGACGAGAAATAGAAGTATTTTTCAATTATTAAATGCGTCACGGATACTATACGGATATAATACATATATTAACTAACGAGAGGTTGGTAGTGCCTCACTCTTATTTGAGATCAAGTATATACTACAATCTAGATTAAATTGACCAACTATATTAATTATTAGAAATTAAATAAGAAATAATTTTATATTAAACTAGGCCCATTTTAAAACTTTGTCTAATGCCTAAAACTAGACATGACTCAATTTTAGATTAATAGTGAAAAAAAGTGAATCATACTAACTATTTAGTGTCACATCCCTAGCAACAAAAGGGTAAAAGATATGGATATCCACACACTCAATTGCTGTGAACAATGCCTTTATAGATACTCATGCAAAAGGAAACAAAAGAATACACAATGTACAAACAAATAGAAAGTTGCCTAGTATCTGCTATAGCTAAGGGTGCCGATTTGTAGAGTTGGCCCACGGCCCGAGCCCATCGGACTTTTGCAAAATTTCGCGGGACAGTCGGGCCTGATTTTGGTTGGACCTAAAAATCAATGGCCCAACCCCCCTATACATACACTCTATGTACAAAAATCAGGGCCAAAGCAAGACGAAAAGGTCGGGCTATAGCTTGCCTAGCAGGCCATTTGGCTGGGTCAAATAGGCCAATTTTTAGGCCTAAAAAATCACGGCCCGGCCCACCGACCCAAACCTTGGGTTGATTTGTGTTGGAAATATTTAATTTGGACTAACATATGTTAATTAAATGTGCATAGTCGTCTTTACGGTTTAATCCAATTAAAGTGATCTAATAAGGTTTTAATTTTGGATTAAAAGGGTATCAATTTGTTATGGGATTAAATGTGTAGATACTATTAGGTGATTTTCTATTTGTTGAGGGACCAAATAGAAAATAAAGGGGATACTTATCCAAAACGGTTATGGTCCCCCGAGGCGGACGGTTCATAAATAAGAGAAAACGCGTCTGTCTCCTTACCGAGTAACGTCGATCTGTAACTCAAGATTCTCAAGAAGAACCAAATGGGAAGACCAAAACCAGATCTAGATCCGAATTCTCAAGCCCTAATTTCCTAATGGATTGATGCACGCTCGCGATTAGGATTAATCTCTTCTCTTTCTCGGATTATCATGGTAGATCGGTCAAGCATGCTTTTGGGTTTTGTGAATTAAAGCATGCCTTTTGTGATTATGATTTCTAACAAGTGGTATCGTGAGCCACTCTATTCATGATTTTCTCGAGATTTTGGAAGAATTACTCGATTCTCATTTGAATTGAAATTAGGGTTTTCTTGAATTTCTTGGATTTCAAAGTTTTGACGTTCGGTTCTTTGATTTCTATGGATTGAGTAAAATAGTTTTTGATGTCACCATTTATTTGTTGTATTTTTCGAATCGGATTTTCGGCATATTCATGAATTTTTGGGAACTATTCGAGTTTAGAATAAGGACCACCCCTGTTTTGGTTGACTTTCAAGATTAGATGCCACGCTTCTTCGTTTTATACCCATTCTGATTATTGAATTTGTTAATGTTTCTGTTCTTTTCTTGAATTGAGAAATATTGAAAGTTCATGGATTTACATGTGAATTTTGGTAACTATGTTGTGGATTCACCAAATGTTTGGAATTTGGTTTCTCATTCGTGAAGTCATTCTCATGTAACTATAAAGTCATGAATTTTGAATTCAATGTTGTTGCTTTTGGATGAAGAAATTGATATTCATGTCTGTTCTTTTATTCCATTATGATGGGTTTCGTAGTAGGGCCTTTAAGGAAGATGGTATTTTTGACCAAATATTTGTGTTCTTGGGGTTGATCGGTAATTTTAAAGGAAAGTTAAGGATTGTTGTTACACCTTAGTTTTGAGGCTTGTGGCTCAATTGAAAAGTTTGAAGTATTATTATATTGGCCTCAAATAAATAAGGAATATTTGTATTGTGTGCAATCATTTTATTTTAAATTTGTTTGTTGCATCTCATGTCCAACTTGGTTTGTCTAATATTTAAAATGAATTTATCGAAACAAGAAGTCGCCAAAGTGACCTCTCTCTTCGTAGATTTATTCATTGAGAATATTAGATGTTTGTGTTTGTGTATATTCATGCGGGTATTAGCCGCCCCAAGGAAGGTTAATAATTGGCCCGAAATGCACAAACACCGCGTGGTGGTAAATACGTGGCAATTATAAGGTTGTCCATGTAAGTGATTTTGTGGCCCAAAGGAAGACAATATTACTTGACAGGATTTATTGTGTCGTGTTTGATCACTACAAGAGGTAGCCACTTACAAGTTAATATTCTTGTCCAAAGACTTGATATTAATATTGTCTAGGTGCCTCGAGATGTTACCAACTTATTTAAATTTAATGATTGATTATTCGGTTTAATGTGAGCATGACGGTTAATTTTGGTTTTGTTTTCTATTCGGCTATGATGTCTGCTACTTCTATTTCTGCTAACACCAACAACATTCCCATGCTCAATGGGTCGAACTTTAAGGATTGGAAAGAAAACATTCTGATCATTTTGGGCTGCATGGACCTGGACTATGTGCTAAGGGTTGAACAACATCCTTCTCTTACGGATGCAAGTTCTGCAGAGGAAAAGCGGAACTTTGAGAAGTGGGAGCGCTCAAATCGCGTTAGTCTGATGATCATTAAGCGCGGCATTCCAGAAGCCTTTCGAGGCACAGCTTCTGAGGAAGTTACTACGGCCAGTGAGTACCTTGCGGAAATTGAAAAGCGTTTTGTTAAAAACGATAAGGCCGAGACAAGTACGCTTTTGGCTAACTTGATCTCACTAAAGTATAAGGGGCGAGGGAAACATAAGGGGAGTACATCATGGAGATGTCTCATCTTGCTTCAAAGTTAAGGGCACTAAAGCTCGAGGTGTCTGAGGACTTACTCGTGCATTTAGTGTTAATATCGCTTCCTGCACAATTCAGTCAGTTTAAGGTCAGTTACAACTGTCAAAGGGAGAAGTGGACTCTTAATGAGCTCATTTCATATTGTGTGCAAGAGGAAGAAAGGTTGAAGCAAGAAAGAACTGAGATTGCTCAAGCGCCGAGATTTCCCGAGGATAAGGGCAAAAGGAAAAATGATGTTGAGAAAGCTGCTAATGATAAGGGTCCAGCACAAAAGAAACAGAAAGGTGAAACTCAGGATGGCTGTTTCTTTTGTGGCAAACCTGGACACAAAAAGAAGGATTGTACTAAGTATCGCGCTTGGCGTGTGAAGAAAGGTACATTTCTTGCTTTGGTCTGTTCTGAAGTTAATTTAGCTTCAGTACCCGGAAACACTTGGTGGTTAGATTCTGGTGCTACTACTCACATAAGTGTTTCAATGCGGGGTTGCTGAGCTACCGAAAGCCAACGATGGTGAAAGATACATCTTTGTGGGTGATGGCAAATCGGTGGAAGTGGAGGATAGGGCATTTTAGATTGTTATTAGGAACTGGTTTTTTCTTGGATTTGAAAGACACTTTTGTTGTAATCGTTTAGACGGAATTTGGTTTCTATTTCTTTTTTGGACAAATACGGTTTTTCTTGTTCATTTGGAAATTGTCAGTTTAGTCTTTCATTAAATTCCAATATTGTTGGTACTTTGGTTCGTCAAGTGCTTATGACAATCTATATATGCTTGATACTATTGTTTCATATAATGAATCCCCGCATGTTGAATCAAGAGGTACTAGCGAAAATTAAATAAAGAAAATTCGGCTAAATTATGGCACAGACACGTTTAGGTCATATCTCAAAACCAGAATTGAGAGGCTTCAGGTCGAGGCGGTATTTTGGATACACTTGAGTTTTCGGATCTTGATGTTTGTGTTGAGTGTATTAAAGGAAAACAGGACCAAAATAAAGAGATTAGGTGCCAACAGAACTTCGGACGTCTTAGAATTGATACATACGGACATTTGTGGGCCATTTCCTAAGGCTTCTTGGAATGGTCAACAATATTTCGTATCATTCATGACGACTACTCACGCTTATGGGTACCTATATCTAATTCATGAAAATCGAGTAAGACTGGACATGTTCAAGGTTTTTAAGGTCAAGTTGAGAATCAACTCAAGCCAAAAGAATTAAAGTCGTCGGATCCGACCGTGGAGGTGAGTACTACAGGCAGATATGATGGTTCGAGAGAACAACGCCCAGGGCCTTTTGCTATCTTCCTAGAGCAATGTGGAATCGTCCCACAAGTACACCATGCAGGGACGCCTAGCATGAATGGTGTTCTTTGAAAGACGAAACAGACTCTAAAGGATATGGTACGGAGTATGATTAGTCATTCCTCTTTGCGTAATCACTCGGGAGATGCACTAAAGATCTGCAGACTTATATTCTCAACAGTACCAACTAAAGCAAATTTGCTAAAACACTTTTGAGCTTTGGGTGGGTAAAGCCGAGTCTAAACCACTTTCACATATGGGGATGTCGGTAAGCTAGGCCTTATAGGCCAAATGAAAGAAGTTGGACTCCAAAACAGTTAGCGACTACTTTATTGGTTACTCGGAAAAATCAAGGGTTTTAAGTTTTATGATCCCACTAGAAGGTCTATTTTTGAGACGGAAATGCGGTATTCTTTGAGGATGTTGAGTTTGGGGGAGAAATAAGGTTAGAGACATTACCTTTGAGGAGGAGTCGATCTCGACACCTACATCGCTTCGATGATGTTCGAGGTTTCTATTCCCTGTCATTAGCCGAGAAGTAGATTGAACCTCAACAGGATAATGTTGAAGAACTCCCCACTCAGGTTGAAACTATTCAGGAAGAACAAACTCAACAACCTCAAGAACTAGTGCCATTAAGGAGGTCCACTAGAGAGAAGAGAAATGCTATTCCGGACGATTATGTGGTATTTCTCCAAGAAAATGAGGATAATAATGGATTGATGGAAAATGATCCTATCAATTTCCGTCAAGCCATGCAGGATCCAAACTCTCAAAAGTGGATTGATGCCATGAATGAAGAGTATAAGTCAATGTAAGACAATCAAGTTTGGGATCTTGTCCCATTACACGAAGGTGCGAAACCTATTAGTTGCAAATGGATTTTTAAGACCAAAAGGGATTCAAGGGTAATGTGAAAAGATATAAGGCTCGTCTTGTAGCTAAAGGCTTTACTCGAGAAAGAAGGCATTGATTTTAAAGAGACTTCTCTCCGGTTTCCACAAAAGACTCTTTCAGGATAATTATGGCATTAGTTGCACATTTTGACCTTGAGTTACATCGGATGGATGTAAAGACGGCGTTTTCAATGGAGACATTGATGAGACGATATATATGGTGCAACGTAGAAAACTTTGTGTCCGGAGACCCAAAGTCTATGGTTTGCAAATTAAAGAAATCCATCTATGGGCTCAAGCAAGCTTCTCGTCAGTGGTATCACAAGTTTCATCAAGTAGTAGTCTCATTCGGTTTTGAGACTAATGTTGTTGATGATTGTGTGTATCACAAGTTCAGTGGGAGTAAGTGTATATTTCTGGTCTTGTATGTGGATGACATTCGCTTACCACTAATGACTCGGGATTGCTACACGATACCAAGAAATTTCTATCAAAGAAATTTGAGATGAAAGATCTTGGGAAGCTTCTTAACATTGGGAATCCGGATACACCGTGATCATTCTCGGGGTATTCTTGGATTATCACAAAAGAGCTACATAGAGAAAGTGTTGCAAAGATTTGGCATGCAGAACTGCAAACCAGGAGACACCCCTATAGCTAAAGGAGACAAGTTTAGTCTCGAACAATGCCCTAAAGGAAATCTGGAAATTAAGGAAATGCAGAAGATTCCCTATGCGGTTGTTGGGAGTCTAATGTATGCTCAGTCCAGTCATTCGAGACCGATATATCATTTGTTGTTGGTATGTTGGGCAGATATTTAAGTAACCCTGGTATGGATCATTGGAAAGCAGCCAAACGGGTGATGAGGTATTTACAGAGAACAAAAGATTACATGCTCACATACGTAAAATCGATCGTTGGAGATCATAGGGTATTTCGATTTCGATTTTCTTTGGATGCCAAGACGAGAGGAGATCCACGGGCTACATTTTCTTATTGGGGAGCCATTTCATGGAGAAGTGCTAAGCGGACACTTGTAGCATCTTCTACCATGGCAAATTGAATTTGTAGCATGCTATGAGCCATCCAATCATGGAATATGGCTGCGAAATTTTGTCACTGGTCAGCGCATTATTGGGAATATAGAAAGACCATTAAAGTTGTATTGTGACAATAACTCGGCGATCTTTATATTCTAATAACAACAGGAGCTCTACTAAGTCAAAGCACATTGACATAAAGTTCTGGTTGTGAAGGAAAGAGTCTGAGTGGTCGATAACTATAGAGCATATCGGGACAGACTCAATGATTGCGATCCGCTTACTAAAGGATTAACACCAGGGTCTTTCACGAGCACCTTTGCTCGTATGGGTGTTATACGATTTCAGGATACTTTGGTTTAGTGGGAGTCCTGTAATTTTATTGCTCTATACATTATTTTGGACACATTTTGTGTATTTGGATATTTCTCGTACTGGATATAAAGTATTGATTTATTACACTCTGTCATTTTGGTTATGATTGATCTCACTAAGGAATAAGGTGGACCATTGAAATAGACATGTTAGATCACATTACATGTAATTTCCATGCTACGCACCCATGATTGATCTATGTCATTTGGTTGTCTTTGGTATATGTGATTATTGATGGGTTTATTCACGCATAAAGTGATGAAAGCCTCTTTAGTCCTATATTAGTACAATCAATGGACGAGATTGTTAAGGATACTCTTATATGTGACAATGCAAGGTTTGAGCTCATAAGGTATTGCACATTTGTTTGGTAACATATGTAGTCCAGTGGGAGATTGTTGGAAATATTTAATTTGGACTAACATATGTTAATTAAATGTGCATAGTCAGTTTTACGGTTTAATCCAATTAAAGTGATCTAATAAGGTTTTAATTTTGGATTAAAAGGGTATCAATTTGTTATGGGATTAAATGTGTAGATACTATTAGGTGATTTTCTATTTGTTGAGGGACCAAATAGAAAATAAAGGGATACTTATCCAAAACGGTTATGGTCCCGGCGACGGTTCATAAATAAGAGAAAACGTCTGTCTCCTTAACGTAACGCCGATACGTAACTCTCAAGATTCTCAAGAAGAACCGCTCGTTTGGAAGACCAAAACCGGATCTAGATCCGCATTCTCAAGCCCTAATTTCCTAATGGATTGCACGCTCCGCTAGCGATTAGGATTAATCTCTTCTCTTTCTCGGATTATCATGGTAGATCGGTCAAGCATGCTTTTGGGTTTTGTGAATTAAAGCATGCCTTTTGTGATTATGATTTCTACAGATCGGGCAGACGGCCAGGCAGGGGCTTGATTTTGTCACTCTTCGATTTGGGGTGGGTTCGATTCCGTGTCCGGATTCGTGGGTTAGAATCAATCAATCAATCCGACCTATTTTATTATTCGTGTCGAACCTTGAACCCGCCGACCCATTTAAGTCATATAATAAAATTATTTTTATTTACACTTAATAATTTCAACTTAATAAATTTAATTTTTTAAAAATAAATCACTATTACACAATTCTATTAATAGAAAAATATCATAATTTACCACATCAAAAAGAATTAACATAATTAAATAAATAACATAACGTATAACATATTTATTATATTTTGAGGGCAACGTACAAAACAATAACATCATACATAATAAATGAAGTTTTAAAATTTAAGAACACGTCTTGTTTTTTATTTTTTCTTATAAGTAATTATTTACTTAATTTTTTAAAATTAACAAACGAGTTAGACGCATTAAATGAGACATAGCAGTTGACTCGAACCGAACTTGTTTAATTGGTGGGTTATTCAGGTTCGTCCCTCTTTTACCCGGACGCAAGCCTAGACCCATACCCATTAATTTTGTGTTAGGTTCGATCGATTTGAGAATCAGTCCGAAATTGATACCCGCTATAGCCATTACGGTCTTCTTATATATTATCATTTAGTACAAAAAGAAAAATAATAATTTTTGTGATAAAACACAAAATCAGCACAATGACAGAGCATCAAATAAATAAAAATATTGACTGTAATTGTAATCATTTTTCTTGTAAATCTTTCCTTATGGTTTTGTTTTATTTGTACCTTAATAGGCTTCCTTACTAGGCTTACTGTATATGATTGTATATATGTGCTATATCAGATTTCATAGGTTAATAGGACAAAATACACAGCCTCTTTGCCAAAATCGTGTCTTTTGTCGAAGTATGCTAGAATACAAAACATCATTAAAAAATGGTATAAGTTATTCTAGTTAGTATAAGCGATTGCGTATCTTTTGTCAGGAATTTATGTTTGACCACAAAAGGAAATTAATAATCAGTTGGCAGTCCTTTACTTTTATAATATGATAAAATATCTAAAACATTAATATATTTTTTTTTGATAACTCGAACCAGCGCTACGCCCGACTATCTTTTCGGAGACAACAATTTCCGCTCCTCATTCTTGGCCAAGTGTTCGACGGTCACGACGACAACCAGATCCTCCAGGGTAAAGAGAACAATTATGTTCGACCCACCAATCTACTAATAACGATCTCTCCCGAATCGAACCCACACGGATGCTATTCAAGATAAGTTCCCACCAAATCTTCACTACCGCATATGCCTTGGGAGCAATTTGATGGAGTAGGGATATGAACCATCGACCTCCACCCCACAAACAATTTGATGGAGCGGGGATTAGAACCCCGACCTCCATCCCACAATTTTGTCTTTGGTCGTGGACTAAGCCACCGATTTTAAAAAAAAAAAAAAAAAACATTAATATTTAAATGTATATAGGTATGCACGACGTATGACCACATACATAATGGTATAATTATAACTTGTTTGAGAACAAACCACAAGCTTGTAAATTTGTAAATGAGTGGTATCGCTTACTTTCTTTGTAAGGGTATTGTCCGGGGTCCGAATCCAATATCTTTTATTTTATTTGAAATTTATCCTCTTTTCTCCAACCAAGACTCCCAATTTATTTAAAAGAAACTCTTTTGAGAACAAAAGAAAAATGATATAATATTAATTTAAAATTTAAAGTAAAATACAATAGCCACAAATATTCACATAAAACTATTGACATCCAAATTAAGATCTAAAAACCTTTTTGAAAAAAATCTCACCACCAATTATCATCATAAAAAGTAAATATTAAATATCAGTTGTTATAGATAATATTTATCCTTAACAAACGAAGTGTAAGTTCTACTCCATTTCAGAAATTGTTTAACAACTATAGAATATGATTGTTATCACATATTATCCAAGAATGCTAGAAATCAACATCTTATGACACTTGTCATCATCCTAGGTTGATAGTAATGTCCTTCCCTCTCATATACAATAGCCAATAGCATTTCACCTTAGATTAATTCCCATCTTGTGTATAAATGTACAACCATAGATGTAAGGTTGTACATTGAATTCAGTATTAATGAGATATACTATATACATCAACTTTTGTCCTTGTAGCAATGACAGCTTTAACTTTATTAGTTTTACAGAATTCTTTCAATATCATTATATTTTTATCTCACTTTCCAATCACATATTCACTTTTCTTTTTTTTTCTTCAAAGCAGTCTTTTGCTATTATTCTTTTAAAAACAAAAATGACTTGAAAGAACAGCCTCATCGAATCAAATTTCTTATTGCTTATTTTAGTTCTTATTTTGAGAATAACCATTCGTCGTATGTGTTAGCCTAACTAGATGAGACCCCGTATTATGCGCGGACTATATATTTATGAGACATTTGTTTCATATTGTGATATATTTATTTTCCTAATAGTTCTATGCACTATTTATCCCTCAATATTATGACAATTTTAAAATAAAATCAAACAATAATAGAAAAATATAATTTAATATTGTTCGTCTTTGATGAAGTCAAAAATTAAAAAATATATATCATACCTCATAATCATGAAAAATAAACTCAAGACTATATAAATATTTGAGTTAGATCTTTGAAAGTTGATTTTTAATAAACTCGCTCAAGGCGCAACTTCATCGCTATCGTGTTTTAGTCACATTTAGATCCTTAATAAGTGTGAAGATTACAACTTTGAAAATTAAATATCAAAATACGTTGATAAAAAAAAAAATATTTCCTATAAAAAACAAAAGTATGTTAATAAATATAAAAATTATTTTTTTATATATAAAAATTATTATGAATAAAATTTTATATTAAATAAAAAATTAATTTCATCTTACCTTACAATAAAGAATGCTACATATGGATATATGTAATATATATATATATTATATTTTGAAACATATTTTGAGATATTTTTTTCAATTAATATAAGTATTTTTAATTGATTTTCATCGACTTAAATAAAATTATATATTTATGAAAAATGGGCTACGCTCAAATAACAACTATACATATATCACAAATAGCCAAATACAAGAATATTCAAATTTATGTTCAATAAAAACCACTAGCTTGTAGCTCAAGTGGCATCGTTCGCCCGTTATAAGGGTGTTAACCAGGGGTTCGAACTCGTATCTTTCGATTTCTTTAAAATTTATTTCCTCCCCTCCGACCAAGACTCTAAACTTATTCAAAAAAATTATGTTCAATAATGTGACAACCCATATTTAAGATAGCGACATAAAAGTACAATATTATTATGTTATATGAGATTATTTATATTTCATGATTTTTTATGTGAATTTTTTAATAAATGGAAATATATAAAAAGAAGGAAAAAGGTCATGATCACAAGTCGATTAGGTAGCAAAGGAAAAGTAATGAAAACTTCAAAAAAAAAAAAAAAAAACAACAAAAATAATTTAAAGACGCAATTTAATTTGATGTCTTAAGGATTTACAAGTGATATTGTCATTTGTTTTTTTTTAATGTGATTATTTGTTCTTTCATTACTTTAATGATTTCAGTGAGGCTTTTAATAAGATGGTCTGATTAATTAAAGCTTTAGTACATAGTCTGTTTTTTTAAGTATTTTAGAGTGGCTTTAAAAAAAAAAAAGTATTTTAGAGTGTAGTTTAACACTAAATTCTTGAGGCATTGGAATTAGATAAGTGAAGAATAATTAGTCATTGAAAGTAGATAGACGTCCCCTCAAAAAAACAAAAAGGGGGCGGGTGGGGGAATTAATAGACGAGCATTAGGTTTAATTCCAACTTAACCAATTTTTGTATTATTTATATGGTTCATTTAAGTACTAGATTGCTTGTTATTTAAATATAATTTGTAGCCCAAATTTCTTATAAATTTATGTGGTCCAATTACTCCATAATTGCGCCTAGTCATTTAATTATAGGGGACGCTATTTGCACGCCCATAATCTCTGTTTAAACGCAAATTATACGCGTTTTATACTCTACACTAAAAATGAATATTCTATAAGATTTTTTTCATTTAATATTGCTTTTTATTATATTACAATTGATAAAAATATTAAATAAGTAATTTTATTGAATATAATGTTTATTAAATATTTTTTTAAATTTGAACAAATTAAAAAATATTAAATTTAATGACAGTAATGCAAAATTGAAATAACAATTCATAAAATTACAAATTATATTATTTAAAAATTATCACATAAATTGAATTAATTTAAATATTATTTTTGAAATATAATATTAATTATAATATTTAAAGTTAAGGCCTAGTCCAAAGGTGATAGAATTTAAAATTAATTAGAAAAAGGAAAAAAAAACGGTGATTCACGAATGTAAATTAAAGTAATGATAATGGTGGAATTCTAGTTTCCAAATCTCCACTTTTGATGTAACAAGACGAGTTTACGTGTCAGTTTAAAAGGTCCTTGGGGTAGTACCCGTCTGTAGACTGTAGGATTGAATAACCATTATGGTCACTGTTGAAAATCTTTGTAAACACCAAAACAAATCCAAATAATAATGGTGGCACATGGCCCCATGAAATAATCAATGCAACAGTCCTTTTTTACATAAAAAAGCTATGTAGCCTGTCGAAGGTGTCTCAACAACGTTAGTAGTATACCAGCAGAAGTCTTGCTCTGTCATCAGAAACAAATGTCCACGCAACAACAGCAACATAGCCCAGCAAAGACTGTAAAAGAGGTAATTTTCTGATATTAGTTCAACCGTACTTAATTTTATACAGACAAGGTGTGAAATTTAAATAATCCCATAAAGTTGTCTGAAGCCAAAAAGAGGCCACATACTATTTTTTTAATATTTTGACAATTCATTTTAAATGATATTTTTATTCAAAACATAAGTGGTTGCAAATTGGAATCCATGATTTGACATTGACTAATAAAAAATTGATAATACACTGTTGAAAACTGTCATAATAGCCAGAACTCTTCCAATTCAAAAACCCAAATTACAACACCATGCACTACACATTATACCCAAAAACCCAAAATCTGGATAAAACAAAAGAGCATAAAATATGCAGTATTTCAGTGAAAAAATATGCAGCAAAAAAAGTATGCAGGATTTCATGTCTACATTGTTCATTAAAGGATCAACCCACATGTTTTAAGTTTAGAGGTATGTTCATTATTTTTGTATTCATGTCATTCTCTTTAAATTTGAGTTGCATATAAATATTCGAATTTCTGATATCAAGTATATATATATATATATATAGCTTGAGATTCGAATTTCGGATGAACGAGGGCTAAAAAGAAAATTTTGAACATAGAGGTCTAAAACTTGAATTCTAAAACAGTCTATTCTGTCATTATGATTATATTTCCCAAACTGGAATTTCTGATTATGTACTTTATTAGAGACCCTGTAAAATTGCCAAAATGATGTTTTGTTTTTGCTGAAAAAATCATGGATGCAGAGATTCTTCTGATATTCATTTGTACTACACAAAAAACCATGGTTGAGAAATTTTATATTAAAACGAAAGAGGATGGAGGAGTTTTTCAAAACCATCTCAAAGAAAAAACACTCTCACATATCATATCATCTCCAAAAAAAAAAACACTGCCAAAATGGATGCCCCAATTCCAGGAAATCAAAATCCACTATTGGGGTTTGGGAACCATCGATTGGTTCGGCTTTTTTGGGCAACCATCGGTTTATTGGCCGGGTCAGCTTCTCCCATTTTTATATGGGACGAAGATGATGTGTTTGCATACTTTGATATGGTATTTATCGCGGTTTGCATAACGGGTAGTATCTACGGATTGGGGTTCTACCTTAGACGGAAGCCCTTAATGCGGCGTAGCCGTACTTTGTGGCAGGGCATTTTGTGCACGATCGTTGTTTCAGCGATCTATAGCACAACTTCCCGGGTACACAAAGTCTCAAAGGATGGTATTATAGCCGAAATCTTAATTTCTTTGGCTATTTTTGGTTTGATGGAAATTGCAAAACCCGTATACGATTTTGGGCTTTTGCAATTCTATCTACAACTACCATTCCAGACCGCCATTCAATACTATAATCATGTGGTTGTATGGCATTTTATAACTGCCATTATCTTGGTTTTTGGTACCATATGGCAAGCCTACTTTTTGGATCTCTATATGAAACAATATAACCAAGAGAATGCAGCTCTTCCCCCCCCAAGCTCCAAATCCTTATGTAGAGTTACGCGGCCAGAATATTACTGAATCTCCTACTGAGTCGCCGCGGCAATCGGGTCTCCGACTACGTCAATCACCGCCCGGGACACCATATTATTCAGCACGTACTTCGTTTCAGTCACCACATCCATCACCGTCACAATCACCGTTTCATCCGTCACGTCAATCACCATACCAGTCACCACCACGCCACCATGACGAGTAGGAGTTCTGTTTTAGAGTTTAAGTTTAAATTTCAAGAAATCGGTAGTTGTTGGTATCGATCTTTTTGATGTTTTAATTAGTGCAGTAATTTAGAGTTTTAAGTTTAAATTTCTAGAATCGGTAGTAGTTGGTTTCGATCTTTTTTGATGTTTTAATTATTTAAGTAAGATGTTGTATTTGGCTGTATAACACCTCCACCACCACTTAATGTACGCACTTAATTAAGGCTTTAGGAATATTTAATTAAAATGTCATTTATAAAATTATTTGATGGAATATTATTTAATTATTAAGATGGATTAATGATCACTCAGCATCATTAAACCAAGAGTAGATCATTAGAGCTGTAGCCATGTTGGGCCAATTCTTAGACTTTTAATTTTCAAGCCCAATTGTAGCAAGTCGTGTATGTATAAGACTGAAACCATCCGGCAATCCCAAGAATGGAGCCCAATTGTATTTTCTCAGCAACTAATAGGCTTAACCAATCCATGACATATGACCATACTCCAAACCCGACCCGGACCAACCCAATACCCAAACCCACCTACCAAGTTTAAAAAATCACCCTAACCTAACCCTAATTGACTTTCAGCATTTTTCACACTCCACACACAAATGACACAGTACTTATTTTTCTGTTTCTTGTTAAATTCATTCTTTAATGAGTTGAATACACACAATAAGAAATATAAAATAAGAAAATTTGAGAATTTGTTTCGCCACACCTAAAGGGCCGAGATCTTTGAAAGAAAAATAAAATGAAAGGTGTGTTTCTTGTTTTCCTTGTAATTGCTGTGACTTTTGACTTTATAATAATGATAAAAATAAATAAATAAAATACCTCAGGAGCAAAGGGACTCAAATTGTTATTTCTGATTTTTTTGATATGTTCTCTCTTAATAATGTGTAGTTCTTTTTGCTCAATTGACAATTTAACAATTTGAATAATAATGGTTTCATAATTCCCCACTACAAAAAATTCCAGTTAACGACAAAATTTTGTGAGAAATGATCTTGTCACTTTAAATTTTACAATTACCTACAAAATATCTACAGAATAAAAAAATATTTTTCCCCAAATTATACCGACAAATTACCGACCGATTATCGACAATTTTCAATTACTGATGATTTTTGCAGTAGGTATTACCAATAGTTTTAGATTATGTAGGTAAATATCTTACCTACACTTTACAATTTTTTTTAATACTTACCCGCAAATTTTTTACGTAGGAACCGATTTTTGCTTGTAGTGCCCAATTATGTAATACCATAATTCCACTTAAGCACTAATTTTGAATATTGATCAAATTCCTTCACGAGAGGAATAATTTGTAAAACCACCAAAATCTTTGAATTAACTCAAAACACATCAACTTTTAGGGACATGTATTAAGTTAGAATATTAAATTGTTTATGTGTTAAGTTCATTTAGAATCTGTATAAAATTGTAAAATCTTTAACAAATGACAAAAAGGTTCATAATATTAAGATATGACCTTAGTATTAAATAGATTATTCTGTTTCATCAAATATTTAAAACATTAACTTTATTATTAAAAGATTGTTATATTGAAGAAATCTGTTTGTTAATGATTAATTGACAAATAAACATATCAATGCCTTATATCATTCAGTAGGCATATTATATTTATATACACGAGAGAAACTAATTTAACTGTTAAAATACTTTGTGACATTATTAAACAATTTCATAATTTCAAGATATACATCATTTTCACAAAGTTTACAATATATTATTCTATGATTGTTTTGTTTTTGTTTATTTCAAGATAATTTAGTTTGTTAAAGAAAACATTGACTATGTTCGTGATTGAATGTACATTTATGTTCATATCGTAATTCTAATGGTCGTTTGACTTGGTTTTTGGGCAATTAAATGTCATTTTGACAAAAATATTGTCCTGTTTGAGTCTATTGCGATATAGGTGGGTTAGACAATGGATCGCACATGTTTCTGTAATCCCTATTTGACTACCCATGTGCCTATTCCCGTTTTACTGGGGTCGGGCGAGAGACAATGGTGAAACTTGGTCGTAGAATGGTATATTCCGGAATATATGACTATCTCTGGCAAAAGCCCATAGCTAAAGGGGCATCGAGCCTATTGAGAAGGATAGAGTGACCTGGGCTTCGACCAAAAATTGTTATAGCCATAAGGAGACGGACATGGTCGTGTCCGATCAACACCGACACTATGTTTCTTGTTTCGAGTTGACGAACTAATGAATTAACTGTTTTATATTCAAACAAATTTATTTAAAAATGAGATATCCATTATTTATTTTGAAAATTGAGATATCTATTGGTCGTTTGAAAAATAAAATCTTTTTCGCATTTGATTGATTGTTGCGAGAATATGCTTTGTATCATCGCTATCATTAGAATTAAATTATCATTATTGAATTGTAATATGTTCTTGATCATTCGTAAATGAATCTTGTGTTCACTATTATCATTAATACATGAATATTTTTTTTTGGCACACCAAGGCCTTGTTTGTTTATGTTTCCAATGGCCTCTTTCCAGGTTTCCAACTATACATAAAAGTGGAATCATGTTTGTTCATAAAATTTCCAATGGAAATCATCATTTTTATTTTCTATTTTTTTACATAAAACAACATCTCAAACCTATAATTTCTATTCTCAAACCTATACACTACCCTACATCACTCATCATTACTTATCAATCACTATTTTCATATTTTAACCCAATTATATATGTGCGACCCACCATTATCAACTTTATCTACTTAAAATATTACTATTTTTAAATTATAACTATCTATTGGGACTCACCAACTATAATCTTACAAATATAATATTATATATTCAAATTAAAATATTAAAGTGGACCCCACCACTACCAACTTTTCAATTATTATATACATAAAATAATATTTCAAAACTACTCAAACCAAAACACAATATCATTTCCAACCCTACATAAAACACATTTCAATTCATTCATCCAAACACAATCCCAATTTCCACACGAAAACCAATGAATTCTCAAAATTCTATTTCCAACTCCAGAAACTGGAAATGGACCATGGAAACATAAACAAACAGGCCCCAAGTGTTTTGTTCAAGCAAAAGAAACAATTCAAATTTTATTATTAAATAAATATTGCATTCTTCTACCCCAACATACTGAGCTCGTTTGACTCACCTCACAATTTTGTAAAACTTTTCAAAGAGAACATTTTGAGATCAATGAGACCGGCATAAGCCTTCAAGATCAAGATTGACTCAAACCTAGCTTCATTCGAATGACTTATCTAGCAGCGTTGAACATGTAAGGACTTTCTTTTGTAAAGATCAATTACTTGCAATATATTTTAATTGTTGTTGAAAATTGGTTTGAGAAGTAATGGTTGATACCTAACTTTGACCAATTTTTTAGTGACTAATTATATAATTTTTGAGGAATTAAATATTAAAATAAAATTCTACGTTTGAGTAGATGAGTGTGGTATATTTAACTTCTCAAAACCATTTAGTGGTGAGTGAGAAATAAAATCCACAAGATAGTCACTTTGAAATGGGATAATGGATGATGGGAAGGTGAAAAGACACCATCCCACATGGGAATAAAATATTAATTTTATTCAATATATAAGTAAGTGGGTGTATAAGAGTGTGCAAAATGAAATAACTATACACATGTGAGGTGTGGTGGGCAAGGCCACTCGAGCGCGTGGTCTCCGGGCGCCCGGGGCCGGGACCGTGGGGGGGCCGAGCCCGAGCCCGTGTCCGTGTCCCGATCGATCTTTTGGGCCTAGTTTTGGTAAAAACATTTGTTTTTTTATTTTTGGAGAATAAAAACAAATAAAGTTGCAACTTAAAAAGTAAATCGCAGCTTTTATAATGGAACAACACCACTCACCCCACTACTTACTTGAAGTTACATCATAGTGGTCCTGAAGGAGTGCCCACTACCCGGAGGTTACAACCCATTATCCTCGTAGTTCCGCCCTGCAAAGAAAGAGACCCAAGACTGGTTGGAAGTCCTATAAATAGGAGCATTGTTGTTGTTGATTACACACTTTCATACTCATTTTCTTTCTTGTACTTGCATAGTGTACTCATTTTTGCACATTTCAGTTGAAAGGTGCCTTGTAATTTGCAAATCTTTATTACAAGGACTAAGTCGTTGTATCTTTGGGGATAACACGCCTGTTCAAAGACTTATACGGGGCGTGTTTATCTTGTGGATAGAGTTTTTATTCGCCTCAGTTATTCTCAAGAATTTTCGATTTCTTTGTAATAGTTTGTTACGATTCCTTGTAATCCGGTTTACGTAAATAAAACACTAGAAATTTCAACAACGCAAGATAAACAATTTTTGTTTTTCGTAAACGATGGCGTCTACTTCAAGGGTGAATGTTCCCTCGCTCCCGCCGCCGAGAAGCCGAGAAAAATTTTCTGGTGCCGATTTCAAAAGATGGCAATCCAAGATGCTCTTTGTTTTATCCGACTACGCCGAGCCTCGCTAAGTTCTCGAAGGAGGATCCACCGGTGGTGGAAGAAAATGAAACCAACAATGAAAAAACGTGTCGCTTTGATGCTTGGGGCCAGGGTGACTTCTTGTGCCGCAACTACGCCCTAAATGGATCGTTCGACTCGCTATACAATGTGTATAGTGAAGTGAAATCTTCCAAAGAGCTCTGGGGATTCTATGGAAAAGAAGTCGAATCGAGGACGCCGGTTCCAAGAAGTTCGTGGTTGGCGTGTTTCTAGATTTCAAAATGGTGGATTCTAGAACGCATGGATCAAGCTCAAGAATGCGAAGTTAATTATGCACCTATATTGCGCGTATGAATGCAATTGGATGAAGCTTTCAAGTGGCGTGCATGATTGAAAAGTTGCCACCTGGATGGAAAGACTTCAAAAATTATTTGAAGCACAAGCGAAAAGAAATAAATCTTGAAGATCTAATTATGCGTTTATTTAATTGAGGAAGGTAATCACAAATTAGATCCAAGGTTTGAAAAGAGTGTTGTTGATGCAAAGGCTTAATTTGCTAGAACATGGCGATTCTAGTAACAACAAAGAAAAGGAAACGTGACAATAACAACAACAAAGAAGCCTGTAAACAAAAAGCCGTTTACAGTGAAATTGTCACAATTGTGGAAAGCCCAACCACATGGCTAAGGACCTTTGTCGCTTCCTAAAAACCAAAAATATAGACGACTTAATGCTAATGTGGTTGAGCAGCATGGTATGATCCAAGAACGATCGATATGGATCTATCTGCAGTGGTTTTTGAGGCAAATCTTGTGGATAATCCAAGGAGTGGTATATTGACACGGGGCCACTCGGCATGTCCGTTTCGACAAGGATGCGTTCTCTACCTACACCCCTTGTACGGGTAGAAAACTTAATATGGGTAATTCTTCCTCTTCCGATGTTGCAGGTTTTGGCAACGTGGTTCAAGCTCACTACGGAAAAGAGTCGCTTCAAGGATGTTCTTCATGTCCCGTAAATCCGGAAGAATGTAGTGTCGTGGATCTCTTCTTGTAAACCATGGTTTTAGACTTATGTTTGAGTCGAAAAGTTTATTTTAACTAAGTTTGGGCCAGTTCTAGCAAAATGTTATCGTATAACTGATTTCGTTCAAAATGAATGTAATGGATTAAATCGTGGTAACCGATTCAAGCAAAGAATAAAATTGAGCCTACTTACATTTATATGCTTGAGTATTCGATTTGTGGCATGTTAGATTAGGCATGTTAATCTAAATGCTATAAAAAGATTAATGAACTTGGAATTACTTCCAACTTCAAAAATTAATTCTCAAAAGAGATGTGAAATCAGGTTGAAGCTAAAATGGCTAAGTTACCTTTTCATTCGTGGGAAAGAAATACAAAGACCTCTAGAATTGATACATACCGATATATGTGATCCAAATTTGTGCAAACTAGAGGTGGTAAAAAATACTTCATCACTTTTATTGATGATTGCACAAGATTTTGCTACTTATATTTATTAAGAAGCAAAGATGAAGCGTTGGAAGCTTTCAAAAATTATAAAGATGAGGTTGAAAATCAACTTGGGAGCCGTATTAAAATAATTCGGAGTGATAGAGGTGTAAGTCCAAGCGGCTATGATAATCTAGAGTGGGGGGTGAATAGATTATCTCCATCTTTCAATTTCGCCCTCTTTTTAGAACCAAATGCTCAAACACAATATTAAAGGTGCGGAAAGTAAACAACACATGTCGATATATAGAGGTTCAACCCACCTAGGGCCTAATCCTCTACCACCCAAAGATATCAGGGATGGATTTCAAAAAGAAAAAGATTTTATTAATTTACCACAAATTAATACAACACCAACTTACAACAACACCTTGAAGAGCACCACACTCTTTCTTCAACACCACCTTGAGATTACCACAATCTCTTCTTGAAGATTACCACAATCTCCAACGGCACCTTGTGAAGATTACCACAATCTTCAACCTTGAAGAATACCAAATTCTTCAACACCTCAACAAGAAGATTACCACAATCTTCTTACACCTAACACCTAGATCACCCAAGTGTGTTCTTACCACAAGAACACTCACAAGGATATCTTGTGTTGAATGATTACCCAAATTCAAGATTACAACTCGATAATTGATAATACAATAGAGTGCAAGTGTAATCAAGAAAAGCCTAGACCTCAAGAATGTGAAAGTGAATAGCTAGGCAAATTACAACAAGAAATAAGACAATGTAAGAACAAGTGTATTCTTGAGTGTATCTTGTTGTGTTGTAGTTTTCTCTCTTGTTGTTGTGCTTCAAAACTTCCTCTATTTATAGGAGATGATTGATACTTGATAGGCTCCTCTTGGAATCGATTTCTACAAAAAAATTGCAATTAAAAACAAGATTATAGTCTGTTAGAAATCAATTCCACAATTTAAGGAAAAGTTGTCGTCACGACAACGGTTAGAATTTTGTTGTCAAACTTAAGGATGACCGTCGCAAGACAAATAGACGTTTGAAAATGAGAAAACACATTTACAGGCGGCGTCGGTCGACGGGGTCCGACCGGTTGACCCCATGCGCCCGGCCGAGCAAGACCAAAAACGAGTCGGAAGTTCTGTTTGAAATTGCTCCTGTGTATCTGGCCGATCGGCCAATCAAGACGCAGGTTGCCCTATAGGCTGACGGTTCGACCATTTTCTCGCAAACATGAAGTTTTCTGTTTTCCTCAACTTTCAGTGCACGGGTTGCCCTATACGCGACAGGTAGACCTCAAAACAAAAGTGTTATCCAATTTTATATCGAAAATAAACTTCAAGAAATACTCCGAGAAATAGTGAAAATATTTTAGACCGATCGGGAGTATTAGGACAACATTTAGAAACATTGTTTTGGTGAAAGAAACCATTGACATAAAATCATTAAAAGTGTTGTCCAATTTTGTTAAAATAAAACTTGAAGAAATACTCCAGGAAAATATTAAAACCATTTTAAATCATTTAGGAGTATTTGGACAACCTTTAAAAACATTGTTTTGGTATAAAAACAAAATCATCAAAATTATGATAGAACCATTTATCAAACAATCTCCCCTTTTTGATGATTACAAACCAAAACAATTTTAACGAGGTCAATTTTGAAAACAAAAACAATTTTACCGGTTAAAAAAAGAGCTATCCGTTGTGAGCGACAACATTCCATGCAATATAAACACAAGGATGGGAGTATAGATATTCAAACATATATAGCAAAAGCTCCCCTATCAATATGCACAACAAGAGTAATGTAAAAGCAATCAACCACAAGCTAAAAGCTTAGCTTTTACATATTGATCTTAGGTTCAAGAGCTTATAAGCTCCCCTGTCAACAAAACATCATTAGACAAGCATATAAGTCCATCATACATCAATTGGACTAAGTATAATGCACAACTTATGGCTTTATCAAGCCATAGCTTATAGCTTCTTTTGTTAAGCTTAACTTAGCTTTTATGAGCTAATGAGCTTATAACCTGTTTCTCCCCTTTGGAATCATCAAAAAGAATGTTAACACGATAAATACATCATATATTCATATCAAAGTGCGCAAATAAACCGATGTATCGAGCTATTTGAACATTGAAGCTTATAAACCAAATAGGAGGGAAGAGTCGAATCATACGACTTGTAAAAGCTTATGAAAGATCATTTGATAAGCAAAACATGATTTTTATAAATATATAAGACTTTTCAAATCAAGAGAATCATGTAGGTGATGAATTTTTCATTGAAACATTTCGTCGAATACTTGGCGCGCGTCGAATAAAACTAGAAGAATATAACGCCTTTGCAATTGCGTTTAAACCAAAAATTTTCATCACCAAATTAGTTCAACCAACATTCATCCATCAACAATAATAATTCACAACACAACTTTGCAAGAATTCCAACAAAAAAAACAATACATAAGCACTTTCTCAAGGGTTCCACCCAATTGAGATAAAGGAGTAGAATTCTTACCAATTAATCGGAGAAGTCGAGTAATAAGGATGATAATCTCGTACTATAAACCAAAAATATAGAATATACAAGAAAGAAATCATTTTGGGTGAAATGTGTGAAAAATGCGAAAGGGTTCGATTTTGGAAGAAAAGAACCAAAATAACGTTTAAGATGAGAACCATTTTTAACTCGAAAATGGCGGGCGGCGGTTGGAGAGGGCGACCGGTCGGAGGCTAGGGGCGACCGGTCGGCCTCAGCTCCTTCCCATTTAACGCTTCTTTTTCGTTTTGCAAATTCAAGTTTGATCCAAAAATCCGTGACGCCCTAAGTTAAAAACGCAAAATGCAAACGTAGACCTCATTCAATATACATTATGTCATAATCAAGCTCGAAATTAGGTAAAATACCCGGCGGTTAATGATTAAAAAGTTCGCGAGTTATCCTTGAGATGGAATTAAACACATCTCAATTTTTCGTTTTAGAAACGCAATCCCTTAGAAAAATTTCAAATCTCAATATGTTTAGTTCGATTATGACGAACCATATTTTGATAAATTGTAAACACCGAACTTGTTATCCCGGAAAAATAAAAAAGTTTTAATACTTTGGATATACAAGTCATAAGAAGAAGTGCCCTTCAAATTTTTTGAAAATTTCTTTTAACGGCACTTTAATGAGATTCGTTGGGATAGTTTTGAAGTCGAGCATATAGACATAATGCATATGGAATGTCGAGTCTATAGAAATAATACAAGAAAATATACCTCGAATATGTTTGTCGGCCGATATGCCTTTCTCAACCTATGTCAATCTTTAGCCATAGAGGTTGAGATAGTTCTTCTTTCACAATGCTTAACTCCTTTAAGAGTTCTTTTGAAATATAACCGTTTTCTTGGCATTGAGTAATTTGAATTCTAATGATCAAATTTGAGCTTCCTCATCATGATCATCTTAGGTTCACCTTGCATTGACTTGAAAAATATCTTGCACAAATATTTATTAGTAGCACCATAAATATTATCATCATAAATTTGCACAAGTAAACAACCTTGCCCTTTTTCAAAACAAGAAGTGTACTATCAACTTTACCTTTTGTAAAAACATTTTGCAAAAATAGCTAAGTCTATCAACCGCACAAGGCTTTTTATAAAAAATCATTCGCCTAGAAAAGATTTTAAACCCGGTGGTTGTTTTACAAAGATTTCTTCTTGAATAAAACCATTGAGAAAATTGGATTTAACATCCATTTGGTAAAGCTTGAAATATTCTTAAAACAAGAATTGACAAGTAAAATGCAAATAGCTACTAAATGTGCTATGAGTGCAAATGTTACATCAAAATCAATTACCTTCTTCTTGAAAATACCTTCGAGCTACTAACCTCGCCGTAGTTCGACCAATGTTGCCTTGGTCATCGAGTTTGTTCGGAATACCTTTTTGTCTTCTTCATAGGGCATCCAATTGATCTAAGGTGTTCATAATAGAACATTTACATCCAAATATTTTGAGGTAACTAATATTTGAAGTACTTCATTTCTCATCTACACACATTAACAAACTTATTACTGCAGACGCTTATATAAGCAAGAAAACATAGCCCAAGTGTAACAACATGCCTCAATCATCAATCACAAAAATATCTTGCATAAGAGCATAGTAGAAATAGACACTATATATATAGACCATGAAGCAAGAAACACATACTATGCATTTAGAAGATCATCAAGAGTCTAATAAATCATGCAAGTTCAAATAAGCTTAAGAAAGCTACAAAAGGTCTCTTTTGAAATTTGAAAATCCGATAGCATATAATTGAGACCTCATTTAAAAAAAGTATTTGAACAAAAGTTGACAAAGCAAATATGTGCAATCAAATATCGAATAGTGCCTTTCAAAAATCCTCTTAATGGCACTTGTATGAAATATTATAAAAAACAAGCACATAGGCATATGTCAATACATATATCGAGTCTATAAGAGTAAAAGTAACACAAGTAAACGCCTCGATAATATATGCCTTTCTTGACAAAATGGCCATTTGTAAAAATAGGTAAATCCTACACAATTCTTAAAACAAATCTAGCACAAATCATAATGATAAAAGTGTAGGCTAGGAGATATCACAAGTAAGCTCATGCCATAAAAATCCATAAGAGATGATAATATACTTTAGTCTACAAAAATGCACAAGAGTTTTAAAAACATCATATAAGGTCTTCTTTTTCAAAAATTTTAAAAATACAAATAAGTTTTGAAGACCTTAATTTAAAATTTAAATACATAAAAACTCATTTTTGCAAGTAGGACACTGAGATAAAAACATGCATAATAGACAAATAAAATGCATATTTAATTAGGGAGATACGGTTTACCAATTATGCCGTTTCCATGGGTTTTCCATTGTTGATGATATTTTACCTTTTGAAAATCTTCATGTTGATGGTAATCTCTCCAATTACTCCATCTCCAAAATTTTTGTCCTTCCCATTGTTGATGATCTCTTCTTCTTTGAAAATCATCTTGTTGATGATGTCTTTGCCATTTCCAAGGATTGTGTTCTTCCCATTTTTGATTATATCCTCTTCTTGAAATTGGCTTTGTTAAAAATAGTTTCTCCTTCTTTGATCAAATGAAACGGTCATTTGATGTCTTCTTGGCGGTATAAATTTTCTTCGATCATTATTTCGCCGGGTACCTAATATGACATTGTTTTGTGGTACCCTTATATGTTTGGGTCCTTTGGGATTAGTCTTGAGACTTTTAGGTCTCCAACAATAATTGGAGCTATTTCTAGCCCGACAAGTATTTACCGTATGACCCTTTTTACCGCAATAAAAACATGTAATAATTCTAGGAGCATAATGACCAACGTCTTTAGAGACTTGATTTATTTTCATGTGATTGACACCCTTAAAGCTTATGATCAAGTTCTAGTTTGAATTATCACAACAATCAACAATATTGGTCATTCTATAAATTTTCAAGTTGGATTTAGATAAATTATTTTTCAAGCAATTTATATCCTCAACAAGAGTACTATTTTCTTTCTCAAGGTTTCTAACCTTGTCAAGAGTGGTGGTGTGAGCACATGATAGTGATTCATAGGAAGTAAATAAACTATCATTATCATTCTTTAAAACAATGAATTCCTTTTTCAAATATTTGTATTTAACAAGTAAGTTTTGGAATTCATCTTGTAATTCATCAAAATCATTTTGCAAATCACTATAATCATTATCATAGGAAGTAGAGGGTTTAGAACTTACCTCGTTTTCTTCTTCGATGCCTATGAGGCATTGTTCAACTTCTTCATCATGGGAGGTTGTAGAAGGCTCATCCCATGTTGTTGGATTTGATGTTGTATCCATTTGTGAAGTAGATGCTTTTGAGTTGCTCCTTTCATTTGCATACACTTCATAGATGGTTTCTAATTTTTGCCATACTTCATGTGCCGATCGAATACCTACAACATGATCAAATTCCAAAGTAGTAAGTGAACAATACAAAATACTAAGAGCTTTACCATTTAAGGAGATGATTATCTTCTTTTCATCATTGAGCTCTTTGAAGCCTTTAGAGGTGTGTGGTGTATTCTTCATCGGAATGGATTCTCCATTGATGACGGTGTTCCAAATATCAAACCCGCAACCTTGTAAATAGCATTCCATTCTTTCTTTCCAAAATATAAAATTTTGGAATCAAACCGAGGTGGCTTGGTGGTGGAGGTGCGGAAAGATGAGCTTCGTTCAGAGCCGACGATCGTTTCTCTTCACTCGCGATGTGAAACGAGCTTGCCAAAGAATTTGGCTCGATACCACTTGTAAGTCCAAGCGGCTACGATAATCTAGAGGGGGTGAATAGATTATCTCCATCTTTCAATTTCGCCCTCTTTTTAGAACCAAATGCTCAAACACAATATTAAAGGTGCGGAAAGTAAACAACACATGTCGATATATAGAGGTTCAACCCACCTAGGGCCTAATCCTCTACCACCCAAAGATATCAGGGATGGATTTCAAAAAAAAAAAAAAAGATTTTATTAATTTACCACAAATTAATACAACACCAACTTACAACAACACCTTGAAGAGCACCACACTCTTCTTCAACACCACCTTTGAGATTACCACAATCTCTTCTTGAAGATTACCACAATCTCCAACGGCACCTTGTGAAGATTACCACAATCTTCAACCTTGAAGAATACCAAATTCTTCAACACCTCAACAAGAAGATTACCACAATCTTCTTACACCTAACACCTAGATCACCCAAGTGTGTTCTTACCACAAGAACACTCACAAGGATATCTTGTGTTGAATGATTACCCAAATTCAAGATTACAACTCGATAATTGATAATACAATAGAGTGCAAGTGTAATCAAGAAAAGCCTAGACCTCAAGAATGTGAAAGTGAATAGCTAGGCAAATTACAACAAGAAATAAGACAATGTAAGAACAAGTGTATTCTTGAGTGTATCTTGTTGTGTTGTAGTTTTCTCTCTTGTTGTTGTGCTTCAAAACTTCCTCTATTTATAGGAGATGATTGATACTTGATAGGCTCCTCTTGGAATCGATTTCTACAAAAAAATTGCAATTAAAAACAAGATTATAGCTGTTAGAAATCAATTCCACAATTTAAGGAAAAGTCTGTCACTTCACTGCACAACGGTTAGAATTTTGTTGTCAAACTTAAGAGCGCGATCGGTCACACAAATAGACGTTTGAAAATGAGAAAACACATTTACAGGTATGACGTCGATGGGGGTCCACCGTCGACCCCATGCTTGTGGCCGGTCGAGCAAGACCAAAAAACGAGTCGGAAGTTCTGTTTTAAATTGCTCCCGTGTACGGGTCACCCGCCGGCCGACCAGGTCAACGACGCCGGTTGCCCTATAGGGACGGGTTGCCCCGACCATTTTCTCGCAAACATGAAGTTTTCTGTTTTCCTCAACTTTCGTCACGGGTTGCCCCCAGACGGCGACGGTTGACCTCAAAACAAAAGTGTTATCCAATTTTATATCGAAAATAAACTTCAAGAAATACTCCGAGAAATAGTGAAAATATTTTAGACCGATCGGGAGTATTAGGACAACATTTAGAAACATTGTTTTGGTGAAAGAAACCATTGACATAAAATCATTAAAAGTGTTGTCCAATTTTGTCGAAAATAAAACTTGAAGAAATACTCCGGAAAATATTAAAACCATTTTAAATCATTTAGGAGTATTTGGACAACCTTTAAAAACATTGTTTTGGTATAAAAACAAAATCATCAAAATCATGATAAAACCATTTATCAAACAATCTCCCCCTTTTTGATGATTACAAACCAAAACAATTTTAACGAGGTCAATTTTGAAAACAAAAACAATTTTACCGGTTAAAAAGAGCTATCCGTTGTGAGCGACAACATTCCATGCAATATAAACACAAGGATGGGAGTAGAGATATTCAAACATATATAGCAAAAGCTCCCCCTATCAATATGCACAACAAGAGTAATGTAAAAGCAATCAACCACAAGCTAAAAGCTTAGCTTTTACATATTGATCTTAGGTTCAAGAGCTTATAAGCTCCCCCTGTCAACAAAACATCATTAGACAAGTATATAAGTCCATCATACATCAATTGGACTAAGTATAATGCACAACTTAAGCGACGGTCACACAAATAGACGTTTGAAAATGAGAAAACACATTTACAGGCGGCCGTCCGACAGGGGTTTACGACTGGTCGACCCCATACGCAAATGGTCGAGCAAGACCAAAAAATGAGTCGAGAAAGTTCTATTTCGAAATTGCTCCCCAGTGTACGGTCACCGCCCCGGTCGACCGTCGGCCGACCATGACCGGTTGCCCGACCATTTTCTCGCAAACATGAAGTTTTTGTTTTCCTCAACTTTCAGTGCGGGTTGCCCTATACGGCGACCGGTTGACCTCAAAACAAAAGTGTTATCCAATTTTATATCGAAAATAAACTTTAAGAAATACTCAGAAATAGTGAAAATATTTTAGACCGATCGGGAGTATTAGGACAACATTTAGAAACATTGTTTTGGTGAAAGAAACCATTGACATAAAATCATTAAAAGTGTTGTCCAATTTTGTCGAAAATAAAACTTGAAGAAATACTCCAGGAAAATATTAAAATTATTTTAAATCATTTAGGAGTATTTGGACAACCTTTAAAAACATTGTTTTGGTATAAAAACAAAATCATCAAAATCATGATAAAACCATTTATCAAACAAGAGGTGGAGAATATGTTGCACCTTTTTGAAGAATTATGTAACTAGTGGGGAATAATTCATCAAACTCTTCGCACCATATTCACCACAATCTAATGGCATTCTTTGAACGTAAAAATCGAACTTTAAAAGAAATGATGAATGTCATGTTGATTAGTTCGACTACCTCGAGAACATGTGGGGAAGTTTTTTTGACAAAGAAACCACATTTTAAATAAAATCCCACTTAAAGGGAAAAATAAGACACCTTATGAATTGTGGAAAAATCATAAGCCATCTTATAAATACCTTAAAGTGTGGGGGTGTTGGCTAAGGTAGCAATACGAACCTAAACAAGTCAAAATTGGCCCTAAGACGGTTGATTGTATTTTTATAGGATATGCATATAACAAAAGTGCATATCGGTTCTTGGTACACAAGTTAGAAAATCCAGAAATTGGTTGAAGGTACCATAATTGAATCAAGAAATGCAATATTTCTTGAAAATGTATATCCTTGTAAAGAAAGAGTTGGAATAAGTTCTAACAAAAGAACTTATGAGAAATTAAGTAGTTCTTCACAAGAGAATGAAGAACAAGACGAAGTAAAGGACTAAAACTGCTACATCATTTGGTCTGATTTTGTCACTTACTTATTAGGACAGTGAGCCAAAATCTTTGTTAAAGAGGCTCTGTCTAGTCCGGATGCTCCGCTCCGGAAAGAAGCCATCAATAGTGAAATAGAATCCATTTTACAAAATCATACCTGGGAGTTGGTTGATCTCCTGCAGGTAGTAAACCTTTAGGGTGTAAATGGATATTAAAAAAAAAAGAAATATAAAGCGAGATGGAACTATTGATAAATATAAAGCCAGGTTAGTGGCTAAAGGCTTCAAACAAAAAGAAGGAAGTGATTTCTTCGACACATATTCACCTCGTATCAAGAATTGCATCCATTCGAAAGTGCTTATTGCGATTCTTTGCTTTGCACAATCTCGAGATTCACCAAATGGATGTAAAAAAACTGCGTTTTTAAATGGTGAATTAGAAGAAGAAATATATATGGAACAGCCTGAAGGATTTGTAGCACATGGTCAAGAGAAAAAGGTGTGCAAATTGATAAGATTTGTATGGACTTAAACAAGCTCCAAAATAGTGGCATCTTAAATTTGACACAACGATTTTGTCAAATGGCTTTAAAATCAACGAATGTGACAAGTGTGTTTATGTTAAAGGCATGTCAAATACATTTGTCATAGTTTGTCTATCGAGAGCGATATGTTAATAATGGGTAGTAGTCATGACATAATCATGGACACTAAGAAAATGTTAAAAAGAAATTTTGACATGAAAGACATGGGAATTCTTGATATGATTCTCGGAATCAAAATTGGCAAAACATCTCGAAGGAATTAGCTTGACACAATCCCACTATGTGGAGAAAGTGCTCAAGAAGTTCCATGCTTTTGATGGTCCACCATGCAAAACGCCCATTGATTTGAGCATAAATTTGGTAGTAAATAAAGTGAACCAAGAGCTCGGTTGGAATACTCGAAGGTGATAGGAAGTTTGATGTACATTACAAATCGTACACGTCCAGATCTTGCCTATCTGTAAACAAGTTGAGTAGGTATACAAGCAATCAAGCCAAGAGCATTGGAAAGCACTAACTAGGTACTAAGATATCTAAAATACACCCGAGTCATGGAATACACTACTCGAAATACCCTCCAAGATTACTTGAAGGGTATAGTGATGCTAATGGATTTGATTCAAAGGACTCCTACTCCACTAGTGGATATATATTTACTATTGGAGGAGGAGCAAGATATCATGGAAATCCACTAAGCGAGACTTGTATAACTAGATCCACCATGGAATCGAGTTTATAGCTTTTGATAAAGTGGGGAAGAAGCCGAGTGGCTTCGTAATTTCTTAGAAGATATTCTATCTTTGGAAAAAGCCGGTGCCTCTGTGATGATTCTTTGTGATAGTCAAACTACTATAGGGAGAGCACAAAGTAATATGTATAACGGTAAGTCTAGACACATCCGTCGTAGACATAATACCGTAAGACAATTGATCTCTAATGGTGTTATATCAATTGACTATGTAAAGTCAAAGGATAACATAGCGGATCCGCTCACGAAAGGACTTAACAGAGATCAATTGAGTAAATTGCTAGAGGGAATGAGATTAAAATCCACAATTTAAAGAATGATTAAAGTGGTAACCCAACCTTGGTGATTTGGAGATCCCAAGAACTTGGTTCAATGGGAAAACTAAGCTTTAAAAGTTCGATTAAGCACTTGTAAATCAGTTAACCCATCCCTAGAAGGCAAAACAAGTGGAATAAACTTGTTGGTTGTGGTAAGGTTAAGTCATAAAGACTTTTAATGATAAATTGACTCGGTCAAGAGAGATCACCTATATAAGTGAGAAGTGAGGCCGCTTCAATGTAACACTTATGAATCCAAAGATGTTGTCCATGGCCAAAAAGGACACAACTAAAGAACGGAATGTGTGAGAAGTCATATTGTGTAAATGTCATTGACTAGGTGTACACAAAGGAGGAATAGTTCAGGCGTTCGCCCACTAGCCGCCGATATATCCGATGATATTTACAAAGAAAGGTTCAAAGTCGCAAACTACGTCCCGATCTGATATGGTTTCAATTAAACCGAGTACAAGAGTCCGCATTTTCATGTGCATTTGATTTCCACTCATGTGGGGATTGTTGGAAATTGGTTTGAGAAGTAATGGTTGATACCTAACTTTGACCAATTTTTTAGTGACTAATTATTTAATTTTTGAGGAATTAAATATTAAAATAAAATTCTACGTTTCGAGTAGATGAGTGTGGTATATTTAACTTCTCAAAACCACTTAGTGGTGAGTGAGAAATAAAATCCACAAGATAATCACTTTGAAATGGGATAATGGATGATGGGAAGGTGAAAAGACACCATCACATGGGAATAAAATATTAATTTTATTCAATATATAAGTAAGTGGGTGTATAAGAGTGTGCAAGATGAAATAACTATACACATGAGGGTGTGGTGGGCAAGGCCACAGAGCCGCTTGCGCGCTCCGGCCGGCCGGGCCGGGGTTGTGGGTTGTGGGCCGAGCCGAGCCCGTGTCCGTGTCCCGACTGGATGGCCTAGTTTTTGAGAAAACATTTGTTTTTTATTTTTGGAGAATAAAAACAAATAAAGTTGCAACTTAAAAGTGAAACTGCGGCTTTTATAATGGAACAAAGACCACTCGTACCCCACTACTTGGAAGTTACAACATAGTGGTCATTGAAGGAGTGCCCACTACCCGGAGGTTACAACCCATTATCCTGGAGTTATTGCCTGCAAAGAAAAGACCCCAAGACACTGGTTGGAAGTCCTATAAATAGGAGCATTGTTGTTGTTGATTACACACTTTCATACTCATTTTCTTTTCTTGTACTTTGCATAGTGTACTTTCGATTTTGCACATTTCGATTCGAAAGGTGCCTTGTAATTTAGTCTTTGCTATTACAAAGACGAAAACTGTTGTATCTTTGGGGATAACACGTCTTCACAAAGACTTATACGGGGACGTGTTTATCTTGCGGATAGAGTTTTTACTCGCCTCGGCTATTCTACAATTTTCGATTTCTTTGTAATAGTTTGTTCTGATTCCTTGTAATCCAGGTTCTGAGAAATAAAACACTAGAAATTTCAACAATTGTATATTATGGAATTGTAGACTTTCATTGTATTTATAGTTTTAGTTGTCTGTGTTTTTGGATAATAGCTATTGAGGAGCCAAATTTGAATGCATTGGATATTATTCTATTGTATTGGGTATGCAACTTTGGGCATGACAAACTGATTTTGAAATTTCTACCATTATTAAAATTTTGCACTTATCAATAGGAGTGGCAATAGGGCGGGTTCAAACCTGGACCCGCAATAAACCCGTGCCGCCTATACCCGTGAAAAATCCGCCCTGCCGAGTTCGGGACGGGTAATGGGTTTATCTTTTCCAAACTTGGTTGGGTCAGGGGCGGGTAACGGGTCCGGCTAGACCCACCCCGTATATTTACATTTACTTACTGGAGTTTGGATTAGGAGATTTTATGGAGTTTTTTAATATTGAGATGTGTGCTTATAAATTAAAGTTAAGTTTTCCCATCCTTTTTTACGCTCACGTGTCCTTTCTCGTCGTTGGTGGGAGCAAACAAAATGGAAAGGGGAAGAAGACGAAGTGCAGAAGAAGAACTAAAAGAATGATTCTTGATAGGGCCTGCTTGTTTAATGGTTTATGTTTTCATAAATTTGTCTACAATTTGTCCATTCAAGATCAAATTAAGGAAAAAGATAGGAAATAAAGAAGCAGGCAACAACCAAGAATTCAATTATAGATATAGAAGTTCCTTAATGTATGCCGGGTCTAATGGGTTGAACCAGCCGGGTCGCCGGGTTTAATGCGGGGGCGGATCTTGAGGCGGGTCTCGTTTTCTTTTGGCGGGGGCGAGTCTCGGGTTTGGCCAAACCCGTCCCAAACCTCGCTTCTGTTGCCATCCCTACTTATCAACCCTATATACTAAATGAAAAAATAAATACAATCTAAATAATCTATCTATATAACCTAATAAAGTAAAGTACTCTAAAAAAACAGAAGATGTATTTATTTGATATTTTTTTATATAAAATTAGCACAATTAACTAAGTGATTTTGTAAATACCAAAAAATAAATATTAGTCATTGCAATGTATAATTAATTTGTAAAAAACTAATGTGAAAACGGCGTAATTGGGGATTAAAAGTTTACGTCATTTTGAAAGTCAAAATACAAAAAAACTAAAAATAAAAAAATAGATAAAATTTAATAATAAAATTAGCACAATTTCTGTGTAACACGTGTTTTTCTAGTGAAGTATCTTAAGTTATTCTTAGTTTCCATTTCTCAGTAGGCTTCGTTCCATATTAATTTAGTGTAATGAAAGTATTAATTTTTGAAATTAAAAGTGCCCTTTATCTACCTCTACACTAAAAGAAAAATAAAATTGACACATGTCTTTACATTATTAATTTTGGGACGATATTTGTCACTTCTCATTCTTCGAGTTTCATATAGTGGATTCACATTTATCCCTGTGACAAGTGGTAACCTATGTACATAAATTTAAAAGATAACAAATAACCCAAAATTCAGGATTCTATCTATACTATATTTTAAATTTGTTATCTTTTGAATTATTATATTGTATTATACATTTCAAATCAAATGCATAAACCAATCATTTTTAGAATAAAAAAATATTTTTATTGGATTCTAAAATATACGTTACTATTTTTTATGAATGTTTCTACATTTTTGATGCGCAAATTTTTTTCTATTAAACTCAAAAGATAACAAAATTAAAAGAAAATAATATTTTTATTGAATTCTAAAAGAAACATTACTATTTTTAGCAAATTTTTATACGCTTTTCATTCTTCATGAATTATTTTTCCATTGAACTTGAAAGATAACTCGATCTTGAAAATCTTTTAACTAAGCTGCGAGTGTACAATGTATTCGGTGTAGCTAACGGATAACATCGAACAATGTTATATTCTCGAGGATTGAATACGAAACATAATATAATAAATATCGTAATTCAATTTTATTGAAGTGGTCGAAAATCAAAAGTTTTTTTATCTAAACTAATCCTAAATAATCAAATAGATATCTAAAATTATTAAGGACCCGAACTCCACAAGTTTTCAACAAATACGAAAGCAACCCTAGGCACATAATCTCAACATGCTTCTACAACATTAATTTCAATTAGTGTTTCATCAAAAATTTCGTCAGATATCGATGGGTTCAATTCCTAAATTAGTTTATTCCCTCTAAGGGTGGCTCATGAACAATTGATTAATAAGAATAGAAGGTATCCCTACTTAGTCAACTAATATTAACTCCAAAAAGATCTTAGAATTTATAGGTCTCTCGACTTAATTCCCGTTTATGTTATGAACTCATTTTTCATAAGTTAGATCTCATCTCCCAAATTTTGACCCAACAAATAAGACATGCAAACTATTGATCAAATAATCTACAAGAAACAAACATTTTAAATCATAAATACAACACACGAACCAATTAAGAAATACCATCAACTAGATTTAACATGAATCCACGTTTTGATTATGTCATAGGATCATAAAGTTTAGCCGACAACAAATTCATAGACAAACTTGAAATCGAATAGTTTGACATCGATTAAGTACAAACAAGAGATTTAAACTAAGAGGATAAAACCCTCCTTGTCAGGATGGATTGTTCTTCTAAATCTTAAACCCTTGTGCTTTCGTTGATGCGAAAGGCTTTGTGGTTTTCTTCGTTGACTTGTATCTTCCTCTCAGATGTACGTAATTTGTGTATTCCCAAGTGTGTATTCGTGTGTAATGTTGTATCTTTTCGTCCTTGGCTTGGCCTTTCTTTTATAGATGTTTTGAGAGACCACTCGTAGAGTCCACGGAATTAGAAAACAAAATTAGCCGCTAAACAAAACACACGGTCGTGTATTTCTACATGGTCCGACCGTGTATTTGGTTTCGCTCACTGTTTTGGCCACAAACAAAGTGCAACGACCGTGTACTAATTTGTGTAATCCATCTCTGAAATTCTTCCATCGAATAAGTCCCACGGTCGCATAAAATCACATTAAAACCATTTACACGGTCTGATCGTGTATTTTATTTTCATTGTTTTATTCACGTATTTGATCGTCTCTTCGCATTCGGCATTCTCGTTACATTTGCCCTCGATATCTTTCTATTTTAGCTCGATTTCTATAAAAATCACAAGAATACACAGTATCACGACCAACAAAGGAAACCAACTAAAATACACTAAATTTACATGCAAATGTATCAAATATGTATCAAAATAATCCCCTAAATTCACACATATTTGACACGTATCAATAACAAGTTTAAAAACTAACAAATAATCCAAAAACCTGATCAATATTCCAAGCCATCCAAGGATTCTATATGCTATGCTCTCTATTTTAAACTTGTTATAGTTTTAAATTTTTTATCTTTTAAGTTAATATACTAAATTATACGTACAAATAAACATGCCGAAAATAGGAATTAACACCACATAACAAATAATATAATTTAGGGACAATTTCATTTTTGGTACTCAAGCTATACCTCTTGTTTCTTTCAAGTACCCATTATTCGACCTCATGAATTAGCGCCCAATGTTCTCATTTTAATCAATTCGAGTCCAATATATTATATGTCCGTTAAAAACAAACGGATGACTTCTTGTAGTAGGTGAAGGGGTGAAACAGGAGATAATTAGCTCTTAGTTTTGATTTAAAAGATTGACCATTAATTTCAAGTTTAATTATCTTATAGAATCATTAAGAATAATATAAATAATATTATTATTTCGTAATTGTTGTATTTATCATTTTAGTACTTAATGAATAGTTTTATTTAATATAATTCGATGATAATTTAAATTTTAATTAATAATTTAATTAATCATCAATTGACAAATAAAAATTATCATTGATTATCTTACAAAAGCATCAAATAGCGAGGAAATTTCAAAAATAATTATTGAAAAATAATAAAAATAATAAAAAATATCATTTTTCATTTTAAATTGATTTATCTTAATTTTTTAACTTAAAAAATCTATAAATTTTTCGTAATTCTTAACAAAGTGCATTTGACATTTAATTATTAACTTTAATTAATATGTTCATATATTTTTGAGTAATTTATATAACGGATAAAAATCCAAATATTACTTTTTATCTCAACTAAATAAAAGATTCTACATGTGAAACAGACTACCGATCAAAATCAAGAACAAAAGGCACTAAAAATCCTTTTCTTCCTTCTCAAAAAAATTCCTTTTCCTTCACCCCGAAGATTTGTCTTAAATTCTGCACTTCCGAGATATATTGCAAAACCCGACACAATTTGAAATTCTCGCCGAAAATTCAAGTCGGCCGATTTCCTGTTGCTCGGCCAACCACCAACACCAATGAGGTCGCAATCTCTTGGTTACCAAATGCCCACACCAATTTTCGATGGGTACGCCCGAATGATTAATGAATCGAACAATAATTCTCTTAGGGTTTGCTCGATTTCTTCAAATTAATGATTAATCCTTCCAATTTAACATCAAAAACGAAAACCCAATGATTCTATCAAGCAAATTTGAAGATTGGAGCGAGTTAAAGATGCAAAAGAAGTTTTGGAGAACAAATATGCAGAAACATGGGAAACGAATTTGCATGAAAGGAGAAGGTTTTGTGGCTATCGATCGATTAGGTCCCCATCCCAAACCAACTTGTTGTAGCGGTAGGGGTGTGCACGGGACTTGGAGATCACCGAATCCGAACCGATATCCGAATCGAAAATATCCGCGTTGACTTTCCCGAACCGAACCGTCCCGAAAATTTTCATGGTATGGTTCGAGATTTTTCAAATATCAACCGAGAACCATACCAAACCATACCAAATCGCATCGAACCGAATATCCGAAACTAGAATCGATTTTAAAATAAATTTTATATATACATATATACTATTTTTATATTATTTATATTTTGATATTGAATTAACTAAATATTCCTTTGAATTTTAATACTATATGATACTAAAAATTATCAAATTAAAAAATTGGCATATTTTATCAATATATGAAATGAATAATTGAATATATATATTTAATTCACTAATAGTTACGTCATATTAATTTATATAAATGAACCCAATAAATAAAATTATAAAATCATATTTAATTTGTAGAAAATGTTTAAATTTGATGATATTTTATTTATCTTATCATAACTAGACTCATCCTCTAATCATGAAAATTAATTGAATTAATAGGTAAAGGATTAGTACATTGCACATAAACTAGAGTAATCGTCTAACCAAAAAATTAAGACATTGAGACTATAGATTTTTATTTCATATTGGTTTATCAAAGTTATTAGTTGGTTATATTTTTCTTAAGTCAAGATCTCATGACAATGTGCCAAGATTATAGAATATTATTGTGTAATAGAGGCTACTAAATTTGTCATTCTTTGAGATTCTACACTTTTACTACTAATACGTATGACATAATATCCGAAACATATTATGTTAAAATCCAAAAAGAAAAATCAATACTTTCAACTATAAATTAGATGAAAACGATTTAAAAGTTAAATTGATATTAAACTAATACGTAGTATAGTATATATCATGAAAGAACGATTTAGAATTACAATATTAAAAAATTAGCACTTAAATATGAATTAAAAAAATTTATGTATAAGTTAAATATAAAATATCGAAAAGTTAAACTCGTATAGTACTAATAGTTTTAGTATGTATTTTTGAAATTGCATTAAAAAAAGATTGAAAGTATAATTGTTTAATGATTTTTTTGGTTTTTCTTTTTATCTTTTTTTGTATGTTTTACTTGTGAATATTTGAATCTCAGTTTCTCCGAACCGTCCCAAACTATTCAATTACCATCCTATTAGAACCGAATCTCCGTCTCCGAACTGTACCAATCTTTCGGGGACGATTCGGGATGGAGATTTTTTTATGGTTCGGATTCTGGAGATTTAATTTTGGGATCTCGAACTTCGGGATGGTTCGGAGATTTCTAAATCTCGAACCGGATCAACCGTGCACACCCTAGTAGCTTGGTCATAGTAAGTCAACTGTTAGAATTTAACGGTGAACTAATGATTGGACTCAAAGTGATTAAAAATGAAAACATTTGGTACTAATTCTTATGAGGTTGGAACAATAAGTACCAAAAGCAAAAAGTAGGTATAATTTGGGTACTTTTCCCATATAGTTTACGAAGAAGTTTATAATTTGGGTACTTTTCCCATATAGTTTACGAAGAAGTTTTTCAAAAATTGAAGTGAATTATTTGTATGATACTCTTCTAAATTTTGATTTTTTTTTTTAATCTTTGGACAAATCCTATGTAACACACGGGTATTATTCTAGTAAAAGATTAAAACATAAATCATTATTGGATGGATCGTAAGGATATACATTGCTAGAGTTAAAAAAAAAACGATAAATAAATTCAATGGTTGAGGACACCCCTAGAAATTAATCTTAACTTTTAGGTAGAAATATTTTGAGCTAAAATGGCAATGGTGCATATCGCATACATCAATTCATAAAAACAAGAACATTACTCGAAGGTTTAAAATCAAATCAAAGTACGAGAAAAATCCTGGTAATTTAATACTCGATTTAGTAATAACTTCGCTTATATAATATTTGTGGTTGGTCCCGACTTGAGGACAACATGTCAATTAAATAATTCACTAAATTTATAAGATAATACATGTACGAAAAATTCATATAGACACCATGCAATATATAAATTAAAGAGGAAAATATTTTCTACCCTCGGTACTATTAGGATTTTTTGACTTTGTCACCTTAAATTATTTTTGGGATATTTTACCTCCTTAAATTTAAGGGTTTTGCACATAGCCTCCTGGATAGACTGGCCAAATGGGCGGAACCGGGTTCCAGCGAACAGAACCATGGTCAACGATTCCTAAACCGTGAACTTAGTGGTCAACGGTTCCAAAATCGAACAGGAACCGTGTAGACCGATTCAGTTACGGTTCCTAGGTCTCAAAAATCATGGAACCGGCGGTTTTTAAAGGCGGTTAGAACCGTATATGGAACCGTGATGGAACCATTTTTTTAAGGTTAAAACTAACAATCTTGTTTTGGTAAATACATTCTAGAAGAAATGTAAAATGTTTATTATGATATTTTTAATATTGCACAACGATTACTTAAGGAAAAAAGTAAACGTCAAGGGTTCCTCTAGCTCAAATGTAGAGCTTGAGAATTATTTAACTACTTCTTTCGAGTTTAGTGAAATAGATATTGAAGACTTTGATATTTTGAAATGGTGGTCACAAAGAACTCAACCTTATACAATTATCTCAATCATGCAAAAGAGGTTTTGGGATGCCCGTTTCAATTGTTGAAGTAGAGCAAACGTTTAGCTACGATGGAAATATTTTAGATGAATCACGCTCGCGTTTTTTTCCTTTTTCTTTTTATTTTAAACTAAATTGCTAAACATTTTATCTAAATAAAATTAAAAACAAAAGGTTCGGTTTAATCGAAATCGAACCGTATAGGAACGTGTTTCGGTTTGGGAACCGAACCGTGAGCATAAGGTTCGGTTCGGTTCCTCAATTTGGAGGAACGGAACCGTGAACCGAGAATCGAACCGGCGGTTCAACCGTGGCAGGTCTACTCCTGGATCTCATCGTTGGTGAATATTCTCGCGGGAATCTTATCATGTGCGCGCCATGCAAGTGGGGGCAAACTTGTCATTTGACTCACATAATACTAAAGTTAATTCACTTCACCATCTAAACTTTGCACGATTGTTACTTTGCCATATGAAATTTGAGCGATTTATATTTTTCCACCTCGGTTGAAAAAAATCAAAAATTTATATGTATGTACATTTATTATATATATATTTTTATTATCTTGATAAAAAATAAATGAATTTAACTAGTATTCACTTCAATAAAATATATTATCAATATTATTTTATGTTTTTTTACTTTCTTCTAGAATTGTAGAATTGTAATTTACTTCCTTGATCTACTTTATTAGTTTATAAATTTAAAATACATGAAGTTAATGTTAATCTAATTTATAAATTATAAATAAAAAATATACATAATTATTTATTCATTAATTTTGAGGTAATTAAAACAATATATGTAGGTAAATATAAATTCTAATATACTAGAATGAATTTCATAAATAAAATATAATAGGTAGTAATAAGTTTGAACCACATTATTAAAAATCTTATACTATATCTTAAAAGTAGAAATAATGCATTTCATTATATTTGCAATACTTTGATATTTTTCAAATTTACTTGAATTTATAAACATAATTTTGAAATTATATTATATAATTATAAAATTGACACTTTGTGTATATTTATATTTTTTTCTACTTCAAAGTTTACTCATAAAATTAGTTCTTTTCTAAAGTTGATGTAAAAAACATTAAATTAAATAAGTTAAAAGGAAGAGATTACAAACTAATTGTATTGATAATATATTTTATTGAAATGAATACTAGTTCAATTTACTTATTTTTGGTCAAAAACTAAACAATATATAAAATAAATGTATACATAAAAAATTTTATTTGTTTTTTTAAACCGAGGAGGTAAAGTGTAAATCGTTCAAAGTTCATATGGCGAAGTAACAATTACGTAAAATTTAGATGGTAAAATGCAATAATATTAGTGTAATTTGAGTCAAATGACAATTTTGCCCACACGTGCATAGAGTATGACAAGATTCCGGTGGAATATTCCGCCGACGATGAGACCTAGAAGGCTATATGCAAAACCCTTGAACTAAGGTAAAGTGCTCCAAAAAATGCTTCGGTGGCAAAGTAAAAACAAATCGCAATATATAGTACACATATGATTAATCTATGAAGATTTCATAAAAAATAACTCAATTATTATTTCATTTCGTTGAAAGTCATATCACATTGAATCTCATCTCTGTCTTTTTTAGGGATGACAATAGGGCAAGTTGGGTATCTAAGAATTCTAGATACTCATACCCACCCCGTCCCAAGAATGGGCAGGACCAGTCTGCCTCACATTAAATAAATTTAAATAGAAAAAATAAATAAAATATTTATTATTAATATGTTTGTAAAATATTCTTTACGAAAATTATTATTTTTAATTTATAAATACTAGATATAATACTAAAAGATAAAAAATATATTGTAATATATATTATATATGCAAAATATATGTTAAATAAATTAAAAAAATTAGACGGGCGAAAGTGATACCCAAACCCGTCTCCCCGCTCCGCCCTACCGTGGGTCACGGTGCGAGGCATGTACCCACGAGTCGGGTCGAAATAGTCGTATTTTCTTAATATAATTAGAACTTCGTCTTCTCATAGATCACTAACATCATTTTCGAGAAGGAGCTAGCTCTACTATACTGTCATGCATCTTCAATTTCATAACTTTTAATCACTTCTCATGATATTCTCAATTATATGCTCGTTAGTCAACATCTCTATAGTTATATTATTTTCTTCAATGTAATTTAAGAAATACTTGCATTAACTCATGATTGCAAATTGCAGTTCTTGAGTGCCTTCTCCGTCAAACGATTCATCCATATTTTTTAAGCCAATGTTATCCATTGATGGAAGTTTACAATGATAAAAATAATTCGCAATTGGATTTGATTATCAATAACATTACAAGAAAAAATTGTTTACCTACGAAAAATCAGAGGTAAATGTTAAGGAAATTATAAAGTGTAGGTAAAATTATTGTAGGTAAAACCATTGTAGGTAAAATATTTACCTACAGAATCCAAAACTGTTGGTAAATACCTACAGAAAATCTATCGGTAATTGAAAAACTGTCGATAATCTGTCGGTAATTTGTTGGTATAATTTGGAGGAAAATGATATTTTTTATTCTGTAGGTATTCTGTAGGTAATTTTAAAATTTAGTGACAAAATCAATTTTGTCGGTAAATTCTGTCGATAAGAACGGAATTTTCTTGTAGTGTAAATTAATAGATTATAACCACGAGCTTGTAGCTCAAGTGGTATCGCTCAGTGCTCACCCTTTGTAAGAGTGTTGACCAGGGTTTGAACCTTGCATCTTTCAGTTTTTTGGGAATTTATCTCATCTCCTCCAACCACTACTATTTTTTAGCAGCTCCAAGACTATTAATTTATAGAGGTTTAATTATACTTGACGCTAGACTTGAGATCAATCGTTAAAATTTTGTTCAACGGTTTGTGGACAAAAATAATCAAATTTGAACACATTTTTTTCATTCAATTCGACTCGTTTAATAAAATATTGTAAAATATCTGCAAAAATATAAAGCTACTTCAGCTTGATTCATGTTCAACTCGAATAAAGCTCGGTCAAACTCGATTTTTTAAATAATCAAATCAAACTCAAACACAATTTTTAAAGCTCAATAAAAATAAAAATACTCATGAATTGTACTACATTCGACTCTACCCGATTCTTTTATACCCATACTCATAAATAAAAATAGATTAATTAGGGATCATAAAAGGTGGGTTTAAATCGGACCCGTAAGAAATCCGACCAAGCGGTGGTACCAAATATAGTTAAATGGGTATTATACAGTAACGAGTCCAACTAAAACCACCCAATATAAATACTTAATTATTAATTTATTAAACATGATATATTATTAATGATCGAGTTTGTTTTTGTGATCTTAAATTGTACTTATTTGCATGGGTAATTTATTAAACATGGGTAATGTGCAGGCAATCGATATGGACCCAATTTCTTATCGTTCTTATCGAGCAGTCGTCAAACCCGATAACACCTAGCCCAAACTTGATAATTTTGTGTCGATGCCTCAAATTGTCACCTTGGTGGTGTATCACATCCCCAGGGCAGTATTGTTTTTGACCTTTGCGAATTGTCATTTCTGCGCTTTCAATTATAGATATAGGACAATTGCATCCCTCGTTATCTCATTATTTACGAATGTTCACAACTCTAAAATAGAGTTTCAGTTTCATTTGGCACATGGTTAGAGATTGAATTTGATCCAATTTGAAGTTAGCATAACCTTTGATGCAACCATGGGAGATGACCTTAGTAACTATAGGTTTTTAAAATGATTTGCCCTACAGCATCATATAATAACCAGAAGTCAGAACCATAGAGCAATTCCAGTACAAAATCTCCAAAATAAATCAAAATTGAAAAGACACTTAGCAAAAATCTCCAAACTAAATCAAAATTGGAAAATAATAGAGTAATTCCAGCACAAAATCTAATCTGGTCATGTTGCAGAAAATAGTTCATATCCCATAAATATTATATACATTCGGTTATATTGCTAGTGCAATTCCACTACAAAATATGATTATATTGCAGCAATAGTTCAACGTCCAAAAAGGAATATATAGTGTTAATATTGCTGGGAAACCGTTTTCATATGCCAAACCAGTAAACATATGATCCCACATGCTCTTGGTTCTCCTTTTCTTGCTCGACATTTGCACGAATGCTAACAAAAATGGCAGATCTGAAAAAATATGTTAAAATTCACAGTTATGGTCATGAAACTCAAAAAGAGTTGGATATTTGACTAATTTTGTGCAAGTTTGAGTTCATTACTATTTTCGATTCCTTAATGATCCCACACCCTCCTATATATATATATATATATATATATATATATATATATATATATTTAAAAAAACAGCACAGTAAAGAATAGACTAATTCAAAGCTTCAGAAAACAACTAGACAAACCCCATAGCTACTCTCTTTTTCGTTTATTGCCAATTGAATTCCACGGCTTGCACACAGTAGAAACATAGTCCTTGACAGAAACAAAAAGACCCTGCAAAACCACAACAATGAAAATATGAAGCAATGTCATCCACGGGTTTTCATGTCGAAATTCATGTTGCCTTACCTTCCATCTGTGGAGAACCTGAGCCTTATGCAATTCTGACAACAATGATGGAGAATTTATGCTGAGGTAGTTGTAACCAACCAAGTGCATCAGATCTATCAAAATCAATGGATTTTATTATGGTTGCTAATCGAAGCAGGTAAGAGACGAGATCAAAGATATATGAATCATACATACCAGCTTGGTTTTTAACAGCAAACTTGAGACAAGCAGATTTCAATTGTGTGGCACCATATAGGTCTGCCAGATGCAACGTATATGCAACTGTTTCTAGAGTCGTACTCTCCAAAATACGTGATTCACAGACCCTTCTCAATGATTTCAACCCAAATCGAGTAGCTGCTGCAAGCATCTTGCCCCAAAACGATTCAAATACACATGGACCATGAGCATCAAAAGCTTGTTCATCTTCTTCCAGAAGATTGCCTTTATATATAAACCACAACATAGCCTACAAAATAAAATGACAAAATAATTTAACTTTACAACATAAATCCTTGTAATGAAACCTTAGAGGGTGCAAGAACATCAAGACAATGAAGAAAATTACTTGGCTGTAAAATACATTGTGTAACATACAACATGCATGTATAATCTAACAAGGAATAAATAAGCAGTTTGATACCACGGGGTGTGGCCCAGGATGTAGTTGAAATGATACATGAGATGCAAGAATAAACTAACATGTATGTACAAGTAGTTCACCACATTTTCCAGGAACGAAAAAAATTTGCTGCATTATAAAAGGGCAAAAGTGTTTAAAGTCCACCATTATCCTATTCATGTCAACACTGGATTTTAGGCCAAGAGCATAAGTGCATAACCAAAGTTACTTTTTGGCAATACATGGGCCGGAGATAATTTTTTTTTATCTCAATCCGGAAATAGAGAAGGGAACTTCAGCTTTTGGATATAAGGAAGAAATTGGAAGATCTTTGAAGTCTTTTTACTGTTCAGAGTGAAAGGGCAAAGGGACAGTTTTCAGAATTAATCCAGGCATAGCATAAGTTGATGTCAATTACTCTAAAAGGGAGTGAATTTCTCTAAATGAACCACACAACTTTGATTGATCAAGCATGCAGTCCAAACTTGGAAAGTACAATATGCACAGGAAACATAAAATATTTCAACTCAATCACAAAACTGTTGTTGCTGAAGAAGCAGTAATCACGTACTAGGTTTATCTTTCTTAAATAAACCGGCCATCTCAGCTCCTTACAATATTATTTCCTTATCTGATACAAATGTAAATTCATCCCAACACATACTAAACACAGTACTCCCTCTCTCTCTCTCTCTCTCTCTCTCTCTCTCTGTATTTTTTTCCCCATACTTTTAGTTAAACCTTGATTGTGTCAGTCCTATAAAAATGAAAAGAATATCGTTGCCTAACCTCGCCTGGATTCCGTTTAGGTGCTAGGCCGATGTCTGCCGCCTGCATAGCGCTTTTTAGAACAACAACTAACAATAAAGTTGAACTCAATCACTTCTGCCTACAAATTGAAATCGAAGAATAATTAAACTTCTTTATCCAGCTCTTTGTGTTGGAGGGTTATGTACAATTTTTAGACTTCAAATTGATTGATAGACTCAACTAAATTACAACGCGCTATAAAAAAAGATACACGCTAACAAAGCAATATAGAAGAGGTTAGGTGATTTTCTACCAAAGAAAACACATTAGACCAAAATAGAACACTTCACGAACTAACTACTGTAACGTGATGGTAAACACTAAACAAAAGAAGTTCCGAAAAGCAAGCACAACTTTCTAATTCAACCAAACGCCAATAGGTTATGCAAGAACTTGGGCATACAGACCACAAATTCAAGATTCAAGAAGCAGGGTATAGATTAGACAGCCAAATGCAATAATAAAATACCAATAGACTTCAAGTCAAGCACAAAAACTTCGAATACCAAAAATAATACTATTAATAACGCAAATGCAATGCCGATAAAATCCAATTCAAGTAAATAAGCTAACAATACATTCAATGCATTTTCTAGCAAACAAAACACATTCCACGAAATAGAACACTTCACGAAATACCAAATGCAAGATTAGTTAGTACTTTTAGTAAGTCCACAAGAGGTAGGTTATTGTCTACTGGAGGTTCGCACTACATAGATTTCTACTACTATAAAATGATGGTAAACACTAACCAAAAAGTAGTTCCAAAAAGCAAGCACGATTTCCTAATTCAACAAACGCCAGCATTCAGACCACAAATTCAAGAAGCATGATATAAATTACGCAAACGCACTGATAAATTCCAATTCAAGTAAATAAGCTTCATTCATTTGCCGAATTAATTAAATATAAGGTGAAAGGGAACCTTGAATATTCTAGACTCCATATTGGTGATGATAAACTCCTGTGGTTTATTGCAACCTGAAAGAAGTGACCGAAATACTGGAGAACGATCAGCTAAAATCCACTTATGAGCACACAGTCTTTCTTTCTCAACTCTAAAGAACACATCAGCCCCTTTTTTGCTTTCCAACAAGTTGCTAAAATCTGTCTCGTCCCCATGAGGCTGCTTTTCGATTTTAGAAGTCAATACTCCGATTGCGGGGACCTTGAGAGGAGGCTGGTTTTCGATTTTAGAAGTCGATACCCCATTAGCCATGAGAAGAGGCAGATTATGGTGATGACAAGTCAATACTCCAACTGTGCAGCGAATTTTCAAGCAATCGTCTCTAAGATAGCCGGTGCCGGGAGATTCAAGGACTTCTCGCTTCATGAAACGACAAACTCCACAGAATTCGCCGGGAAAGAGACAGGGATTCCCTCATCGAGTTTAAATAAAGACAAACCACACTGACGGCCATGGCCATTATCGGAATGTCCGAGCACGAAAATCTCGTGTAAAAATGATATAGGAACACTGCTCTCGCTCTTCAAAACTATATACAGAGATATATACCCAGCATTGTAGGCATCGATATCCTTTCCATTCGGGTAAAATGCAATCGCCCATTGGTGGCCACCCGCGGTAAACTCTTCGCTCTCAATTGATTTGCCTACACCAGTTTTTTTACGCAGCAGGGAATAGTTCTTCACCACCCACAAGTAAGAGCCTTTTTCCGTTTTTCCTACCTTATTTTCCATCGGTTTTATCGTAGTTCAAAACACAATAGACGAAAATTTCAATCGGAATTGGAACGCGAGCTGTCGGCGGGGGACGGAGGAGGTGGCCGACTAAGGCGCCGGACGACGACGGAGTTGAGGGTGGAGGATTGAATTAGGGCGGCTGGTGGAGTTTCAGATAGGAATTGGGTTTACATAATATTTACTGTTAAGGAACTCAAAAAACACGAGGTTGTAGACTTGTAGGAAGTATATCTAAATTCGAATACCTAATTAATTAGGATTTAGAAGTCTAGAACTTTTCGGAAGATAAAAAAGTGGATTGGTTTTGGACTAGGGCATGCCCAAAGTAAACTTGAGAAAATTACATAAGTAGTCCTTTAGGGTTGCGTTATTAGAATATTAGTCCTGTATAAATTTAATTTACGGATTTCATTAATTAAGTAGATTCTAATGATTTTAGTGGAATTTGTTTGGTATAATAAAAAATATAATTATTTTTTTACGAAGCTAGTAGCAATAAAGTAAATAAAAATATGTAAATATTCAACGAAAGTCATTAACGGAAAAAATTAGTTCCATAAACTTTATAAAAATATAATTTGAAATGGCCAAAATATGAAATTGTCACATAGAGGGTTGCAATCGAATCGAATGAACCAGAGCCGAGCTTTTGAGTGTTTGAGTTTGACTCGTTTATTATCGAGTCAAACTCGAGCTTGAATTTATCGAACATATTGATGGTTCATGAACTTTCTCGAGCTTAATCGAGCCTAAACAAGCTTAGTAAATATTAATTATAAATTAAATTATTCTTTACTTTATTACAAAAATAAAATTATATATCTAAACGCATAATATATTTATTAAAACTTACAATTTTATTCAAACAAATAAGTTTATTGAAATATTTTTATATAATCATAAGTAAAAATATGAAAAATTCAAATTAAAGTCAAATTATAAGTTTAATTTATACGAGCTTACTACGAGTCAGTCTGTTGTTTCACAAGCTTACTAACGAGCTTTGTTCACGAGCTAACGAACCGAATATCTCTAAGTTTGAGTTTGGTTAGTTTATTTTAACGAGCCTCATTAAACGAACTCGAACGAGTTTTTATCGAACCAGGAGCTCTCGAATAGCCCACGGCGGTTTGTTTCATTTTGACCCTAGTCCCATAAACAACCACTTTTAAAGGAATAAGTCTCATGTGAGGTTGTCTCACTGGATTTAAATTCATGAGGCGAATCTAATGCATTTTACAAATCAAGGCAAGTTAAATTCAAATTCAAATAAGTTAGCTAATACGGGTTATTTTTGGGATCCGTCTTATGGAATTAATCCGTGAGACCATCTCATATGAGTTTTTGTTTTTTTAAAATAATTATTCAACCAACAACACAACATTGATGATCAAAAAAGTTTACCGGATAATTTTAATTCATATTTTTAACACAAAAATAATATATGTATCAAGATGAATTAATGAAAATTTATCAACTACTCATGATTCACAACAAAATATTATTCGGACAATAATTTTTCCTACTAATTTGTCTATAGAATTAAAATTATTAGCAATCGAAACAAGCCGATAGATCAACTCTATAGCGATTATTCATAAAATTGAGATATAACTTGCATTGAAATATTAAGATTAGAAGATGATACGTGAGGCGAGGTACAAGAGAGAAAAAAATATTATTTTTATTTTTAAAAATATACATTCGACGAGTTTACATTCATTACATATTTGTGCACAAATTCAAATTTAATTCATATGCTAACAATAAATTTTTAATATTGTAACCTTAAATATTTTTCATATTATAATAGAACATAGATTATTGTTGGGGACAAAAATGACTTTTCTAATATTCTTTATTTTTATTATTTTCGTATTATTTAATTTATTATCTAATATTATTAATCCTCATTGGATCCGGATATAATTATTCGCCTAAGGGCCCATTTTATCTATAAGGCCCATCGCCCATCAACCCAAGTATAAATGAGGCTCATCCTTATTATTTGTAAGTTAAGTTTAGATTAATATTGGCATTAATTAATCTCTTTTGCTCAAGTATTCTCCCATTTAAAATCTTGACTTGAGCGTCGGATGAGCCTCCCTAGAACAACCCTAGGACTCGTCTAATGTTAGTTGGTTTTGCAGGCAAGTTCCCAACCGAAGAATTACCAACTCCGAAGAAGAAGTTGGATTATCATTTACTTAGAGTGATCTGCCGATTTTAAGCAACGTCATTTTGGTGCCGTCTATGGGAACGTTGCTAAGATGCTTGCTAGATAATATCCATATCAATATGGGTGCAGAAGAAGTAGTGAGCACTATATCTAGAGGACCCATATATAGAGGTTTGGCTTGCGCTCAGAGAATCTTTTTACGGAGCTCAAGAGTAGCACCCTTCCATTGTGTTGTCGCCCACAAAGAAGTTTACTATGCTGAGGAGCCTCCAGAGAAAATAACTTTTTCGGTGAGGAAGATTTGTCCCTCGCAACCTTGGGAACGTCCATGGCTCCTCATCATTTTTCGTGGCCATAACCAACTTCTCGATATGAAGAGTGTTTGTGGGTAATTCGTGGACATATTTTCATATCTCGCATTCCACCGGTGGGATTTTAAGACGCATCCCGAGCGGAGTGACCACCACCCAGGACATCAACATTTTATAGAACCCCATTCCTGGAGAGGTGATGCCCCACTTTCGCTAGGAAGATACCCACGCCAGTCACGAAGATGGTGTGGTTCACAATGATCAATGCTCCATTGCGAGACAATGTTATCATTACCCGACCATCCCCGAATGCATTTGGAGCCATAAATTTCACATACCATCGAGAAAATTAAACTCCCTACTCCATTGGGAAACGAGGAAGAGCTTGGAGACAAAGCGTAACCATATTTGTTACTTCACCACTTGGAAAGAAGAACCCAGGGCTTAGGATCCCGCATTCTTGGAGGCGACTACACCCATGGAGGTGGATCTCCTCGAAGAAGATTGTGCGAGAGGACCTAAAAAAGAAAGAGGATGATAACGCTCACAAGTTGAAGGAATAGCTCAAACTTGAAGATGTGGAATAGGCCAAGTTAGTGACCTTGGATCCAATCGGCGAGATGAAAACTATTCGGCGCACCGGTTGGACCACGATGTGTAAGTCCTTAAAAGGAATGCCCAAGTATTTGCTTGGGATATGAAAGATTTGTAGGGGATCCCCTACGATGTGCACCGACCGGGAGCGGACCTAACTTATAAGCCCTTTGAAGGAATGCCCAAGTATTTTTACTCATCCGGATCTAAAAATAAGTGTCGATAACCTCACGCCTTTGTATTTTCTAATAGTATAGGCTATCCTTGAGTGTATGTAAGACGTAGATTATTTAAGATCATGTTGAGAGTCTTTTGGAAATCAAAAAATGTGTTCCGATAATTAAAAAATAGTTTTCAATCATGGTAAAGATATTTCTATCATTACTCACATTAAATATCAAGATATCGTAGAACATATGAATTGATCATCATTTTCAAGCATTGTTCCATTTAATGTATGCATTTTAAAATTTGATAAAATTGTATTAAAGTTTACATTTAGATTGCACATCTTTTTCTCAACAGGAGGATTTTCAATTGAGTGAGAGATAGAAATACTCCCGAGTTAATTTGATTTCAATATCTCTATAAAAATCACAAATTAAATCTTAACATGATCAATGAAATCTCATGGAGTGGCTTTGAAAAATTCGAAACTTATCAGTTCTATGAAATCCTAATTTATGCTATTCTATGGTCATGTATCCAATTACATCTCTTAAGTGCAAAATCAAATACACCAAACAATCTAAATTATTGATCAAACAATTCAATTGCATTAAATCCAAATAGCACAAATAAATTGAATAATATGTAGATCGATAAACTCCAAACTCAAAACATAGATTCAAACTTTGGTTACATCAACCCTTTAGAATTATAAAGTTTAGCTCATGATGAAAATACAAAGATCCATAACAAAATAAAAGTACATCTCAAATAATAGACAAAAAGCGATAAAGAAGGAATTCAAGTGATTAAAAGAAGAATCTATCTATCTCTAGATGATAAATGTCCTCCATCTTCTTCCCAACTATTTCTTTATGTCTTGTTAGTGTTTGTTCTCTTCCCTATGTGTTCTAGATCCCTAATTTTACACCCGAATGTGTCTATTTATAGTCCCCCTTCATCTAATATAAAAAATGAGTATTTCTAGTATTGTCCGCCCACATCGCCATTTCAAAAATCAACCGCCCAAATTTGGTGTGGCGCGCAACGTTCGATTCATAGCGCCGCAATGCCATTCAAACTTCCGAATTTGCTTCTAGAGTCTTCGTAGAGAATGCTATGGTCGAAATACTAAACCCCGCCGATCTTGGAAATTTCGACGCGTTTGGACATTTCTTGAAATTAATCTCCTTTTCTAACACACGATTTATTACTATGACTCTGACTCAATATAATTAGCCTTCAACATGACTTTGTCCACTCAATTGACTAGAAATAACATAAATAAATACCTAACCGATAAAATATAACAAAAATGATTAAAAGTACTAAAAATAAATACAAAACTATAGTGAGCTTCAATGATATAAAACCAACTTAACAAATACCTACAAACTTATAATATTTCTTATCCTCAAGCAAATTAATCGACTCCAAAAAAAGAAAAGACACTACTTTGAGTTTACATAAACACTAACCACCAAATTCCTCGGGTAGAATGCAAAAATTCATAACCTAGTTAATTCACACAAATACAATGTTATTTCACTGTCAATCAAGCATGCAAGTTTCACCTCAATCATGTGATCTTGTGTGTATATGTGTATAAAATCGATTTCTCAACTCTATTTTTACTATCCGATAAGTTCATACAATCAAGTACTTTCCAAATGATCCTCTTTTTTTTTTTTTTACATAATATAAATATTTCCTAGACTTCATAGGCGTGTCTTTCACACTAATCTCCACTAATGTAGGTGATTATAACACAAAGATCAATAGGATTTTTAAAAGGTTGTAATGCGGGTTTGGGTTAAGGTAGAAAAATACGGAATTAAGTAGCTCAAGTCGCCCAAAACACACATTTATCTAGTATTATCAACCAAAAAGCAACACCCAACCATCAATCTCAATGAAGGCTTTAGTCATTTCATTATTCATAAGCTTTGTGAGCTTTTCCTTCATTTTGTTTAGAACAAAACCCCAAACTTGATTTTTTTGTATAAAATATGGGGTGTTCACATCCTCGTTAATTAGACAACTTCGGGGGACTCCATCAATATTTACCCATTCATAGCATATTATTCTCCAACTCCCAAGATATAATCCTAGGAAATTGTGTGTATGAATGAGGGTATCTTTGGATAATATTCATGTAAAGCTCGGATAATTTATAAGTTGTCCAAGAGAAGGATTTCAATAAGCTCAAAAGGGGACATTGTGGATAATATCATTGCATAGGTAGGCAATATAGGCTCTAGCTATTCAATAATGACCTAAATCATTTTTCTAATGTCACATCACCTAGGATTTCACATAGACTAGTGTTCGGACAAATTTTAGAGTGCGGTGGGATCATTCGATTAGTAATTAATTACACAAATTATCTCTAGTCGATAAACATATAGTCAATCAAAATATGGTGTGCAAATAAAATAGTCACGGATCAAGGCTCAATAACATATTCTTTCGATAGATTAACACGTCATAGTCAACAAATTCAACTAGTTATGAAGTTTCACAATCATACATACGACTCGACTCGACTCAAAGTAAAGACATAAAGACTCAACATTATTTTATTTTTAACAACAGAAAAATGAAGAAAGAAAGATCGCAAATGCACAAAAATTATTACCACTCCCCCAAACTTAATATGATCATTGTCCTCATTGGAAGAGGTGCAACTCCGCTTCAGAATCATGTGGTAAAAAAGGAGCAACAGGTCCAACTGGTAGCGCTTGATAGAGCCGATGGCATTTTCCTTGCCTTTTCGCGATTTAGGAGGCATGATATCAACCTGTCAAAACATAATCAAACACGTGGAAACGAGCAATGGGGTAAAGTACCACAATATCATGTGAAGACCATAGGAAAGACATCAATTTTATATAATTGTGACCAATATGTGAACTCAGGAGCAATTAATGTTTGATAAATGTTTTTATCATGATTTTGATGATTTTGTTTTAAAGTATTTTTAGACCAAAACAATATTTCTAAATGTTTTCCAAATACTCCCGATCGATATAAAATGTTTTACTAATTTTTTGGAGTATTTCTTGAAGTTTATTTTCGATAAAAATTGGACAATACTTATGTCTCGGGTTGGACCGGTCATTCGCTCTATAGGGTAACTCGTGTGCGAGTTGTGTTTTAAAATAGAGAATGGGGACGGAGGAAATGTGCAAAGAGGTTGCCGATTGGTCAACCACAGTCGAAGTGCACGAAGAGTCACGTCTTCCGGTCGATTCTGGTCGACCAAGTGCCTGAAGAGTCACATTCTTCTCTGTATTGGAAAATATGAAGCCCAATAGGTCCAACATAGGGTTGACCGGTCGGACCCTAGTCGGCCGTCGCCTGTGTAAAAATTCGATATTTTCAATATTTTCTCATTTCTACGCGACCTGGCCGCCATACCATTTTGACAAAAAAATTCTAGACGATGACGTGACGATTCTTCCTTAAATTATGGGATTGATTTCTAATAGCTATATTCTTGATTTTAATTATATTTTTCTATAGATTTTCAATCCCCAAGAGAGCCTATCCATGATCAATCATCTCCTATAAATAGAGGATATTTTGGAGCAACAAGACAACCAATTGAGATACAACACAACAAGATACACTCAAGCAAATATTTGCTCTTTCATTTTCATTATTCTTGTTGTAATAGCCTAAAGTCTTACACTTTCACATCTTGAGGTCTAGGATTTATTTCTTGATTACACTTGCACTCAAAATTGTATTATTCATTATCGAGTTGTAATCTTGAATTTGTGGTCATCATTCAACACAAGATATTCTTGTGAGTGTTCTTGTGGTAAGAACACACTTGGGTGATCTAGGTGTTAGGTGCAAGAAGATTGTGGTAATCTTCTTATTGAAGAGTTTGGTGCTCTTTGAGGTGTTGAAGAATTTGGTGTTCTTCAAGGTTGAAGATTGTGGTAATCTTCACAAGGTGCCATTGAAGATTGGGGTAATTTTCAAGGAGATTGTGGTAATTTCCAAAAGAGGTGTTGTAAGGTGATGTTGTATTAATTGTGGTAATTAATAAAATCTTTTTCTTTTTGAAATCCATCCGGAGATCTTTGGGGTGGTAGAGGATTAGGCCCTAGGTGGGTTGAACCTCTATAAATCGACGCGTGTTATTTACTTCCCGCACCTTTATTCTTGTCTTGGTTTGTTTGATTCGAGAAAAAAAAGAGGGCATAATCGAGAAAATAGAGATAATCTATTCACCCCCTCTAGATTATCGTAGTTGTTTGGACTTACAATTAAACCAAGAAGGTTATGAAAAAGTGTTAAATTTCTCATTGAGGTATTTTATCAATCACATGGTGGGCATAGATAGAGAACAAGAATGTGGATGCAATTCATATTAGGGGTGATCAAAAAAAAATTAAAAACCGCTCAAACCGACCGCACCAAATTGCATTGCACCATTATTACCCATTTATTAAATAAACCGCGATTTAAAAATCTTCATTAAACCGCACCGCTATTAGAGCTTATATTCAATGTCTATTTACCTTGGGGTATATTAGTCAATTCAACCTCTTGATATTTTTAAGACTTCAAAACTTTAACCCTAGACCCCCTTTCAGTTCGGACTTCCGGCCCTCGATGCTCTTCTTCGTTTAGTCTCTTCGCTTTGCACAAAATAGATACAATTCTATACGGGTCTTGATTGAAGTGGGCTTCCATCATTCACCAATTTTCTTTCTTCACGTAACATAGAAAAACGATTTCCACCATTGCTTCTAATATTGGTATTCTATTGAAGTGGGTTTGATCTTGATTGACAAGGATTTCCATTAGATTAGTTATTATATTCTGAGAGAGCTTGAGAGATGATTAAAGCAACAATAAGTTTTAATTTTATATTTAAAATATATTTCATTTTCATATTGTATTTTCTCATATGATTTGATTTAGTAGTTTATATTCGTTTTATTTTCTATGTTTCATGTTGAACAAAGGAAACATCTCGCTTTTCCTCGGAAAAGTTTCTCCGTGGAATATGTAGCTCCAAATACAATACAAGAACAAGTTCACAATGATGAATCGGTGATGTTACTGTTGAAAAATCCAAATGAAATGAATATTTTGCATGAAGTAAATGAAAAACAATCGAGAGACAACCCAAGAAAAGAAAAAAGTTCAAGTGAGTTGATATACTCAAAAAGAAGGTCCAAAGACTATATCCGAAATATGGGGTCATTTTACTAGATTGGAAGGTAGTAATCCCCTAAATTTCGCATGTAACTATTGTGGCACAAGTTATGCTGCTCATCCAAAATTGAATGGGACTACAAGTCTGTGGGCACATTTAGAATCTTCATGCAAAAAATATCCATACAAATTGGATAAGTCACAAAAAACTATGCATGATTATAAAAACATGAGTGAAAATTTTACACTTAAAGGAAAGACACTAAATGTGAAAGAACTCAGAGTAGGTCTTGCTAAAATGATTATTATGGATGGTTTTCGTTTAAGTTGTGGAGGGAGAAGGGTTTAAAGCTTTTGTCGACTTGTGGATCAAGGTTTGAAGTACCATCTAGGCATACTATTGCTAGGGATTGTATGAAAGTTTTTCATGAAGAGAAAATGAAATTGAAAAGGATTTTGAAAACTCAAAGAGTATGCTTGACCACTGATACTTGGACTTCCGTGCAAAATTTAAATTATATGTGTCTTACAGCACATTGGATATCTGATGATTGGAAGTTAGAAAAGAGAATTATAAATTTTTGCATTGTTGAGAATCATAAAGGGGAAACAATAGCAAAACAGATAGAAGAATGCTTGATTCATTGGGGTATTGACAAAGTTTTCACAATTACAGTGGATAATGCTAGCTCTAATGATAGAGCAGTCAATCATTTGAAAAAAAAGTGCAAGTGGAAAGATGCTATTTTGAATAATGACTACATGCATATAAGGTGTTGTGCTCATATAGTTAATTTGATCGTCAAAGAAGGGTTAGAAGAGCAAAATGAAGTCATAATGCGGGTTAGAAATGCAGTTAAGTATGTAAGGTCTTCTCCAGCTAGGCTAAAGACTTTCAAGAAGTGTGTCGAGAAAGAAAAAATTAATTCTAAGAGTCTTGTTTGTTTAGATGTGGAAACACGATGGAATTCAACTTATATGATGCTTGAGGCCGCTGAAAAGTTTGAAAAGGCTTTTGATAGATTAGGGGATGAGGACCAAAAATTTGTAGACTATTTTGATTGCTATGAAATGAGTCAAGATGAAGAAAGTGATGGGAAAAAAGGGGAAAGTGAGAGGAATAAGGTAATAGGGCCTCCGATTGAGATAGATGGATTAATGCCGGGGAGCTTTGTTAAGTTCTTGAAGATTTTCTATCATGTGACTTTAAAATTCTCGGTTCATCATATGTCACTTCAAATATCTTTTAGTGAACTTGCAATCTGTGCACATGGGTTTATCTACTATGATCGCAGAAAGGAGATTACCATACAACCGATGGCCATCCGAATGAAATAAAAATTCAATAAATATTGGGGAAACATTGATAACATTAATTAGTTGTTGTTTGTTGCTATTGTTTTGGACCCAAGATACAAGTAAAAATATGTTAATTTTGCCTTTACAACAATGTTTGAAGGTAATAATTTTTAGTTAAAAGAATGATGGACAAAGTAGAAGAAATGTTAACTTTGTTGTATAAGCAATACGAAGAGTCGATTTTCAACATTCTAGTAAAGAGGAACATGCAAGACAAGACTATAATTATGCGCATGTAGAGGGAGGTTGATCTAAGCGAATTACTAGAATCTCAATTTGCTAGGCATTTGGAGGAAGAACAATGTGTTGAGAATAAATCTGAAGTGGTAAGATACTTGTTTGATGGTTGTGGAAAATCTAACAATGAGTTTGATATATTGAATTGGTGGAAGCGAACACTCCAAAATATCCCATTCTTTCAAAAGTTGCAAAAGATGTGTTAGCTATTCCGGTATCTACTATTACTTCAGAATCTGCTTTTAGCACAAGTGGTCGTGTGATTGATCCATTTAGAAGCTCCTTATCTCCCACAATGGTCGAGGCTCTCATATGCTCTCAAGATTGGTTACGTCTTACTTATTCTCCTATTGATCTTTGTGCTATGATAGAAGATATTGAACAATTTGAAGAGATAGAGAAAGGTAAACAATTCAAAATTTGGTCTCATTATTAACTTATGCTTTCAAGTATTTAATGATTTTATTAATAATTCATTGTTCATCTTTCAGAAATGGATGGATCAAGCTCTCCGCATATCAATGATGGTTAATCTGAAAATTGAATTGTTATTGGGTATTTGGGTTTGTATCTTTACAGAAAAATTGTATCTTTCGAAGATTGCTTGACAGATATTTGTTTTAATATTAATGTGATGTTGCAGGCTTCTTGCTTATTTAGTTTTGTAAGCTATTTTATAATACTTTCAATCAATGATGACTTGCTCTAGCAATTTCATTGTATAATTTATATTAATGTGATGTTGCGAGGCTTAGCAATTTCATTGTATAATTTATAAATATTCTGTTCATTTATCCTTGACTAAGCAAATGTGTTTTGTCCTTCTTTAAAACTCCAATTTTTTATATGGCGGTATGGGATATTCTCTCTTTAGTATATATTGATTAAACCGCAAAACCGCGAAATCGCTCAAACCAAATGCGCAAAACCGCACATATTGTATTACTTCAAAAACCGCAACTTGAAATTATTTTTTCACCGAACCGCACAAAGCAATTTGACTTGAAATCCGATTAAAAAAACCGCACACCGCACCGTGATCACCCCTAATTCATATATCGAATCATGCCCAAAATTTCAATGCGAATCATAATACTGTTACAATAAGAAACTTTTGCACAAAATTTTATCAGGGTCACATAATGAGCTTGCAAAGAGGGGTAGGGGTGAGATGCAACATGACTACTCCTAATAAAACACAAACATGCAAACTAATCAAACTATGAAAGCAAGTAAAAAGTGCTTGAGTTTGCTTCCCAAGAAGCGCTAAGTTTAAAATCTTTAGCCAAACTTTTATTTTACTCATCCCGGATCTAAAAAATAAGTGTTGGTCATGCCACATCTTTGTATTTTCCAATAGTTTAGGTTATCCTTGAGTGTATGTAAGACGTATATTATTTAGGATCACGTTGAGGGTTTTTTTTGAAATTGAAAAATGGTTTTCAATCATGGTAAAGATATTTCTATCTTTATTCACATTAAATATCAAGAAATCAGTAGAACATATGAATTGGTCACCATTTTCAAGCATTATTCCATATAGTGTATGCTTATTAAAATTTGATAATATCGCATTAAAACTTACATCTAGATTACATTAGTGTAAATACGCTCTTGTAAGTTTTCCTTATAGATGTGACACACATGTATATTGTTGCTATAATAAAGCTATGATATAGTTGTATATATAGTATAACTCGACATAGTGTATAGGGTATACTTTGTAAAAGCATTTTAAAGTGTGTTGTAAAGTGCAAGAATTATATGTTCAATAAAATTGACATATTTCACACAGACATTCTTTATTCTTCGCACTATTACTTTGTTGTATTTATTTAAGTTTTGGCATCATCAAAAGGGGGAAATTGTTAGAAAAATTTATGTTTAGATTTTGATGATACTATGTAAAACTTAGCATAGGAAGTTGACACTCCATTTTCTTTGTAATTCAACTTGTAATAGATAGGACTATTTGAGATGAGTTGGAGTCGGCTAAGTTGAAGATTACTAGAGTCGTGATGATGAAGTCGATGTCAATAATGCGTTTCTAAATCGAGAGCTTAATGAGCATGTGTTTATGGTGCAACCAGAGAGGGCTATGTTGATCCTCACAAGCGACTATGTGTGTAAATTAACTAAGGCATGTTGTATGGTCTCAAGCAGGTGCCTAAAGCCTGGTATGACACCCTGAGGAACTGTTTGATTAAGATGGGCTTTACAAATTCATTGGCAGATTCATCTCTTTTCTATAAGTCTGTGTTTGGCAAACTGTTGATTGTCTTAGTGTACGTGGATGCCATTCTAATTACGAGAGATGACAAGAACTTTATTACTCAACTCTTTAGAACTTCTAGACAAGAATTTTTCTCTAAAAGATCTTGGTACAGTACATTACATTCTTGGAATTGATGTTACATCTACATCTATCAGGGATCTTTAGCATAAAACTATTATGGAAAATTGCAAACCCTGCCCCTCTCCTTGGACTTTTTCGCAGGATAGTCTTCCTATCAAAGATCCACATATTTATAGAAGACATGTGGGGGCTCTTCAATACTTGTCCATGACTCGCCCAAATATCTCCTTTCTCTCAATCAATAAGCTCGCCAATTTCTCCATGCTCCCCACAAATCCTTTGGAAAGCTTGTAAGAGAGTACTCTGCTCTCTTCATGGCACGGTTTCTACTAGTCTTCAATTTAGTATGCCCTTCGTTTGTCATTCAATGAATGTCTTTGCATGTTGTTGTTTTAATTTGCTAATTATTTTTAAAAATTAAATTTAATAAATAATCAATTAATAAATCAAAAATAAATATTGTGTAGACGCTTGTCAAAGAAGCGCTACGATCTTTGTAAAAAATCGATGGCAATTTTTAAAGAAAACAAATATTATTGTGGGCCGTCATATAAAAAGGCTACTTTAAACAAATTTGATCATCAACGCCAAAGTATTTCACTAACACCCAAATGTGTAACTTCTTGGGGTATTTGCAGTTTTCAGATAAAGTAGCCGACACAAGGACCCCCCACTCCAAACAAAAATACCAAATATTCTATTGCTTTTAGAATTTGTTTTAGAAAAATTAATCTAAATTTTAAATTCAAAATGAAAAAAACGTTGTTTTTTCTCTTGAAATTCTCATTCTATTTAAGAACAAAATCTAATAGGGCTTGATACAACAATTGAATCAAAAAAATGGCGATGCATTCTAGAAACATAGACAATTTAAATTGTGCATAGACAAAAAGTATCTAATACGTATTTACGTTTGTTCCTTACCGCATTAGTTTATAAAACAATTATTTTCGATTGAAAAGGTTCCTATATAATTCCAAGCATCATCTCATGATCATCTACATATCCTACATACTTTAATTTCAATTTGATAAAGAATTCCAACCTTTTAGGTTGCAAAAGGATTAAAAAGAGCATTGTTGGCTTAACTAGTTTTTTTTACTCCGCAAGTCTACTAGACTATACATTTTGCTATTCAATTCCATGCTCACAAAAATAATCCTTGTTGATGCCTTTGTTTGATCAACAATCCAAAATACTACACAAAACAAATGGAAATGTAAAATATGGCTAAAACGCTTTTTTATTAAAATGCCGACCTAGTGAGCTTGGGTCAAACGCGTCTGAGAATTTGAACTCTCTAAGTTATATAGAGGATTTATGTTATTATTTTCCTCATAAATGGGTTCTATTTATATTAATATAATTAGTGGCTAAATAATCATTATATTTAGAATGCAAGTGAGACACTTGTCCCCTTCTTTATGTGCATGGGCAGCATGGTTGCCATGTGGTGGAAAGTGTTTGTTGACTTATCCCATTGATGCTTTGACATGTGGCTTCTTGGTATGCCATTGGTAGATTGAATTGATTTAGTGGTGGTATGTTGAATCCTCTTAGAAAGTACACGTTGGGTTGAGCTCGGCTCGCCCACCAACTCGGTTGAGGGTGGCCTAGTCGGTCCACGTCACTAGGTCTTGAATCGCCACATGGATGTACTTTTTCCACTCAACGGGTGTCATTAATGGCCCCCAAGTTCAAAGCCGATGAGGAGATCGAGACGAGGTGGTTTTGAACTTGAATAAAGAGAGAATAGAGAGAGGAGTCAAACGGTTTTGAAACAATCGATAGTCAATCAAAATTTAATATTTGAAACGACGCATTAATTGAAATTAATAATGGCGATACACGTGGCGCTTTTCCGATAGAATTGTCATGGCATAGGAACCGGAGAGATGTGATGATTAATTTGAAATATTTTTGAAAAGACGTGCCATTTCCAACAAGCGCGTGTTTTGAGGAGATCTTGCATATAAATACGCACTTCGCCCTTCCATTTTCACTTTTACTTCGTGACTCTAAGCATACCAACAAGAGTATAGACCGAACAGAGTTCAAGTCAACTTCAATAGAGAACTTTCACGGATCTTTTAGGTAATCTCCAAAACTTCTTCTTCTTTCTTTTTCCCTTTGTCCTTCAATATATCCGGTTCAAGATTAGAGGACATACGTAATGTCGAGCACATCGTTGAGCAAGAAATAGAATATCCTTCTCGTAAATGGAGGTTTCATAGAGGGAGGAAGATGATGTCGTCGAAATATACGATTCGAATGAGGGCTCGAATATGAGTCTCCCTTGCAAAGACAAAGGCAAAATTTTATCGCCGATTCCGATCACATCCATTATCGATAGGGTATTTATGGGCCCAAAGAGTGCGTTGAAGGAACACGGGCTAGGTGCAGTAAACACTGATTGGGGCCTGAGAGTTGGGCATGGCGTAGAACCAAGTGGGTGAAGCCATTGGTCCAAGCACAATCGGATCTTTGGGTAAAGACCGAGGGGTGAGGCCACGGGGCCAAGTAGTGCGGGTCGTGAGGAGTCCACAAGGCTAAGTGGTGGTGTTAGATGAGGTGCCCCTTCGACTTCCGGGTCGAATTTGTAGTGGCCCAAGCACAATTAGAAGGCCCCAAAAGAATTCTAGAACAGACTGGATAGAAACTGACTAGAATTTGGTCCTAGGGATATTGATGCAGCGTGAGTTAGATGCGCTTTACCAGGGCCATCACATTCTGAAGTCAGTGCGGTTCTGGTTGCCCTATCATGAGGAGGTGCCCAAGCTGGCTCCCATTAGGTGCATTGCAATTTATGCCCACAACATCATGTTTGGGCTAAGGTTCCCACTCCCAAGGCTGATAACCAATTGGTTTTGCAGGTGGGGGATCGCTGTTTGATAAATGGTTTTATCATGATTTTGTTTTTATACCAAAACAATGATTTTAAAGGTTGTCCAAATACTCCTAAATGATTTAAAATGGTTTTAATATTTTTGGGAGTATTTCTTCAAGTTTTATTTTCGACAAAAATTGGACAACACATTTAATGATTGTGTATCAATGGGTTTTTACATCCAAACTATGTTTCTAAATGTTGTCCTAATACTTCCGATCGGTCTAAAATATTTTTACTATTTATCGGGGTATTTCTTGAAGTTTATATCGGACAACACTTTTTGTATTAATGTGTTATTTCATCAAAACTATATTTCTAATGTTGTTCTAAATACTCCCGATCGGTCTAAAATATTTTCACTATTTTTGGAGTATTTCTTGAAGTTTATTTTCGATATAAAATTGGACAACACTTTTGTTTTGAGGTCAACCGTCGCAGTATAGGGCAACCCCGTGCACGAAAGTTGTGCAAAAAGCAAAACTTCATGTTTGCGAGAAAATGGTGAGGGTGACGGTCACCCTATAGGGCGGCCGATGACGCCGACCGGTCGACTCTATAGGGTGACCGGTGGCGTCGATCGGTCGACCCATTAGGGCGGCCGGTACTGGGAGCAAAAATTGAAACAGAACTCCCGCCCTTCGATTTTTAGTTTGTGCGGCCAAGCCAACATAGGGGACGACCGGGTCGAACCCTACGTCGCCGATCGCCTGTGTAAATGTTGATACGATTATTTCAAACTCTATTTTCGTGCGACCGGTCGCCCTCAAGTTTGACAACAAAATTCTAACCGTTGTGCAATGGATAACTTTTCCTTAAATTGTGGAATTGATTTCTAACAGCTATAATCTTGATTTTAATTGCAATTGTTTGTAGATATCGATTCCAAGAGGAGCCTATAAAGAGAGGAAGATTTGAAGCACAACAAGAGAGAGAACAACAAAACACAACATGATATACTCAAGCAAACACTTGGTCTTTCATTATTATTATTCTTGTTGTAATTTGCCTAGCTTATCACTTTCACATCCTTGAGGTCTAGGCTATTCTTGATTACACTTGCACTCAATTGTATAATTCATTATCGAGTAATCTTGAATTTTTGGTTATCATTCAACACAAGATATCCTTGTGAGTGTTCTTGTGGTTAGAACACACTTGGGTGATCTAGGTGTTAGGTGTAAGAAGATTGTGGTAATCTTCTTGTTGAGGTGTTGAACAATTTGGTATTCTTCAAGGTTCAAGATTGTGGTAATCTTCACAAGGTGCCGTTGAAGGAAGATTGTGGTAATCTTCAAAGGAGATTGTAGTAATCTCCAAAGGTGGTGTTGAAGAAGAGTGTGGTGCTCTTCAAGGTGTTGTAAGTTGGTGTTGTATTAATTTTGGTAATTAATAAAATCTTTTTCTTTTTGAAATCCATCCCGGATATCTTGGGGTGGTAGTAGATTAGGCCCTAGGTGGGTTGAACTACTATAAATCGACGTGTGTTATTTACATTCCGCACCTTTATTATTGTCTTTGAGCATTCGGTTCGAAAAAGATGGAGATAATCTATTCACCCCCTCTAGATTATCGTAGCCGCTTGGACTTACAAGTGGTATCGAGCCAAACTCTTTGACAAGCTCGTTTCACATCGCGAGTGAAGAGGAACAATCGTCGGCTACGAACGAAGCTCACCTTACCGCACCTCCACCACAAAGCCACCACTATTTGACTCCAAAAATTTTAATTTTTGGAAAGAAAGAATGGAATGCTATTTACAAAGTTGTGGGTTCGATATTTGGAACACCGTCATCAATGGAGAATCCATTTCGACGAAGAATACACCACACACCTCTAAAGGCTTCAAAGAGCTCAATGATGAAGAGAAGAGAATCATCTCCTTAAATGGTAAAGCTCTTTAGTATTTTGTATTGTTCACCTACTACTTTGGAATTTGATCATGTTGTAGGTATTCGATCGGCACATGAAGTATGGCAAAAATTAGAAGCCATCTATAAAGTGTATGCAGATGAAAGGAGCAACTCAAAAGCATCTACTTCACAAATGGATATAACATCAAATCCAACAACATGGGATGAGCCTTCTACAACCTCCCATGATGAAGAAGTTGAACAATGCCTCATAGGCATCGAAGAAGAAAACGAGGTAAGTCCTAAACCCTCTACTTCCTATGATAATGATTATAGTGATTTGCAAAATGATTTTGATGAACTACAAGATGAATTCCAAAACTTATTTGTTAAATACAAATATTTGAAAAAGGAATTCATTGTTTTAAAGAATGATAAGGATAGTTTATTTACTTCCTATGAATCACTATCATGTGCTCACACCACCACTCTTGACAAGGTTAGAAACCTTGAGAAAGAAAATAGTACTCTTGTTGAGGATATAAATTGCTTGAAAAATGATTTATCTAAATCCAACTTGAATGCCGATAGAATGACCAATATTGTTGATTGTTGTGATAATTGAAACTAAAACTTGATCATAAGCCTAAGGGTGTCAATCACATGAAAAAGAATCAAGTCTCTAAGACGTTGGTCATTATGCTCCTAGAATTATTACATGTTTTTATTGCGGTAAAAAAAGGGTCATACGGTTAATACTTGTCGGGCTAGAAATAGCTCTAATTATTGTTGGAGACCTAAAAGTCTCAAGACTAATCCCAAAGGACCCAAACACATGAGGGTACCACAAAACAATGTCATATTAGGTACCCGTGAAATAATGATCGAAGAAAATTTATACAAGCAAGAAGACATCAAATGACCGTTTCATTTGATCAAAGAAGGAGAAACTATTTTCGACAAAGCCAATTTCAAGAAGAGGATATAATCAAAATGGGAAGAACACAATCCTTGGAAATGGCAAAGACATCATCAACAAGATGATTTTCAAAAAGAAGAAGAGACTTTCAACAATGGGAAGGCAACAAACCTTGAAAATGGAGTAATCAAAGAAGTCATCATCAACAAAGTGATTTCTCAAGGGGAAGATATCATCAACAATGGGAACGGCACAACCCATTGAAATGGCATAATTGGTAACCCGTATCTCCCTAGTTAAATATGCATTTTATTTTGTTATTATGCATGCTTTTATTTGTGTCTTAATTGCAAAATGAGTTTTCAAGTATTTATTTTTAATTAAGGTCTTCAATATATATTTGTGCTTTTAAATATTTTTGAAAAAGAAGACCTTATATGATGTTTTTAAAACTCTTGTGCATTTTTGTAGACTAAAGTGTGTTATCATCTCTTATGGATTTTTATGGCATGAACTTACTTGTGATATCTCTTAGCCTACACTTTTATCATTATGATTTGTGCTAGATTTGTTTTAAGAATTGTGTAGGATTTACATATTTTCACAAATGGCCATTTACGTCATTATTTGTCAAGAAAGGCATAAATTATCGAGGAATACGTTTACTTGTGTTATTCTTACTCTTATAGACTCGATATATGTATTGCCGTGTGCCTATGTGCTTGTTTTTCATAGTATTTCATACAAGTGCCATTACGAGGATTTTTAGATTTTTTTAAAGGCACTATTCGATATTTGATTGCACATATTTGCTTTGTCAACTCTTGTTCAAATACTTCTTTTAAATGAGGTCTCAACTATATGCTATCGGATTTTCAAATTTCAAAAGAGACCTTTTATAGCTTTCTTAAGCTTATTTAAGCTTGCATGATTTATTAGACTCTTGATGATATTCTAAATGCATAGTATGTGTTTCTTGCTTCATGGTCTATATATATAGTGTCTATTTCTACTATGCTCTTATGCAAGATATTTTGTGATTGATGATTGAGGCATGTTTTTACACTTGGGCTATTTTTCTCTTGCTTATATAAGCGATGCCGTTAATGAGTTTGTTAAGTTGTGTAGATAAGAAATGAAATACTCCAAATATCGTTACCTCAAAATATTTGGATGTAAATGTTCTATTATGAACACCTTAGATCAATTGGATGCCCTATGATGATAGTGATGAAGAAGACAAAAAGGGTATTCCGGAACAAACTCGATGACCAAGGCAACATTGGTCGAACTAAGGCGAGGTTAGTAGCTCGAAGGTATTTTCAAGAAGAAGGTAATTAATTTTGATGTAACATTTGCACTCATAGCACCTTTAGTAGCTATTTGCATTTTACTTGCCCATTCTTGTTTTAAGAAAATTTCAAGTTTTACCAAATGAATGTTAAATTCAATTTTCTAAATGGTTTTATTCAAATATAAGTCTATCGGAGTTTAAAATTTTAGGCCAAATGATTTTTATAAAAGGCCTTGTACGGTTGATAGACTTAGCTATTTTTGCAAAATGATTTTACAAAAGGTAAAGTTGATACTACACTTCTTGTTTTAAAAAAGGGGCAAGGTTGGTTACTTGTGCAAATTTATGTTGATAATATTTATGGTGCTACTAATAAATATTTGTGCAAGATATTTTTCCTAGTCAATGCAAGGTGAACCTAAGATGATCATGATGAGGGAAGCTCAAATTTGATCATTGGAATTCAAATTACTCAATGCCAAGAAGACGGTTATATTTCAAAAGAGCTCTTGAAGGAGTCAAGCATTGAAGAAAGAAGAACCATCTCAACCTCTATAGCTAAGATTGACAAAGGTTGAGAAAGGCATATCGGCCGACAAACAAATTCGAGGTATGTTTTCTTGTATTATTCCTATAGACTCAACATTCCATATGCCTTATATCTATATGCTCGACTTCAAAAACTATCCCAACGAATCTCATTAAAGTGTCGTTAAAAGAAATTTTCAAATATTTGAAAGGCACTTCTTCTTATGACTTGTATATCCAAAGTATTAAAACGTTCTTATTTTTAGGGATAACAAGTTCGGTGTTTACAATTTATGAAAATATGGTTCGTCATAATCGAACTAAACATATTGAGATTCAAAATTTTTCTAAGGGATTGCGTTTCTAAAACGAAAAATTGAGATGTGTTTAATTTTGTCTCAAGGATAACTCGCAGAATTTTTTTCGTTAATCGTCGAGTATTTTACCTCATTTCGAGCTTGATTATGACATAATGTATATTGAATGAGGTCTACGTTTGCATTTTGTATGTTTTTAAAACTTAGGGCGAAAAATCGGATTTTTGGATCAAAATTCGGATTTTGAAAACCTGGCAAGACAAAGGTGGGTGATGGGGTTGAGGGCAACCGGCCGCCCTCAACGTCGACCGTCGCCCTCAACGTCGACCGACGCCCTAAGCTAAATTTTGGATAAAAACCGTTCGTCGAATGCTTTAGTCATTTTACATCATTTTTGCCATTTTTCGTCCCCTTCGTCAATTTCACACACATTTCACTTCAAATGTGTTTTATTGCATACATTCCATATCTTGGATATTTTTAGGCTCGATTATCATCATCATTGCTCGTCTTTACCAATTTAATGGTAAGAATTCTACTTCTTTATCTCAATTGGGTTGAACCCTTGAGAACTTGGTTTAAATGTCTATTTCTTGATGAAACTTATATATGTTTGTGATGAGGCTATTGATTGTTGATGAATGATATGTATCAAATTGCTTTTGGTGATGAAAAACTTGGCTTGATTACATTTACAAGGGCTATATATATCTTCTTCAATTTTTGACGCCCGCCAAGTGTTCGATAAAATGTCTCAATGAAAAATTCATCACCTACATGATTCTCTCGATTTCAAAAGTCTCATATATTTATAGAGATCATGTTTTTGCAAATCAAATGATTTTTCATAAGCTTTCGACTTTTCCTCCCATTTGGCCTATAAGCTTCATTGTTCAAATAGCTCGATACATCGGTTTAGTTGCGCACTTTGATATGATTATATGATGTTTTTATCGTGCTAACATTCTTTTGATGATTCCAAAGGAGGAGAAACATGTTATAAGTTCATTAGCTCATAAAAGCTAAGTTAAGCTAAACAAAAGAAGTTATAAGCTATGACTTCCTAAAGTCATAAGTTATGCATTATACTTAGTCCAATTATTGTATGATGGACTCATATACTTGTCTAATGATGTTTTGTTGATAGGGGAGCTTATAAGCTCTTTTACTTAAGATCAATATGTAAAAGCCAAGCTTTTAGCTTGTGGTTGATTGTTTTTATATTACTTTTGTTGTGCATATTGATAGGGGAGCTTTTGCTATATGTTGTTGAATTTCTTTACTCTCATCCTTGCGATTATATTGCGTGGAATGTTGTCGCTCACAACGGATAGTTCCTTTTAACCGGTAAAATTGTTTTGTTTTCAAAATCGACCTCGTTAAAATTATTTTGGTTTGTAATCATCAAAAAGGGGAGATTGTTTGATAAATGGTTTTATCATGATTTTGTTTTTATACCAAAACAATGATTTTAAAGGTTGTCCAAATACTCCTAAAAAATGATTTAAAATGGTTTTAATATTTTCCGGAGAGTATTTCTTCAAGTTTTATTTTCGACAAAAATTGGACAACACATTTAATGATTGTGTATCAACGGGTTTTTACATCCAAACTATGTTTCTAAATGTTGTCCTAATACTTCCGATCGGTCTAAAATATTTTTACTATTTATCGGGGTATTTCTTGAAGTTTATATCGGACGACACTTTTTGTATTAATGTGTTATTTCATCAAAACTATATTTCTAATGTTGTTCTAAATACTCCCGATCGGTCTAAAATGTTTTCACTATTTTTCGGAGTATTTCTTGAAGTTTATTTTCGATATAAAATTGGACAACACTTTTGTTTTGAGGTCAATCGTCGCCGTATAGGCAACCCGCACGAAAGTTGTGCAAAAACAGAAAACTTCATGTTTGCGAGAAAATGGTGAGGGTGACCGGTCACCCTATAGGGCGGCCGTGTGACGCGTCGACCGTCGACCGTGCACTGGGAGCAAAAATTGAAACAGAACTCCCCGCCTTTTTTTAGTTTGTGCGACGACCAACATAGGGGACGACGGTCGAACCCTACGTCGACGATCGCCGCGTGTAAATGTTGATACGATTATTTCAAACTCTATTTCGTGCGACGGTCGCCCTCAAGTTTGACAAACAAAATTCTAACCGTTGTAGCAAATGAGACAACTTTTCCTTAAATTATGGAATTGATTTCTAACATGACTATAATCTTGATTTTAATTGCAATTTTTTGTAGATATCGATTCCAAGAGAGAGCTATCAAGTATCAATCATCTCCTATAAATAGAGGAAGATTTGAAGCACAACCAAAGAGAGAGAACAACAAAACACAACAAGATATACTCAAGCAAACACTTGGTCTTTCATTGTTATTATTCTTGTTGTAATTTGTCTAGCTTATCACTTTCACATTCTTGAGGTCTAGGCTATTCTTGATTACACTTGCACTCAATTGTATAATTCATTATCGAGTTGTAATCTTGAATTTTTGGGTTATCATTCAACACAAGATATCCTTGTGAGTGTTCTTGTGGTAAGAACACACTGGGTGATCTAGGTGTTAGGTGTAAGAAGATTGTGGTAATCTTCTTGTTGAGGTGTTGAAGAATTTGGTATTCTTCAAGGTTGAAGATTGTGGTGGTCTTCACAAGGTGCCGTTGAAGGAAGATTGTGGTAATCTCCAAAGGTGGTGTTGAAGAAGAGTGTGGTGCTCTTCAAGGTGTTGTAAGTTGGTGTTGTATTAATTTTGGTAATTAATAAAATCTTTTTCTTTTTAAAATCCATCCCGGATATCTTTGGGGTGGTAGTAGATTAGGCCCTAGGTGGGTTGAACTACTATAAATCGCGTGTGTTGTTTACATTCCGCACCTTTATTATTGCCTTTGAGCATTCGGTTCGAAAAAAGGGCGAAATAGAAAATATTGAGATAATCTATTCACCCCCTCTAGATTATCGTAGTCGCTTGGACTTACAATCGCCCTGTACAGGTGCATCCCATGACTTGGGGAAGATTGATAGGGTTGATCGTTCTCCCATGAATGGGGAAGATTGATAGGGTTAATCATCCTTTTTGCTCGGCAAAAATTCCCCGTCCCCGCTTTGAAGAGATAAATGAGCTTTTTGTTTGGAAGGTGGCCCTGGCGGTGTAAAAGGGAGGCCATATGGGTGGTATTATCTCCGCACTGGTCGGGTATCTAGACGATTTAGTTTTGGGCTTTTCCAATCTTTAAAGAAGTGGAAGAATAGATGTTTTGGTTAGATGGGGACTAGATAACCCCCATCTCAAAGGGGGACGAGCCATTTCTTGCTCCACCTCTCCAATTTTGTTATGATTGCAAAGTAAATATTTTTCCCTATTCTTTACATTTCTAGAAAATTCTAATCTTTAATTCCTTATATCTTGTGCATGAAACCAGCTTTCCCAAGGTCGTCTCTCACACAAGTTTCTAAATAGGTTGGATGACATAAAAAAATCTTCTAAAGGCGAGATAGACGATAAAAGTACTAACTCTTGAGGCTAAGTTAGCTCGGGCCCATTTACGTGGTGATCTCTGAGGGGAAGTCGATCATTGAACAAAAAGATACACCCCGACCATGCATGAGAAGCGGGCAAGCGGCCCCATCTCAACCGCCTCAGAGAACCAAGCGAAGAAGGTCACCCCTAATACCTAAGCCCGGAGTTGAAGTCTAAGGTAATACTTTCCCGAGCTGATTTTCCTGTGTTTTTTTTGTATAATTTTTTTCATATTTTGTGATATCTTGACATTCTTTGCAGAGCCCGATGAGGACATGGACATTTTTGATTGCCTCAACCAGATAAAAAGAAGACAATCGGGAAGGCAATCGAGAAGACCACCGAGGGTGGCCGAGAAGACCGAAGAAAATTGGCTGAAATCCGAGGGACAAAAGAAAGATGGGGCCCGGCTTTGTGGCAATGCCCGTGAGGAAGAGAAAGGGCATTAGGGTAGAGATTGTTGAGCTTGGTCAGACTAAGAGAACCGAGCAGACCCCGAGGGTAGTTCCCACATTAATTCCCTCAGGGGGAACTACTATTGAGGCCCCCAGGAGAACCTTTTCTAATGACCTAGGGCCGAAGGGCATTACGTTCCTCCCAACCCTACTCGGGAGGAGCCTTGTGAAGGGAAGGTCAGAATAAGGCCAAAATGATTCATCGAGTTCGCTAAATGCTTAACCCCAATCGATGAACATGTGCTTGCCTTGTAGGAGACCAGAAGAGCTGCAATAAATGTTCCTCGGGCTTGGACCACCGGGATTGAGAAGTTCGCACAAGACCAAGTAGCAGAAAAAAGTTCAATATTGCATGGGCCTCTCGGGTCGGGTCATAGGGACGCTCGACACATTATCGGAGAAGGAAGTCAAGGGCGAGGAGATCTACGGGATGCCCAAAACACTATCTTTGGTATCCAAGAATCCTTGGAGTTGAAAGCCAAGGAGACCGAGAAAGCGACTATCAATGCTAGAAGTGCCAAGAAGAGTGCTTTGGCTACTCGGGACCAGGCCGAAAGAGCCGAGAAGGTCCTCTACCGTGAGGTCGATAAGTTGAGAAATGAGGTGGCCAACCCCGGGAAGAGCCGACTAGGCGAGAGGCGGACCTCGGGAGGCAAATGGAGTGAAAGTCCTAAAGTGTTAATACCTAAGTTAATGAATTTTGCTAGCATAAAATTCATCTTTATATGTTCTATGAAAAAGTCAGTATATTCGAACTCTTTTCTTAACAACAAAAAAATTGATATATCCACATTGAAGAGCTTTTATTTATTGAATATGGAAAGACCAATTTATTGTCACATTTATCTTTACTAGTAATTCAATACCATTCATAAGATGTAGTCCGGTGACAATAATTCGCAACTATATCTTTTGATGAGATGCCCCAAAATACGTTAGAACGTAACTATTATATTGGAATGAACTAAGGGTGTCCGCTTGTCACTCGTTCCAATATAGTTATTCCAATAGTGTTAAGTGCGTGCAAAATCGGATCGTAACTATATGAGCATCCATTAAAATTGAAATCGATTACCAAACGATCTCTATAAAGATCCAATCTCCGATAAGTGAGAATAAAATTTTTTTGTTCTCTAAGAAGACTTTATAAATCTTTTATGGCCATTATAAGGGTTAACTATTTGCCAAGTAGTTAGGCTATGTACGTTGTATCCGGATACATACATACTTAAGTATACAAAAGACTTCTTAACATAAGTAGTCTTTTGTATATCCTTAACTTTATAAAATTATACTCATTCTTAAAGCACTGAATGAGTGAAACTTAATTTATATAGTAATGAAATTTACTCCCATGAACATATGGTATGTACAATTATCAACCTTATTTATCTCATACCAAGCGAGGTAATAAACTTAATGATAATTATAACACCATAAATGGAGAGCTAGCTTACTAAATGAGCCAAAATATCATAATGATTCTAAAGAGCATTTCAATAAAATCGGAAGAAAGGTCTCATTATAAACATCTCCCTTCTAATAAAATATTTGACGACTAGATATACCTAATATCTCTCAACATTGCATTTTTGAATCTTTTGAGTCTTAAATATTCATTTATTACCAATGAGTTTCATTTCTTTATGCAATTTGATGAGATCCGTAATTATTAAAACCATCCATGAATGTCATCTAGTTTTGAGGTTGTTGAGTTTGCCTTTTAGAAGTAACTTCTACATCTTTGGATAGGGAGTTCCTCAACATTATTTTGATGATCAACATTTGCATCTTGTCAATGTTAGGAATATAAATCTAATCATTATCAAACTATATGAGGAAATGAAATTCCTCGTCAAAGATAATGTCTTTAACTTTATCTCACACTCGAGACTCAACTTTCTCAAAAAAACTTTATATTTCATTCAAAAATGTTATAGTATCTAACAAAGCAAAGAACTTACAGCCCATGAGTCATTTTTTCACTTATAGACCTAGAGACCTTACCTTCTTGGACAACCCCAAATATGCACTTGTCTAATGTTAGACTTTTAAATATTCAAAATCCTTTAAAGGATTTTAGTTTGCTACCGCTTAGTTTAGAACTTTATAAACACTAAATATTGAGTCTTAAATGCTTCTCTATCGAAATTACGGTAAATAAAAATGACTAATCATATTTCTTACAATGTCCTTAATTTTGCTTCATGAGTCTTGTACCATTTAAGTTGTCATGCAAAGTCTCGCTATATGAGACAATTGATTAAAAAAACATAGGTTATCATCAACGACAATGAACCAAAATATTTGAATATTTTTTTTTTGAAGATACCAAAATATTTGAATATAGAAAAACAAAAAACTGTTATTTCCAAATGAACAAGAATACTGAATTTGCTCAAAATGGAAATACAAATTAAAAATATGGAATATTGGAAAAAGTCATTTTTTGTCCCCAACAGCATGTATTCAGGCCTTGCATATGTATACACATAAATGTGTGTATAATGTTTTATAATTATTTTATTATTTTAATAAAGCAAAAATTTGCCAAACTTTTATTAATTTGTGTGTTCGAATATAAATTCATGAAAAAAGATACACAATTAATCAAATATACTAACTAGAAAACCTTATATAATTTATTTATGATATTTTGTATTCTTCCACGCTGGAAAAATTACTTTGAGCAACGGTTTGGTAAAATGGTTATTTGTTTCATGGTACTAATTACTAAAACGCCAAAATTTTCATCTCCTATATAATCTAATATTAATATTTTATTTTTAGTTATCCTATCCCTCAGTCCTTACTCCTTGTTAGTTGTTAATTAACCAAAAAAAAAAAAAAAAAAGGAACTTTTAAAATTCAAATTCTGAATGACAAGTTCTCCATATGAAGTATATTTACACATGGCACTAGCTATATAAAACAAAAATTCAAATTCTGAATGACAAGTTCTCCATATGAAGTATATTTACACATGGCACTAGCTATATAAAACAAAAATAATAATAATAATAATAAGGAAACAAATCCTACTTATGCGCAAATAAGGAAAATATCCACGACATTTAAGATACGTTCAAATCGGAAACATATCTCAACAAACATATATCTCCTAATTAATCCCGTCACGATTACGTTTTTAAATAATTCCATTTCAAACCCTCAAGTCAACCCATTATTTCCTCCATTTTAATTAATTTTCAATGGATTGTTACGAACCCGTAGATGATTATTGCGATGTTTGGCAGGCTGAAAATCTCCAAATCCCCGAAAATATTCCTTCTACTAATAATCTTGATCAATTTTTCATAGTACTTGAATTGGAAATAACCTACCCATTGATGGAGGACGAAGAAAAAGAAGAAGACGAAGATCGGTTTGTAAGAGTCGAGGGTACGATACTTTTTGCGTTTTGGGCACCGTGCCGAGAATCAAACACAAAAATTTGTCGAATAATAGGATTTCAGACATGCTTTACAAGGCTGGAGTGCCTCGACACAAACAAGAATTTATGGTGGACAGAATATCGGCCCGGCCGATGAGATTGCCAATGCGATTCATAATAAGGATCGGAGGGTTTTAGCTATGTTAGTTTCGATTAGCATCATCGCTTGTTCGTGTTATGGAGAGACGGTCGATGATCCGGAAGATATTGGGGATGGTCATCATGATCACAAGTAATTAAATTAAGTTTTTGAATTTGTGATGTACGTATGTTCTTGATTTTGGATTGGATTTGAAGAAGATATATATTAATTGATTGTATGTTTAATGTTGTTTGGTGATTAGGTCAGAAACTATTTTTATGGTTTTTGTTTGTGTATTTCTGTTTAGATTTTAAGTGGATTTGTTTGCTACGGAGAAAAGTGTGTTTTTTTGTATGTACTTGATTTGTGGAGTTTTTTAAATATATAGTTGATTTGTGGACTGTAACACGTAATTTTTCATCTTTTTCTATTGTACGAGTTCCTTAGATCTATGTTCATGAGACGAATTTTAAAATACACAAAAATAAGAATTATTTTTCATGGGTTTGAGTTCGAATTGAAATTCTATTAAAATATATGATATATTTTATGAATTATATTAATGAGACTGTCTTATACAAGTTTTTGTGTTTATTTTATATTAAAATGGGGTTAGGGTTGTAAAGATGGATGGTAATAGGCGGGGGACGGGATTGGTATTGGACATACCATCCCTATCCTACAATCCCATCCTAAATAGTGCTCTGTATTATTCCCCGCTTTGAGTATCTGGGACGAGGACGCGGATGAGGAATCACGGTTCGAGGAATGGGGTCAATCGGGGAATCTTGTTCCCCATTTTATATTTATTAACAAAAATTCTGTAAAATAAATTACTTAAAATAACCGATTATTAAAAGAAAAAAATAATATAAATTCCTAATTTGTCAAAGAAATAATAATAGAGTAAAACTATAAAGACTTAAAGACTTAAAGGTTTAGTTTTTGTAATTAATAAAATAATACATTGTAAATAGAATTAATATAATATATTATATATATTCGAGGAATGAGGATGGGGACGAGGAATACCCATTTTATCTAAATGGGGTCGAGGATGAGACGGAGGATATAAATAACATCTCTACCCCATCATCAATTCTAAAGAAGCGATGAATGGTTCCTGCATGAGATTTTGCCATCCTTAGTTGTAAAACGAATATGTACAACCAAACTTAATATTATTCAAACTTGTTTTAATTTTAATTAAACTTCAAAAGTTATAGTATAATTTGATCTTATTATTAATGGAGTCGAGCTTGAATGAACAATATTAATCGAGCCAAACTCGAATCAAGCTCGATTTTTACACATATTTTATATTATTTAACTAGTTGAACAATCAAGTTATTTTGAGTAACTTAATATCTCATTGACATTTGTTTCTATTTTATAAATTGCACCATTAAAAGGGGTATTTGTTAGGAAGATACAAACTTGTATTTGTAATTTTAAAAAAATAACCGGAATTTTTTGTAATCAGAGTAAAGTCAAGAGGTGATTATTTTTGTTATCATCCCTTAGTAATAATTTGTGACTGATCATACAACAACAAAATCTAACTAGCCGTAAACCTATAAACCATAACATGCCTATAACTATCCCCAGGATTCACAATCTGCGACGGGAAATTACGATGATTAACCGAATCTGGAAACCCTTGAGTCTCCAAACAAAACCCACCATATTTCTTATAAACAAACCCTCCTTTGCCCAATGTATCACCCAACATATTACTCGTATAAAACTGTACTCCAGCCTGGTCGGTCCAAAGCTCCATTTTCCGACCCGATTTACCGTCCCGAACGTCCGCCTTTGTGAACGTCTTTCCCGCCCCGTCCGGTCCAGGACATAATTAATGTCGTACCCGTGGCCGGGCAGCTCGTTGAATTTGCTCCCGATTGTACGGGGCTCGAGGAAATCGTAGGCCGTACCCCGACAGGTGAGATTTCACCTGTCGGGATGAGGTTATCTTGTTGGCGGGCGTATCTGGAAGCGAAGAGCTGGATTGTGTGTGATAGTATGTTGCCACTTGTGTGGCCACCGAGGTTCCAGTATGTGTGGGATGCTAGGTTGACTGGGGTGGGTTTGTTTTTGGGGTTAGCTTCCATTTTTATGCCGAATTTGTTTCGTCCGATGAGTAAATAGGTTACCGTCACGGATAGTTCACCGGGGAATCCTGTGTGATCAAATATATATATTGTACATCAAATGTTATTGAAAAGTAAAATTAATTTTTGGCAATTTGGGTTTTTTTTTTTTTAAAATTCGAGATGATGTTTCATTTATTGTTTAAAGAGCATATATCGTACGTTTTGTTGTGTAATGATGTTTTGGAATTTGTGACGAAATACATTTGAAAATTGAAATATACTAAATAAAAATATATATTATTTGGGAATAAATTACAAAAACACACCGAGGATTGGGTTAATTACAAAAAAAAAAAAAAAACGGATGTTTGAAAAGTAAAAAAAAAGAATCCAATGAGATTTGATTTTGTGTTAGAGGTAAGGGGGTAATTGTAATATTTATACAAATATTAGGGATATTTCAAATTTTCGCTTAAGAAGAGGGTACAATATAATATAACATCAAACCTCAAGGGTATTTTTTTTTGTAATTTTCAAGAACTACTAGATTTTTTTAGCAATTAACTCAAACCTTAGTTTTTTGGCTTTGCAACGATAATGTTTGAATATGTGATGAAATAAATTTGAAATATAAGATCTCTGATAACAAAAGGGATAATTGCAAAAATCAGCCATCAGGTTTGGATTAAATAAAAAAATGGATGTTTGAAAATTAAAAAAACAAAAAAACAAAACAACAAAACTTAAGGTTTGATATGATTCGTATTAAATGTAAGGGGGTAATTGTAATATTTTCACACATATAAGGGGGTGTTTGAAATGTATTTGCTTATGAAGGAGGTAAAGCCGTAAATCAAACCTCGGTGAGTTCTTTGTAATTTTCAAAAATCTCCAATCTTTTATGTAGTTAATCCAAACATCAAGGATAATTTTTGTAATTATCCCTATTAATTAACTATAAAAGCTACTCTGAGGTCTAATTACAAAACAATCTAGTTATATATCTTTTAAAATTACAAATACCCTTGAGTCACATATTGCCTCTTCAATAAGTAAGTGCAATTTGTAAACCAACAAAATATTTCAATGGGGGATATGTGATTTTGAAAAAGATTTAGTTTTTTTTTCTTTAGTTAGACTAAAAAAAGGTCAAGAGCTATATTTATAATTATCCCTATAATAATGTGTGTACCTTGTTCGCCGTCATGGCTGTCATAAGTGAGTGTTAAGTGACTATCTTTTACGTACTCGTACACGCTCCATACGACGTCGCCAAATCCTCTGCTCCCACCTGAGACATTCATTCAAGATAATGTAAAAATTGAACTTTGTTAATTTTTGCAATAAATAATATTTTAAATTAAATGTGACAAATTAAAAAAATATATTCGTACCATGGAGTGTGTTTCCATGATCATTAGCAGGCAATTTGTAGACATGACCATTCAAAGTGAATTGAGCCCCTCCAATTCTGTTAGCAACTCGGCCAACAAGGGCACCAAAATAGGTTGAATCATTCTGAAAAAAACAATATATATATATATATATATATATTTTATTTACACTGAGGTTAATCAAATTTTGTTCTTCTCAAAATAATGTTTAGGATAATTACAAAAGCACAAATGAGGTTTCGGTTAATTACAAAAAAAAAAAAAAAAAAAAAAAAAAAGCAGACATATTTGGAATTTACAAAAAAAAATCTTTTTGATTTGATATGTCTTACTTTTTTCCCTTCATTTGCAAAAAAATATTTCAAAAGCTCTACATTTATCAAAATATTATAGTTAGTACCCCTTAAATTTAAGACACAATCAAACCTCAAGACATATTTTTTTAAATTTTCTAAAATCTCTTGGTTTTTTGGTAATTATCCTAAACCTTGTGTTTTTTATGATATCCCTAATGTTTATGCCCATGTAAACGAAGTATATGGCTAAGTTGGGCCATGGAACAGAATTGAGAAAGGTTTTTCCATGTGAGTGATATATAGTATTATATTATGCCTAAATTGTATTGGGCTAGTAGGGTGTCGATCTTTGGGTCGGCCAAAATAGCCCTTGGGCCAAGCTGGAAATTGAGAGTTATATTGAAAACAGTGCCAGATTATAAATTACCAATTAGAATTAGGAAGTTGAAGAGAGAATGAGAGTACAAAGGATAAGGATTATTAATTATATTACCAAAGTATGTTGAATCATTCTGCAAAAATATATATATTTTATTTACACTGAGGTTAATCAAATTTTGTTGTTCTAAAAATAATGTTTAGGATAATTACAAAAGCACAAATGAGGTTTGGGTTAATTACAAAAAAACTAGAGATATTTGAAAAATTACAAAAAAATCCTTTTGATTTGATATGTCTTACATTTTTCTCTTTATTTGCAAAAATACTTCAAAAGCTAGATATTTATCAAAATATTACAGTTAGTATCCCCTTAAATTTAAGACACAATCAAACCTCAAAGTTTTTTTTTTTTTTTTTTTTTATTTTGTAATTTTCTAAAATTTCTTGGTTTTTTAGTAATTATCCCAAACCTTGGTTTTTTTAATAATATCCCTAATGTTTATGCCCATGTAAACGAAGTCTATGGCTAAGTTGGGCCATGGAACAGAATTGAGAAAGGTTTTTCCATGTGAGTGATATATAGTATTATATTAATGCCTAAATTGTATTGGGCTAGTAGGGTTTCAAGTCGTCTAGGCCTGTCCAAAGTAGACCAATTTATTTTGGGCTTGTATAAAGGCAGCTAACTCAGTCTGGCCCTATCTTTGGGTCGGCCAAAATAGCCCTTGGGCCAAGCTGAAATTGACAGTTATATTGAAAACAGTGCCAGATTATAAATTACCAAATACAATGAGGAAGTTGAAGACAGAATGAGAATACAAAGGATAAGGATTATTAATTTTGTATTCTATTTTTTTAGTACAATTACAAGGTCCTGATAGGTGTGGGACGGGTGAGATTTGATCTCAAGTTAATAATCTAGTTTACAAACGCTCAAACCAACTCGAACTACAATCAATTCCCTATTCCATTTTTCTGTTGACCCAAAATTACAATATAGCCTCCGTATATTAAGGTGAAATTACAAGTAAAAGAGGTGTATAAGAGCCAAAACAACTCTTTATAATTAATTGAATTAGATTTCTTTCACTTTGAATGATCTTTTTCAATGTCACTTTCCAAAAAATCACACAAAATTTGAAAATTATCATTAATTACTTTTAATATATGTATAATAAATTAATATTTGAAAATAATAAAATAAAGAGTCAAATACAAAGAGAGTGTTGGAAGATATAAAAAATATGACTCTTTAAATTTAAAGATGCTCTTTATTTTGCAAGAGGTGATCTTTAAATTTAAAGAGCTTCATGAAATGCTCTAATCTATTGTTAATTTGTTACATATACTACCAAATTAATAGAAAATCAAATCATGAATATGATTCCATAAATATGTGAATGAATCAAATCAACAATTATTTAATGTGATATATACTATCCAATTATTACAATTAAGTCAAGTGCATGAATCAAATTAATCAGCAATAATCACCCCTTTTAAAATATCCAGTATTTCATAAAACTCTAATAAAATCGAAAAATGGCATGATCTTATCATACCTTGTACTCATCTACGGATCCAAAACCAAGAACAATATCATCTAATTTACCTGGAAAAAAATATCAATGAAAATTCCATTAAAACTAAACTCGCACACTTTTCATAAATCAATAAAATTTTACACAAAACATAAATAAATATTTCTTAACTCACCATTTCTGTCAGGGACTAAAACGTTGAGAACGGTAGCGCCATAATTTGTAATGTTTATTGATATATGACCATTTTGCAATTCATAAACGCCAATTTTTTCATCAGCTTTACAAACATTGACATACGTAAAAGCTATGATGAGTAGAGAGAAACATAAAAGTGTTTTTTCCATGTTTTTGTTAATTTTTTCGATATATCACAAAGAAAATACAAAGGGGTATTGGTTCTAATGCTATGTATGTAATATATATAACAAAATGGGAATGGGGAAAATTTTATGGGATTTGGATAACTCATAAAATATTTCTAGATAAGGATTTGTCTAATGTGAGTGTGAGAGAGGTTTTTTGAGAAGGTATGACTCTTGTGTGGATCTTCCCGTAATAAATGGTGGAAAGGTTCTAGACGGTCTTTGAAAAAGTAAAGAAGCCTTCTATTCTTGCATGAAGAAAGAACCATACAAGACTAAAAAGAAACCGAAAATGAAGGAGGGTGAAATTAGGGGTGGCAATCTCGACCTATTACCTAAAATACGACCCGAACACGATATAAGCGGGTTAGGATCAACCCATTTATTGTTCGGGTTATAATCGTGTCGATCCATTTAACCGAATAATAAATGGGTCGATTTCGGGTTGACACGAAATGACTCACTTAACCCGTTTAACCCACTTAAAGAAAAAAATCCTAATAAATTCTACTTTGATATTTGGTGATGAGTTAATTAATTTTCTTTTCATTAATATTTGCATCATAAATTTGTGTTTTCTCCCGAACCTTAATTGTGTTCTTTATTTATATGCTAATATATTGTAGGAGTGCAACTTATTAGGAGTTTGTCTATGTTCTTGGATGTCTAACCCGATAACCCTTATATCAAGTTAAATTATGATTTACATATTTTGATTATAATTCGTTATATTTTTAATATTATATATATAAATAGTCTAAAATCCTTATTTTATTATAATAAATAGATGGTTTATTCAAGGTTGAAAAATATACGATCATTTGGGGTCGTGTTCGGGTTTGCCCGCCTAACCCAAATAATTAAATTGGTCGTGTTCGGATTGGCCAAATTTGTGTAATTATAGTGTCTCAACACGACCGCGAACCCGAACACGACTCGAATTGCCACCCCTAGGTGAAATATTGAAATGTATCAAATTTGAGTTCCATATCCAAAGCCGAAAAAAAAATGTCAATGGATATTATCTATGATGCATCGGGTGGGTTTAGAGTCCACAATATCGCTCACTCGATGGGTCGGCTCGATCATCCACATGTATCGGGTCCGGGCTTGACTTTGGCAGCCCTTCAAAACGACCGACTATTTTGGCTTGACTCAAATTATCCAAGTCCGACAAGCTCGAACACCCTAGTAAAAATACATTTGATAGAATTGGCTTAGTTGGGCCATAAAAAATTATGTCCGATGTCGGTCTAACCAACTCCAATTTATTCACTTGGCCAATTGGGCGGTGTGTCGCCTGGTCCGACGAGCCCATTACCAGCCTATAGGTGGGTTGAGTCCTACTTAGGCCGAGCCTTCGACATGTCCATTGGGCAAAAAAATGACTATAAATCTTTGGTCAAGTATGATTATGTTTTATATACCATTTTCGTTTCTAGTGTTGAAAAATGGATATTGAGAATTTATTGTTTTCGTATGAAAACCGGAATTATGTTTGGATGAGTGAATGCGATTGAGTTATAGGTATGAAAATGAGATTATATTTAGTTGAGTGATTTTCAAATAGTATTTTATGTATATAATAATTTGAAAAGTTGATAGTGTATGAACATATTAATTGAATATATAATATAAATATTTGTAAGATTGTAGGTGGTGGGTCTCAATAGATAGATATAATTAAAAAAAAAGTAATATTTCAAGTACATAAAGTTGGTAATAGAGGGTCTCACATATATAATTGGATAAAAAATTGAGAATATGGATGATGAGTGATGTAGGATAGTGTTATACGGTTGATAATTGAAATTATAAGTTTGAAATGTTGTTTTATGTGAAAAATGGAAAGTGGAAATAATTATTTTTATTAGAAAATTTATAAACAAACATGATTCTATTTCTATAAATAGTTTGAAATTAGAAATAGTGTTGGAAACATAAATAAACAAGGCCTTAGAATTTCAAACTTTTCCCACCAAAACTCAAACAAAATTGACAAATTGGGACTCAAATATCCGGGTTGAGATCTCTATTCCACTTTCCTATTTCACTCTCTATTCCATATGTTGGATGAAAGACACATGTGCCGTTGTGACATCACGTGACATCATCTTGCACACATGTATTTCATCCAATGCAATGGAATAAGAGTGGAATAGGAAAAGTAGAATAGAGATCTCATCCCCAAATACCCAAGGTTATTAATTTCAAGATTTAATTAATTTTCTATTCCAAAATTTGATCCGATTATTTTTGTCAACTTCTTAATTAAATGACAAATTTTACAATTCTCCCTATATATAAAAATTGTAAAATATATTCGGTGTTGCTACTTCCGATTAATTATATGATTATATCACAAAGTGAAATGGCAAGAATGCCATATGATTAATTGTTTTATAGTAGCTAGGATTAAATTAAATTTGGTCGGTCGATTAAGTGAAGGCTTTGCAGCCTAGCTTTAGATCGGGATGACAATTGTGCGGAATAAGAGAAGACCTCGGTAGAGGTGAAAAGTTGATGAGATCGATATAGGTCGAGGTTCATCAAACAAGTAAGAAGCTCAGAGTCGGTCGAGATTATAACAAGACAATTATGTCCAAGTAGACGAACTACTTGAGACATAATGGGGGGAGACGATTGATAGAACCCTATTTGGACCGAACTGTTTACATAGGCTTAATGAAAACTGGGCTAAAAAGGAAAGCCCACGCCGATAAGGCCCAAGTCCTCGACCCGAGCTCTTGGAGGAGATAAGGTTGATCTGTCGGGGGTTGGGCCGACCTCCCGAGATAAGGCCGACATAAATGGGCTAGGGCCGCAACCCAATGAACCAACTTAAGAGCCTACCGACATTGGGTTGGACTCAATGAGACAATTTAAGGGCTTAACGATCTGTTGGGTTGGACTCCTTAATGGACCAACTTAAGAGCCTACCGACTTTGTTGGGTTGGACTCCTTAATGGACTAAATTAAGGACCTACCGACCTATTGGGTTGGACTCCTAAATGGACCAACTTAAGGGCCTATCGATCTGTGGGCCTAAGAGGTTTTTGGCCCAATACGGAGGATTAACCTAGAACTGTGTTAATTAGGGTTTTTAGTGTGGCTTGATACTTACGCAACCCTAATTGCCAAACATATAAATAGGGCGCGGAAAAGGTACGCCTCAGTTAGATTCAATACACACTTTTCATACTATTCTATTTCATATATATATATATATATATATATATATATATATATATCTAGAAGCGATCCCGACTTGAGCGTCGGAGTGAGGACGCCGAAAAATCCTTTCGGCCCCCTTTTAATGGTGGTTTTGCAGGTCTCGATTAATCGCATATTGGAGTTTGGTTTTATTGGACGGTGGATATTCTTGGACCAACCAATTGGCGCGATCTATGGGAAGTTTGAGTTCTAAGACGTGAGTCCGTGGTAGCTATGGAGGATGTACGGCGGAATCGGAGGATATCTGGATGAGGTTTCGATTAAGACGCCGAAAGTGGTGATCGGGAGCTCGCACATCTTCCACGAGCACCAGGTGTTGAGCGATTGCCCTCTCCAGGGGGGTGGTGGAGTTGCCGATCCGATGGTGGGTGTAGGTGGTTTAGGACCTGGTTTCTTCCAATAAATATCTTCCTACATCAAGGCCGTTGTGGAAGAAGTTTTGAGTAGTCGAATGCTAGAGTTTATCCACTACACACAAGGCGCAGACCGACCGGTGCATGAGATGAGACCTCTCCCTACTGGGGGAGCGGGGGCAAAGAGCGCCGATATATTGACGAGGAAACGCTTTTGCGGCTTTCACTCAAAAACAGCCATGGAGACGGATCTCGGACTCAAGTGAGAAGATGGATGATCTACATAGGGAGGTGCGGGAGTTGAAGAAGAAGGTGTCCGGAAGTGGCTCTAGCCGATCGAGGAGGAGTTACTCCTTTCTCGAGGAAATTGTGGTTGGTGAGCTCCTCTCATATCGTGCGCCGAGTTTTGAGTATGATGGCACCACCACCGACCCATGGGATCACCCGTGTCGCTTTGAAAATGCAGCGGTGCTTCATAGGTTCTCTCGATGGGGTGATGTGACAGGTGTTTCCGACCATATTGACTAAGTCGGCATTGAGCTTGGTCAACTTGTCCTCAGAATAAAGAAAAATGATCAAGTGTTTAGAGCTCGGCTCGAGCCAATACTCCAAACACCTTGGGCAATAATAGCCCAAAAGACAAGTCAAGCTCGAGCTTGGTCAACTTGTCCTCGAGAATGAAGAAAAATGATCAAGTGTTTGGAGCTTGGCTCGAGCCAACACTCCAAACACCTCATGCATGATGATAGCGCAGAGGACAAGTCAAGCTCGAGCTTGGTCAACTTGTCCTCAGAATGAAAAAATGATCAAGTGTTTGGAGCTCGACTCGAGCCAACACTCCAAACACCTTGGGCACGATAGCCCAAAGGACAAGTCAAGCTCGAGCTTGGTCAACTTGTCCTCAAAATGAAGAAAAATGATCAAGTGTTTGGAGTTCGGCTCGAGCCAACACTCCAAACACCTCGGCACGATAGCCCGGAGGGCAAGTCGAGCTCGAGCTCAAGTAACTTATCCTAAAAAAAAACAACAAGTGTGGAGCTCGGTCGAGCCAATGGTCCACACTCGAGCACAAAACATCGGGAATTAAAAGTTGCATTAATATTTGGCGCCAGGAAAAGTAAATTTGCATTGATAATGTGTAAAAAGTACAAAAGATTCCCAGATCGGGATAATTACAACAAGCTATTACAAGATAAGATCTTCCGAAGCATAATCTTGGATTGTGAGGTCGGGCTCTTGTGCGGCCTAAGAAGAAGGTGGCTCAATCTCTTGGTCACCTTGAGAAGGAAGCGATTTGGGATTTGGGATTGGAGGAAGGTTCCCTTGGGAGGTGTAGCTCGATTCATGCTTGGTCTGCGGCAAGAACTGGCGGGCAAATGACCTAGAGGTCGGCCAACCGGTCCGGTCATTCAAGGATTTGATAAAGGTTTCATCGAGAAGAAAGGTTGATTTCATTGGCAACTTTAGAGAAGAAGAAGCTTTCGTGGTCCTTGAGGAGAGCTCGGGGTCCATCCCGATCTAGCGGTTCTTGAATCCCCTTTCCCAAAGTTGGAGCTCGGCCTGGTCAAATGAAAACTCATCTTGCTCCATAACCCCTACGGAGAGAGAATGTCATTAAACTCTTGAGCCGAGAAAACTTCTCTTAACTTTCTCTCGGATACGGCAAACCAAAGCTAGACCTTCATTCGAGTTCGAGAAAATCACGGCGACCGATCGTAATCCCTTTTTCATGTAAATTTGACCATCAAGTTTGCAATACACGAACATTTATAATATTTATTGAATCGAATTTAAATGGAAGACTTATCTTTTGGTATATGACAATAAATTGATTTTCTTTTATTGTTTGTTTGTAAATTCATGCCGATTATATATATATATATATATATATATATATATATATATACACACACACACACATATATACACACATATTCCTTGGCCAATAATTAAAATCGATTTACTTTTTATAGGTTGTCCGAATAAGATAAACAATTTATATAGATTGAATATAAAATGGAAAGTCTAAACTGTGTTTCCAAATCTTAGTGAAATGTGTTATTAATCGTATGATTTGTATTGATACAATATTTATTACAAAATAGAATTTTCTAAACTCGACTAATATCTTACCAAAGTAGACGGAACAAAACGCTAAAATTTTGTTATAGCTATGACCATTTTTAGAAAACTACAAGTTTTTTTTTATAAATACATCAAAAATTATTTTTAGAATGTGCTTTTAGGCGGTAAAACATAAATGAAAACATGTTGCTTTATATTTATATATATATATATATATATATATTAAAATGGCGTATAAAACCCATTAATGGTCTTGCCCATTTCAATTTTGAAGGTAATTGAAATTATAGAAATATTTTTCTATTTTTATTGAAAATCCTACTACTTTAATGAGTGGATTAAGTTGCACAAAACTCGTTAAAGAGCTAGGCAATTAAATAATATCTCATTAATAAACATGGAGAAATAATTTTCCAATAGTCTTCTTATGAAATATGAATTAATGATAAATTGCCCAATATTGTGAGAAATACGAAGTATTAAATATGTATTATATGTAATTGTCCAATAGATTTAACCCTTCCGAGTCATGCATCTACTATAAAATGGCATGGCTTGTTCAATATTTTACACCAACATTTTCTTCACCAAAAAGATGTCTCGTGCTTACTCCTTTTTGTTGCTCATTGACTTTTAGTTCTTACCATGACTTCATCTCTTGCTCGCAATTTAGAAGAAGATTCAACATTGTTAGATGTTGAAATAAGTGAAAATGACCAAATCATGGACGAAGATGAGCAAATATGGACCAATGTTGATTCATCCAAGCACCACCGTCGGCACCACCACCATCATCATCACCACCACCACCATGCTCCCTCTCCACAAAGCCACCATGCTCATCATCCACATCATCACAACCACCAACATCACCACCATGTTTCTCTCCCTCGCCATCACCGTCATGCTCATGCACCAATAGGCTTTTGAAAGCATATTAGTTGCTCAAATGAATTAATAAAACTTCATTTTTATTGATGAGATTGATTCTCATATAATCTCATATTTTCACATAAAGGAATTAAAAAAGTTTTAGAAATATGTGATTCTTGTAGTAATTTAAATTGCAACAACATGGATAATTAATATATTTTGTATTCCATGCCATGCGTTTCAATTATTTAAAGCATAATATATCCCCTCCCAAACCTAATTTGCAATACGTTCAATTCATAAACAACCGAGTAAGAAGTTAACGGCATATGTATACTTCTATCGGGGTAAAACTAGTTTTTTCCTATTTTTTTATTTAATTTATATTAATTAGTAGCCCATAAAAAATATCAATTGGGTCAAGTCAACAAAACCGCCCACGAGGTCCAACTCATCACATCAAACCCACGAAGTTCAATTTATCTATATCACTAGTCTTTAACTTGGGCGATGCACATGATGGAATACAAAATATATTAATTTATCTATAATTAATATATTTTGTATTCCATGCCATGCTTTCAATTATTTAAAGCATAATATATCCCCCTCCCAAACCTAATTTGCAATACGTTCAATTCATAAACAATCGAGTAAGAAGTTAACGGCATATGTATACTTCTATCGGGGTAAAACTAGTTTTTTCCTATTTTTTTATTTAATTTATATTAATTAGTAGCCCATAAAAAATATCAATTGGGTCAAGTCAACAAAACCGCCCACGAGGTCCAACTCATCACATCAAACCCACGAAGTTCAATTTATCTATATCACTAGTCTTTAACTTGGGCGTGCGCATGATGTATATCTGTGAGACCTCTTTTTCGTGATAAAATGTACATTTTCCTAATAGTTCTATGAGTTATATCTCATGCATTGTAATAATTTTAAAAATAACATCACATGATAAGTGATAAATACTATTTAATATTTTTTATTGATGAAGTAAAAAAAAATATAACACATGAGAATCATGATAAAATAACATTCAAAATTATGTATGTATGTTCGATATTTGAAAACTAGTTTTTCATAAAATCACACAAGCACAACTTCTTCGCACATTTCATTTTAGTCATGTTTAAATTTTTAATAAGGGTGAAAATTGGTGCCATACTTTTTTTTCAAGGTTGTAGTAGTTAATTCGGATGCAAAATTATTTTGAAAGTTGTTCATATGTGTAAATTGGAGGCATAGATTTTTGCAAAGCTAGTTGTGCAATAAATTAAAAATTAATACTTGTATATGAGAACTACGTACAATAATTTATTTATTCATGTTGTTATGCCAATTTTTAATTTTCCAAAATTTTATTATGGGGATTTATCTTGTATTATGTGGATTTTCTAATTATTTTTCTCTATTCAAGTTCTCATATTTTGTATATTTGCATCACGCGATGCATGAACTTTAAATTTACAAAATTATTGTTTGTAATTTGCAAAAAGTTTAAAATTTCAATAGATAATTAAAATATAAAGATAGTTAATTTGATTATAAATCATCCGATGAAACTATAGAAAATAAAATATGATAAACTATGAAAAAACATCTTTAAATATAGATATTTGGTTGATAACAAATTTTGTGATGAATTGTATCTGTTTATAGAGCATGTTTATCTAAAAAAAATAAACGTTTATGAATTGTGATAGCCCGGTCGTTACAAAATGCCTTCCCCACACTCAACCCAGGACATCCAGGCTAAAGTCCCAAGTTTAGAGTTCTGAGAGTAACTTGATCTTAGAAGCTTTAGCGGAGTCAGGTTCGAGTGTGGGAAGACTCCACTGGAAGCGTAAAGTTGGATTGTGTGTGATAGGATGTTGCCACTTGTGTGGCCACCGAGGTTCCAGTATGTGTGGGATGCTAGGTTGACTGGGGTGGGTTTGTTTTTGGGGTTGGCTTCCATTTTTATGCCGAATTTGTTACGTCCGATGAGTAAGTAGGTTACCGTCACGGATAGTTCACCGGGGAATCCTGTGTGATCAAATATATATTGTACATAATCAAATGTTACTGAAAAGTAAAATTAATTTTTGGCAATGTGGGGTTTTTATTTTTATTTTTTAATTTGAGATGATGTTTCGTTTCTTGTTTAAAGAGCATATATCGTACGTTTTGTTGTGTAATGAATGTTTTGGAATTTGTGACGAAATACATTTGAAATATACTAAATAAAAATATATATTATTTGGGGATAAATTACAAAAACACTCCTGAGGATTGGGTTAATTACAAAAAAAAAAAAAAACGGATGTTTGAAGAGTAAAAGAAGAATCCAATGAGATTTGATTTTGTGTTAGAGGTAAGGGGGTAATTATATTGAAATATTTTTGCTTATGAAGAGGTAAAGCGTAATACAAAATCAAACCTCAAAGGGTTTTTTTTTGTAATTTTCAAGAAATATTAGGTTTGTTTTAGTAATTAACACAAACCTCAAGGATAGTTTTTTTGGCTTTGTAATGATAATGTTGGAAATTATGTGATGAAATAAATTTGAAATATAAGATCCCTTGATAAAAAATGGATAACTACAAAAATCAGCCATCAGGTTTGGATTAATTAAAAAAATTAGATGTTTGAAAATTACAAAAAAAAAAAAAAAGAAAGAAAACTTGAGGTTTGATCTTTGTATTAAATGTAAGGGGGTAATTGTAATATTTTCATACATATAAGAGATGTTTGAAATGTATTTGCTTATGAAGGAGATAAAGCCGTAAATCAAACCTCGGTGAGTTTTTTGTAATTTTCAAAAATCTCTAATCTTTTATGTAATTAATCCAAACATCGGGATAGTTTTTGTAATTATCCTTATTAATTATAAAAGCTACTCGAGATATAATTACAAAACAATCCAATTATCTTTTAAAATTACAAATACACCTTGAGTCACATATTGCCCCTTCAATAAGTAGGTGCAATTTGTAAAACGACAAAATATTTCAATGGGGGATATGTGATTTTGAAAAAAAGAGAGTTTTTATTTCTTTAGTTAGACTAAAGGTCAGGAGCTATATTTATAATTATCCCTGTTTAAAAATAGAGAGCATTTTGTTACACATAATAATGTCTATACCTTGCTCGCCATCATGGCCGTCATAAGTGAGTGTTAAATGACTATCTTTTACGTACTCGTACACGGTCCATACGACGTCGCCAAATCCTCTGCTCCCACCTAAGACATTTCATTCAAGATAATGTAAAAATTGAACTTTGTTAATTTTTGTAATAAATAATATTTTAAATTAAATGTGACAAATTAAAAAAAAAAAAATATTCGTACCATGGAGGGTGTTGCCATGATCATTAGCAGGCAATTTGTAGACATGACCATTCAAAGTGAATTGAGCCCCTCCAATTCTGTTAGCAACTCTGCCAACAAGGGCACCAAAATAGGTTGAATCATTCTGCAAAAATATTGTATTTTAATTACACATAATTAGATTAGGGCACAACATTTGATCCGGCATGGAATAGACCGAGCTAGAGAGTGGGCTCGTAATCGAGTCCAACTCCGGGCCCATCGAGGTTCACTTCTTAAGGCCCAATTTCTAGAAAACCGAGAGTGCTCGGGATCGATATTCGAGCTCGGTATTTGTAAGCATAACTAAAATTTCTCAGATCTAGATAAGATTTTGTAACAAAGCGTCCCGTGATTCTCCTAACCGTTTCCGGAAAATGCGGAAACCCTAACAAATGAGCCTTATAAATAGCCATTCACAGGTATGAGTAAAGGTTAATGCATTTTTACTCATCTAAACTACATCCGAGCTATCTTTTATCTTTCTTGAATTGATATCCGACTTGAGCGTCGGAGGAACGCACGGAAAAACCCTCCGGCCCCTTTTCTTCGCAGTGCTCGGTGTTGGTAACGGAGTTGGTCGGAGATACGCCTGGAGTCCGATCGCCTTTTCACTTTGTACATTTTGGTATAACCAAATTGGCGCGTCTCTGTGGGAAATTGTGAGCTAATGCGTGAGGTTTCAAGAGGCGATTATGGAGGATCGAGGAGAAATTTGACTGAGGACCCGAACCGCACTCCCATGGTTGATACGCCGGGGGTGACTCAGAGAGAGGTGTGTGTCCCCCACCACCCTCGGTGGAGGATCCACATCAGAAAATCCGGGAATGACTCGGGGTGGCTCTGTTCCACTATCCTCGGCGGGGGGTGGGGGTATTGGGACTCATGTTTTTGAGCAACCGGGTAATTTTGTTAATGCGGTGGAGCGAGCAGTGGATCGGAGGTTTAGCCATTGGGTGCCACCACCACCTCCCGTCACCACCCGAGGGGCGTGCGAGGAGGCTAGAAATCCTGAGGGAGGTGACAGAGGGCGGCGGGCTCCGGTGGTAGAGGAGGAGCACTCATCGCGTGCTTTGGAATATACCACCCGGATGATCCGGACTGGTCGAACAGATGAATGATCTCTCGAGGGAAGTAAGAGAGGTGCGGAGGAGAGTAAGCAAGAGCGCTGCGGGAGCCTTTGTTCCGGGTGCGGAGAGGGACGCCATTCACGGAGGAGGTGATGGCGGGACGAGTTGCCGATATCTATAGAGCTTTGAGTTTCGAATATGACGGCACGACGGACCCATGGGATCACCTTTGCGAGGTTCGAAAATACGGCGTTGTTACATAGGTCTCTCGACGGAGTAATGTGTAGGGTGTTCCCAACAACCCTCACTAAGTCGGCGCAGCGATGGTTTTTCTTCCTTCCCGAACTCTATAAGGAATTTCGACTTAATTTAGCTCAGTGTTTATGCATCGTTCACTAGCCGCTCAAAGAAAGTATCGAAGGCCCCTTTGACATTATTCAAGATCAGCGGGAGAGGAGGGAGAAGGGTCGAGGAGTTACATCCGCTTCACAAAGAAGCAAAGCTGGAGGTACCTCGCCTAGTCGGAGATTTTGACGAATGCATTGGCCAGGGACGAGAGGATGGAGAATTTTTGAATCCTTGGTAATTGAGCCACCAAAACTTTCGATGAGTTGTTGGCGGGGCGGAGAGATATATTAATTTGGAGGAAGCAAGGAGGATGAAGAAGGAAGAATGAAGTAAAAGGCGAGATAAGGTGGAGGATAAGGAGGAGAAAGCGCCTAAGAAATCGAAGGTGGAAGTGTCGGGAGGAAGGCCTAGATTTGATAAGTATACTCGGTTGGTGGATTCTCAAGGAGAGGTGTTTTCAAAGAATAGAAAGACATCCCGACTTGAGGTGGCCAAGGGCGTATTGAGGTTCCCAGGAAGGAGAAGAGTAATGAGTTTTGTCGTTTTCACAATGAATATGGGCACACCACAGAGCAATGTACTCCGAAAGATGAAATCGAAAAAGAATGATCGGCGGGACACTTGAAGGAGTTCGTGTATGTGGATAAGAGGAGGTCGAAGGGTAACTACCGGAGGGGGCAAGGTAATTACCAGCAGAGGCAAGAGCCGGAGAAAAAGCCGGACGAGGAGAAGAATCTTCCTCCTCCACCGCCAAGGAGGGGTTATTCGGATGGTTATCGGGGTCCGTCCGGAGGGGATTCTCGAAGGGCTAGAAAGAGTTACGTCGGCGGCGGCGATCACGAGAGAATTCGAGAACAAATGAGGATTGAACTGTAAGTCAGCGCTACGATAATCTAGAGGGGGTGAATAGATTATCTCCATCATTTCAATTTCGCCCTCTTTTTCAACCGAATGCTCAAAGATAATAACAAAGGTGCGGAATGTAAACAACACACGACGATTTAAAGAGGTTCAACCCACCTAGGGCCTAATCCTCTACCACCCCAAAGATATCCAGGGATGGATTTGAAAAGAAAAAGAATTTTATTAATTACCAAAATTAATACAAATTCAACTTACAACACCTTGAAGAGCACCACACTCTTCTTCAACACCACCTTTGGAGATTACCACAATCTCCTTTGAAGATTACCACAATCTTCTTTCAACGGCACCTTGTGAAGATTACCACAATCTTCAACCTTGAAGAATACCAAATTCTTCAACACCTCAATAAGAAGATTACCACAATCTTCTTCACCTATCACCTAGATCATCCAAGTGTGTTCTTACCACAAGAACACTCACAAGGATATCTTGTGTTTGAATGATAACAAAAATCAAGATTACAACTCAATAATGAATATTACAATTTGAGTGCAAAGTGTAATCAAGAATAGCCTAGACCTCAAAGATGTGAAAGTGATAAGCTAGGCAATTTTACAACAAGAATAATAACAATGAAAGACCAAGTGTTTGCTTGAAGTGTATCTTGTTGTGTTGTATCTCAATTGTTGTAATGGTTGCTCCAAAACTTCCTCTATTTATAGGAGATGATAGATCAAGCATAGGCTCTCTTGGGGATTGAAAATCTATAGAAAAATACAATTAAAATCAAGAATATAGCTGTTAGAAATCAATCCCACAAATTAAGGAAATGTGTGTCAAACGGTCAAACGGTCATAATTTTTCTTTGTCAATACAGGCGACCGGTCGCACGAAATAAGAGAAAATGAGAACACTTGAAAAAAATTACAACAGGCGGCAGGTCGGCCGACGTAGCTTCAACCGGTCGACCCTGCCTCAACCGGTTCCCCTAAACAAAAAACGAAGGGGTTAAGTTCTGTTTCAACATGAAACTTGCAGTGTACCGGTCGCCGGCTGCGAGGCGGCCGACCGGATCGACGTCGACGCCGATGCGACCGGCGGTCGACTGCTTGTTTTTCCTTCCGTCTCATTTTTTGTTTCTAAAAACATCTTCGTGCACGGGTTGCCCTATAGAGGCGGCTGGTCGACCACGAGACGTAAATGTTGTCCAATTTTTGTTGAAAATAAAACTCAAGAAATACTCCGAAAATTGTGTAAAAACATTTTAAACCGATCGAGAGTATTTAGACAACATTTAGGAACTGTTATAGGAGTAAAAACTCATTGATAAAAGTGTTGTCCATTTTTAATAAACTTGAGAAAATACTAGGAAAATATTAAAACCATTTTAAATCCTTTAGGAGTATTTGGACAACCTTTAAAAACATTGTTTTGGTGATAAAATAAAATCATCAAAATTAAGATAAAAACATGTATCAAACAATCTCCCCCTTTTTGATGATTACAAACCAAAACAATTTTTACACAAACTAAGAGAGCAATTTTAGAAATGATTTTCCGGTAAAAACATTTGACCGTTTGGAAGCAACCAAAATTTCCAAAAATATTAAAGCAACCAAGTAGGGAGTAAATATTTTCAATAATAAGCACAAGCTCCCCCTATCAACAAGCACATCAAGAATAATGTAAGAGCAATAATCCATAAGCTAAAAGCTTTAGCTTTTACAATTTGTTCAAGAGCTTATAAGCTCCCCCTGTCACAAAACAACATTAAACAATAATATAAGTCTATCAAGCAACAATTGGACTAAGAACAAATCACAACTTATGGCTTTTATGAGCCATATCTTATAGCTTTTATGACAAGCTTTTATTAGCTACTTTGAGCTAATGAGCCAATATCCTGTTTTCTCCCCTTTGGAATCATCAAAAAGAATGTTAGGATGGTGAAAACACCATACAATAATATCAAAGCGCCAAAGGGACGGTTTAATAATCGTTGAGCTATTAAAGCATAGTAATCCAAGGAAAATGGGAGAATTGAAACATAAAAGATCCATAAGCTCATTAGTATGCTAAAAACATGATTTTAAAAAGATTTTACGACATTATGAAGCAAGAGAATCATGTAGAAGTTGAAAGTTTCATTGCGACATTTCAACAAACACCTTGTGTGCGTTAAAAGATAGAAGAGGTTGTATATAACATTTGTAAATGGTTCAAGCCAAAAATTTTCATATCATCAATCAACCTCATTCCAAAAAAAAAAAAAATCATATGCACCATATGCAACAATTTGTTCAACAAATAAGAAGCTCAAAGTAGATTCTCAAGGGTTCAACCCAATTGAGATAAGCTAAGAATGATCAGGCATTACAAATGCCAAAAAATTAGAACATCTACCAAGTAATAAGTCATGCCTAAAACAATATATGTATCAAATGTCCCAACATATCCAACTAAGCATAATGAACAAGGCAATAAAAGAAGCACTTTTACCATCAAGTACTTCATACCAATTATCAAACAATGCTTTAGAGTATTTTTACCATCAAATACTCCATCAAGGTCATGATCATTTACAAGTCATTATCAACTTGCAATTTTAACCCTTTAAGAAAAACAAGCAAATATCATTAGTACAAATAAGTTTTACAAAAGTTCATAAAAGTACAAAGCAACTTAAATGAAAAATGCTAGAAAGTAAAGGGGTGGGGTAACATCATTCCTCATCCGAGGAGAAGCAAGTTCCGGTATGAGGTCCTTGATGAATTTCTTCAATTTGCCAATAGACTTTTGCATTTTGGAGGTCTTTTGCTCCAAAGCCTCATACCTCGTCTCATGAAAAGCCCTCATCTCATCAAATTCAGCTTGAGTATACCTCCTAGGCGGTTGAGCACCAGTATTACCCTCCGGATTGCTCGGTTCGCCCTCTTCCACCAATCTTGCGGCCCGGCGTCATCAAAGAAGTCATTAGGATCGGGAGACTCTTGACCTCTTCCTCTCGCCATTTTGGTTGGTCGGATTTCCATGTTCTTGCGCATAGTGACCATTTGGGTGATATTATCAATGTCAAAGTCGTTTTGAAATACCTCCGAGTTACACTCCAACGAAGGTAGTCCCGATTGAATAAGAAGTTTACAAATCCAATTTCCCATAACCAACTTCTTATTACCTTGAGTAATGGACTCGATTAGACATTGAATAAGTATGGCACCAAAGTTAAGTGGTTCCCTCCTAGCAATCTTATAAGTCAAAAAATAATCCATATTGCTAGGCATCTTTCCGACTTACCACAAATGCAATATGCAACAATGACCGATAAAATACGATGTTCAAGTGTCATTGCCAACAAAGAATACTTTGGCCATACTCCCAAATACGTCTTAAATTCTTTCATCGACACCCCCAACATTTCATCATTCCAAGTCCCACAAGAGAAATAATCCCAACCACCTTCTCTAACATGTAAAGCCGGCAAATATCATTGGGAGTCCATCTAAAATGACGACCCTTTTATAAGTGAATTAACGGCAATCGGATTTCTATCATTATCATATTCGACCCACATATTGGCATAAAAGAGTTGGATAATATCATCATCATACAACACATAAGCATGCTCCCATAAATACATCCAACCTTGCTCCTCAAAAAATCCTCTTATAGTAGGATACTCATTTGTAAATGAACTAAAACGATACATTTTAGTCCGAGCAATAGATTTACCTCCCATCCCCGAATCCTCATAGTACCATTCCGCATACTTATTGATGAAATTAAGAGCATTGCGAGAATTTGGAGCTTGAGTAACAAGAGATTTTTTACCTTTCGCCCAACGGCAATTTTCGAGCGAAATTGTTCGCAAGCTCGGTAATTTGGGCCCGAGAGAGAATGGGATTTTGAACATCATCACCTTCTTGAGCCACGTTTCTTTGAGCGGCTCGAATATCCCTTTGTTCGGCCGTCTCGCCGATTTCTCAAGTACCCTCTCCGCCCCTTTCTTTCTTAGAAGTGGGATTTTGATCGGTGGAATTTCTTGGAGGAGCTATATATGTAAGATTCTTGTGAAAATAAGAAGATTAGCAACAAGAATCGTGAAAAATGATGAAGAATTGAAGATTTTAGAGAAAAGGGGATGGTTTACGCCGATAAGGGTTTTGAGAGTTTTATCTTCGTCTGTTTTGAAACGAAGACAGAAAAGTTTTAAACCTGAAAAATTGGCCTGGCGACCGGCCGAGGTATGGGGCGACCGGTCGAGGTGCGGCGACCGTGTCGCCCTGCTATGACCGTCCCAGGTGATTTTTCTTTCTCCCGAGTTTTCCAAAATTCGATTTTTCACCCCAAAAGTTTTAAAACTTTGCAAAAATATAAGTTTGGACTATATCCAACAAATATGGGTTTTGGGAAAACATATAAACGATAAAATCGAGACTAAACACGTAGTGCCTTTTTAAAAGAAAATATTTGCAAGATCAATTAGGGGCACTTAAGGGGTCAAAATGAAATATCTTGAAAGATATGTGCATAAGCATAATATCGAGTTTAAAGAAAAATACGAGTAGACATACCTCGATGGTTTAAGAAACTTGATGACGTAATAGCCAATGAGTATGAAATATGTATCCTACACAATTCTTAGACAACTTTTTCATAGAAAATTCAAGTGTAGGCAAATAATATGAGATATCAAAAAGAGCTTATGCTATAAGAGATAATAAGCCACATAAGTCTAATAAAATGCTCAAGAGTTTTAGAAAATCATGCAAGGTCTCCTTTTTTAAAAATTTGAAACTCATAAATATATAAGAGACCTATATTAAAAATAAATACTTGAAAATTCATTTTGCAATTAAGACACAATTAAAAGTATGCATAGATTTAAAAAAATGCATATACAAATGGGGAGATACGGTTTACCAATTACGCCGTTTCCATGGGTTGTGTCTTTCCCATTGTTGATGATATCTTCCCATTGAGAAGTCACTTTGTTGATGATGACTTCTCCATTTCCAAGTTTGGTTACCTTCCCATGGTTGATGGTTTCTTCTTCTTTGAAAATCATCTTGTTGATGATGTTTTTGCCATTTCCAAGGATTGTGTTCTTCCCATTTTTGATTATACGCTCTTCTTGGAAATTGGCTTTGTTGAGAGTAGTTTCTCCTTCTTTGATCAAATGAAACGTTCATTTGATGTTTTCTTGGTGGCATGAATTTTCTCCGATTTTTGCTTTAGGGTACCTAATAGCACATTGTTTTGTGGTACCTCATGTGTTTGGGTCCTTTAAGATTAGCTTTGAGACTTTTAGGTCTCCAACAATATTTAGAGCTATTTCTAGCCCGACAAGAATTAGCCGTATGACCCTTTTTGCCACAATAAAAACAAGTAATAATTCTAGGAGCATAATGACCAATATGCATAGTGACTTGATCCTTTTTCATATGATTAACAACATTAGGCTTATGATCAAGTCCTTTATCACAATTATGAATATCAACGATATTGGACATTTTATTGGTACTCAAGTTGGATTTTAATAAATCCTTTTTCATGCAATCAATATTCTCAACAAGAGTACTATTTTCTTTTTCAAGGTTTCTAACCTTGTCAAGTGTGGTGGTGTGAGCACATGATAGTGATTCATAAGAAGTAAATAAACTATCCTTATCATTTTTCAAAATATTGAATTCCTTTTTCAAATTTTTGTATCTAACAAGTAAGCTTTGGAATTCATTTTGAAGTTCATCATAATCATTTTGTAAATCACTATAATCATTTTGAATGACAATATCATAGGAAGTAGAGGGTTTAAGACATACCTCATTTTCTTCATTGATGCCCATAAAACAATATTCAACTTCTTCATATTTGGAAGTTGTAGAAGACTTATTCCTTAGATTTGAGCTTGTATGATCTTGAGAAGTAGATGCTTTTGTTTGACTCCTTTCATTTGCAAATACTCCATAGATGGCTTCTAATTTTTGCCATACTTCATGTGCGGATCGAATACCTACAACATGATCAAATTCCAAAGTGGTAAGTGAACAATGTAAAATATTAAGAGCTTTACCATTTAAGGAGATGATTTTCTTCTCTTCATCATTGAGTTTTTGAAGCCTTTTGAGGTGTGTGGTGTATCTTTCATCGGAATGGATTCTCCATTAATGACGGTGTTCCAAATGTCGAACCCGCAACCTTGTAAATAGCATTCCATTCTTTCTTTCCAAAATGTAAAATTTTTGGAATCAAACCGAGGTGGCTTGGTGGTGGAGGTGCGGATAGATGAGCTTCGTTCGTAGCCGTCGATCGTTTCTCTTCACTCGCGATGTGAAACGAGCTTGCCAAAGAGTTTGGCTCGATACCACTTGTAAGTCCAAGCGCACGATAATCTAGAGGGGGTGAATAGATTATCTCCATCATTTCAATTTCGCCCTCTTTTTCAACCGAATGCTCAAAGATAATAACAAAGGTGCGGAATGTAAACAACACACGACGATTTAAAGAGGTTCAACCCACCTAGGGCCTAATCCTCTACCACCCCAAAGATATCAGGGATGGATTTCGAAAGAAAAAGAATTTTATTAATTACCAAAATTAATACAAATTCAACTTACAACACCTTGAAGAGCACCACACTCTTCTTCAACACCACCTTTGGAGATTACCACAATCTCCCTTTGAAGATTACCACAATCTTCTTTCAACGGCACCTTGTGAAGATTACCACAATCTTCAACCTTGAAGAATACCAAATTCTTCAACACCTCAATAAGAAGATTACCACAATCTTCTTCACCTATCACCTAGATCATCCAAGTGTGTTCTTACCACAAGAACACTCACAAGGATATCTTGTGTTTGAATGATAACAAAAATCAAGATTACAACTCAATAATGAATATTACAATTTGAGTGCAAAGTGTAATCAAGAATAGCCTAGACCTCAAAGATGTGAAAGTGATAAGCTAGGCAATTTTACAACAAGAATAATAACAATGAAAGACCAAGTGTTTGCTTGAAGTGTATCTTGTTGTGTTGTATCTCAATTGTTGTAATGGTTGCTCCAAAACTTCCTCTATTTATAGGAGATGATAGATCAAGCATATGCTCCTCTTGGGGATTGAAAATCTATAGAAAAATACAATTAAAATCAAGAATATAGTCATAGAAATCAATCCCACAAATTAAGGAAATGTGTCTCATTGTCAAACGGTCATAATTTTTGTTTAATACACATGCGATGCACTGGTCGCACGTAAATAAGAGAAAATGAGAACACTTGAAAATTACAACAGGCGACGGCCGACGAGGCTTCGGACTTGGGTCGACCTGCCTCAACCGGGTTCCCCTAAACAAAAAACGAAGGGGTTAAGTTCTACATTTCAACATGAAACTTGCAGTGCCGGATCGGCCATTGGGCGGAATCGGCCGTTCGGACCGTCGACGCCCGATGCACGGTCGACCGCTTGTTTTTCCTTCCGTCTCATTTTCTGTTTCTAAAAACATCTTGAGTACGGGTTGCCCTATGCATTTAATTCGGCCGACCACGAGACGTAAATGTTGTCCAATTTTTGTTGAAAATAAAACTCAAGAAATACTCCAAAATTGTGTAAAAACATTTTAAACCGATCGAAAGTATTTAGACAACATTTAGGAACTCTGTTATAGGAGTAAAAACTCATTGATAAAAGTGTTGTCCATTTTTAATAAACTTGAGAAAATACTCCAGGAAAATATTAAAACCATTTTAAATCCTTTAGGAGTATTTGGACAACCTTTAAAAACATTGTTTTGGTGATAAAATAAAATCATCAAAATTAAGATAAAAACATGTATCAAACATGAACAAGTAACGGTGGGTCCAAATATTCAGTTTGGACCGCAGGATAGGCGGGGCATTGTGACTCCACACAGTGATGCCCTTGTAATTACGGCAACGATTGCGAACTATAATGTGCAAAGGGTGTTTGTAGATACAGGTAGTTCAACTGATATACTCTTTTATGAATGTTATAAACGAATGGACTTGCGGTGGAGTGGAAATGGTGGATACTTCCTGGTGGGCTTCGCGGGAGGAACTATTCGGTAGTTGCTGGGGATGGTTACCTTGCCCGTGTTCCCGGGTAAAGAGCCATTCGGGAAGACGAGGATGGTGAGATTTTTGGTGGTAGATGCCTCTTTGTCGTATAATGTGATGATTGGGAGGCCGTCTCTGAATGCGTTCCAAGCGGTGGTCTCAGTGTATCATCTAAAGATGAAATTCCCAGTGGATGACCAGGTGGGAGAAGTAGAGGGGGATCAGCACATGGCACGAAGGTTGTATGTGGAGAGCCTTCAAATGGCCGAGAGAGGGGAAGCTCACGATGATGGGAAAGGGAAAAAAAAAATCATTAAGTTGGATGAGGATCCGGTGGAGCATGTGCACGAATGAGGAATTGATGTGGGTGGATTTGGTACCAGGAGAGCCGGGTAAAGCTACGAAGATAGGAAAAACTTGGCGAGATGATCTTAAAGAGGAATTGGTGGGGTTCTTGAGAAACAATGTCGATGTATTTGCCTGGTCGACTAGCAATCTAGTGGGGATAGATCCGAGCGTCGGCCGAACATGACTCAATGTAAACCCTTCATACAAGTCAAGAATGCTGAGAAGAAGAGGAACTTCATCCAAAGAAGGACGCGATCATTCGAGCTAAGAGTACGAAGGCCGAGTGTAGGGCATATTAGGGAAATCCAGTTTCCGAATGGTTATCTAACACTTGTTGTCTTGGTCCCAAAGACTCAAGACGATTGGAGGATGTGTATAGACTTTAGGGATTTGAACAGAGCGTGCCCTAAAGATTATTACCCACTCCCGAGAATAGATCAATTGGTTGACTCTACCTCGGGATGCGAGATGCTTAGTATGATGGTTGCCTCTCAAGGCTATCACCGATCGGTTGGCGAAGAGGACGAGGAAGAGGGTGAGCTTCACCACCTCTTTTGGTACCTATTGCTACGTTGTGATGCCCTTTGGTCTAAAAACGCTGGGACAACATATCAAAGATTGGTGGACAAGATGTTTAGTGATCGATCGGGAGAAATATGGAAGTCTATGTCGATGACATGTTGGTTAAAAGTGCGAAGGCCGTGGACCATGTGAAGGACCTGGCGGAAACATTCGATACGCTGAGGAGATATAAGATGAAGCTTAATCCCAAGAAATGCGCTTTTGGGGTGAGATCGGGAAAGTTTCTGGGATACATGGTAACAGAAAAAGGAATTGAAGCTAATCCGGAGAAGGTAAGGGCTATACGAGAGATGGCCGAGCCCAAGGATGAAAAGGATGTGCAGAGTTTGACTGGGAGGATAGCTGCCTCAACCGATTTATCTCGAGGTCGGCAGAGAGGAGCTTGCCTTTCTTTAGAGTATTGAGGAAGGCTAAGAAATTTGCTTGGGATGAAGAATGCCAGAAAGCGTTTAAGGAATTGAAAGATTACTTGGCCGAGCTATCAGTACTGACAAAGCCGATACCTGGGGAGCCGTTGTATCTTTACATTTCGGTAGGAGAGCAGGGGGTTAGTACGGTATTGATAAGGGAGGAGAACTCGGTGCAAATGTCGGTGTATTATGTGAGCAAGGTGTTAAGAAACGCCGAGGTAAAGTATGCAGAGATTGAGAAGGCGATTTGGCCCCGATGATAACATTTCGGGAGATTGAGGCCATATTTTTTGTCACGGGAAGGTTGGTGAAGTGGGCTATTGAAGGTTGTGATGAGAAAACCCGAAGTCTCGGGAAGGTTGGTGAAGTGGGCTATTGAATTGAGCGAGTATGATGTAGAGTTCCAGAGCCGAATCGCCATTAAGCCCAGTGCCTTGGCGGATTTTGCGAGTGAATTAACGAAGGATGTGCCCGAGGAGGGAACATGGGTACTATTCGTGGACGGATCCGGAAGCATGGGATGCGGAGTAGGTATTATATTGATCATCCGAGGGGGTGGAGAGTAGTTTTGCGGTGAGATTCGATTTCAAGTTGTCCAATAATGAGGCGAGTACGAGGCCTTTTTGCGAGGAATTAATATGGCAATAAGTATGGGAGCATCTAAGGTGCTCATACATATAGATTCCCAATTGGTATACAAACAGATAAGAGGGGAGTTCGAGATTCGGGAAGAAAGGATGAAAAATTATGTGGAGAAATATAAGATCCTAGAAAAGAAGCTTAAAGAAATCGAGGTCTGCCATATACCGAGGGAAGAAAATGCGAAGGTTGATTTCTTATCTAAGATTGCAAGTTCAATACAGGGGTTATGACAGAATATTTCTCTGTTGGTAGATCGGGATACGGTTCGAGTTTGGAGATCGGAGAGATAGAGGAGAATGAAGATTGAGAGTGCCAATTTGCCGAAAGATAGAAAGGAAGCGGCTTGGGTAAAAAAATACGAGCGACTCGTTTTTGTATCTTGGGAGAATTCTTTGTACAAGAAGGGGTTTAGTGCTCCACTTTTGAGATGCGTAAGTTACAAGGAAGGAGAGTATGTTTTGAAGGAAATACATGAGGATGTTGTGGAAATCACATGGGAGCCAGGACTTTGGCAAATAAAGTACTAAAGGCCGATATTTTTGGCCGAGCTTAAGAAGAGATGCAGAATCGATGGTGAAACAAAGTGTGAAAATGTCGTGCATGCGCCTTTCATACATAGGGCCGAGGAACTCATGACTATGAGCTCGGCTTGCCCATTTGCTAGGGGGAATTGATATTGTGGGGCCTTTCCTCCGCCTCGGACAAAGGAAATTCTTGATAGTTGCGATAGATTATTTTAGCAAATGGGTGGAAGTCGAACCATTGGCTAAAATAACCGAGGATGTGGTTATGAAGTTTATTTCGCGTAATATAGTATGCAGGTTTGGGATACCTGAAAGTGATTGTTTCGGATAATGGAACGCATTCAACGGAGCGAGGATTCGGGAATGGTGTAAGGAAATGAAGATTAAACGAATTTCACCTCGGTGGCCCACCGCAGCAGCGAATGGGCGGTAGAGGTTACGAATGCAGAATCTTGGTCCAAGGGTTGAAGGCTCGGCTAGAAAAGTCCGGCGGGCTTGGGTCGAGAGTTGAGCTCGGCTATGGGCGTATAGACGAATCCAAAAGAAAAAAAGAGACACCCTTTAGTCTAGTATACGGAATGGATGCGTTATCATAGTGAGATCGGGATGGAAACCCACCGTATTCAAAACTATGAGGAAAATCGAGAATGAAATGAGAACTCAAGTCTTTGGATATGATCAATGAAAAGCGAGAGATGGCATTTTTACGAATGGAACAGACAAGAGGTCGAGTCCGAGCTAGTTACAATAGCGGGGTGAACAAGAGGAGTTTTCATTTGGGGACTTGGTGTTGAGGAAGGCGGATGCTACGAAAAACCGAGGAAAACGGAAGCTAATTGGGAGGGACCTCTCGGAGTAATCGATGTCTTGGTGGTGGTGCTTATGAATTAGAGGAGTTAGATAGAAAGAAACTACCCCGAGCATGGAACATTGTTAACCCGAGGAAGTACTATTCTTAAGAAAAAGGAAGGTCAGTAGTGGACCCATGATGTCTCTGAGAAGTTTCTGTTTTTATCTTGATGTAATGAAGAAGGGCATGAATGAAAGAGTTTACGCTTTATCGACTTAAAATGTGTGAATATAGCAAAATCTCGATTCAGTACTCTTAGCTTGAAAATAAGTAAATAATGATTCAAAGGGTGGATATCCATGAAATAAAATTGAGTAATTCTGACTTGATCATGAAAATGGTCGAGAGTCAGAGTCTTGGAAGGGTGGATACCCATAAGTATTTTTAGCTTTGTCCCCGAAGTGACTTGAAGCTAAAAATACCCGCACTCACTCGAGCTTGAAAAATCGAAAAATTATCCAAGAATTTTTAGCATTGTCCCGAAGTGACTTGAAGCTAAAAATACCTACTGACTCACTCGAGCTTGAAAAATTAAAAATTTATCCAAGTATTTTCAAAGATTGTCCCCGAAGTGACTTGAAGCTAAAAATACATGCAGCTCAGCTCGAGCTTCGAAAAATTGAAAATTTATCCAAGTATTTTTAGCATTGTCCCTGAGGTGACTTGAAGCTAAAAATACCTACTCGATTCGAGCTTGAAAAATTGAAAATTTCTCCAAGTATTTTTAGCATTGTCCCCGAGGTGACTTGAAGGTGACTTGATTCGAGCTCAAAAATTGAAAATTTATCCAAATATTTTTAGCATTGTCCCCGAGGTGACTTGAAGCTAAAAATACCCGATTTTCGAGCTTGAAAAATTGAAAATTTATCCAAATATTTTTAGCATTGTCCCCGAGGTGACTTGAAGCTAAAAATACCTACAATTTCGATTCGAGCTTGAAAAATTGAAAATTTATCCAAGTATTTTTAGCATTATCCCCGAGGTGACTTTGAAGAGCGAAAAATTGAAAATTTATCCAAATTTTTAGCATTATCCCCGAGGTGACTTGAAGCCAAAAATACCCCTCATTTCGAGCTTCGAAAAATTGAAAATTTATCCAAGTATTTTTAGCATTGTCCCCGAGGTGACTTGAAGCTAAAAATACCTACAAACTCAACTCGAGCTTGAAAAATTGAAAATTTCTCCAAGTACTTTTAGTTTGGAAATTGGAAATAGAAAGAAAGAAGAAAGAAATAAGAGCTCGGCACAAGAGAGAAGTTCATTAAATATAAAAGTTGAGTACATGGAATTAAAAAGGCGAAATTACATTCACAAAAGCTAAGAGGGGGGGTATCCTTAATGCCGTAATCCGCTACGGTTAAAGGAGCCTCATCCAAGATCTCGATAACCGTATCAAGTTCGGTAGAAAGAGCCCGAGAAGCATCTCCCGAGCTTGAGGGAGGAGCTAAGGGAGCTGAGGATGAAGCTCGGTCGGCTTTCAGAAGGGAGAGGATATGGTTGAGGAAGTCGGCAGGAGAGCTCAGATTAACCCGGTTTGCCTCGCAGGAAGGGGTTATATCCTTCGGGGTCGGTGGCAAAGGTTAAGGCCTTGCTTGGTCGAACTTCTCAGTAAAGCCCTTCTCCAGACCTTGGGCTTCAGCTTGATCGAAGGCTAAGTGGAAATATTGGAGAGCTCCATCAGAGAGGACGTCAAGAAACTCTTCGGAGCTTAGAAAGCTTTGTTTAGCCACCTCCCGAGCCTTTTGAACCATAGCACAAAGACTCGGTGATCGGAGAAAGTTCAACACCGGCTCGGGCACCTTTTTTCTCGAGCTTCGGATATCTTACGAGAGATCAAGCTCAAATTTCGCGAGCTCGGCCTTGAGAGCTCTTATTTCTTCATCCTTCTGAGCCAAGGCAGCTTTGTGTTCATCAAGCTCAGCTTTGCCCTTATCCAAAATCTTGATCATCTTGGCATCCCTTTCTTTGAGCTTGGTTACTTGGAGCTGAAGATCATTGCGCTCGTTAACAGATTGGGATCGGCAAAGCCCACGCGACCCGGGCAACTATCTCGAGAGGCGGAGTAAGGCCTACGAGATAAGAACGGAAAACAAACATGAGTAAAGGTATGAAATAATGCAGTGGGAGCACGAAAAGAAGAAATGATTACCTTGGAGAAGTCAAGGCTAAAGTTGTCCACTAGCTCGGAAAGCAGAGGCTTGCCGCAAGGGACGGCGTTCCTGGCCGGGCAAAGGCCCCGCAAAAATTCACCGATGTTCGAGGTTGTAATTCTCCATGACCGGAGTTTGGAGGAAAAAGGTTTGATTGGGAGTAGTGACGTCCCGAGCCGCTCACGATTTGGACTTCTTCCGGGAAGAGTCAGCGAGAAAAGGTTGGCGTTTCTTCGGGAGCGGGTTGTGGCTCGGATCGGTGAACTCTTTGATAACATCCTGAGCGGAGTCGGGACGAATGGTCCTCGGGGATTTGGGGGCCTGGTCCTCAGGAGGTTGACCAGGGGTGGTTGAAGGAAGAGGTTGGGAAGAAGTTCCCTGAGAAGGAGCTCGGCTCACTGAAATGTTCCTTTTCCGAGCAGCCTCCTTCTCGGCAAGCCTTTTGTCCATAAGGGTGGCTGCATAAAGAAGTAATGAGAGTTAGTAAAACAAAAAGTGAAATAAAGACATAAGATAAGTACTAGCAAAGATTAATATCAATGTCCTCCTCGAGCTCGGCAGGAGTATGGCTTAATTTGAAATACCATAATAGGGCAGGGCAAGAGCAGAGTCGGGAAATATCATACTCTTGTTTATTCAACCGATCTATGAGGGCTTGCAGATCAGGAGCTCGCCTCCTAATGTTTACCTTTTTCTGAGGAGGAACTTCCCAAATCCACCGAGTAGGGAAGGGCCAGGGTTCGGGAGAAGAGAGGAAAAAGTAACGATCCTTCCAAAACTTGTTGGAAGTAGGATATTTCCGAGGAATCGTGCATCACCTCGGGAAGAAAGATAGAAAAGGCCACGAGTAGTGGACACTTTTATTTGAAACAAAGAATGAAATAGCTCTACTGTTGGCTCAATCTCGAGAAATTTAGCGACCATGATGAAACCGGTCATTAGTCGAAAGGAGTTGGGGGAGAATTGGTTCAAAGGAATTTGATACAGAGCTGAGAGTTCGGTCATGAGGGGATGAATAGGGAACCGAAGACCACCACCAATCTGCCCGGAGAAAAAGGCTAGAAAACCTGGTGGAGGTCGGTTCGGCCTATCATAGGAGCTAGGAAGAGCCAATTTAAAGGTTGAAGGAACGCTTATGTTTTTACTGAGAGATATTTTAAATTCCTAGCAAACATGGCGGTGGCATTAAAACTACTATCTACATGGGAGGTCGGGAAAGATGGCCTTATTTCTATGTTAGAATAACTCCTATCGAAAGAGAGCTCGAGCTCATTTGGGAGATTTGAGGAAGAGTCCTCGGTATGATGTGAGGCGAAGGAGCGGCATTTTCAAAAGAAAGTTCCGGTCATCAACCCAGTGCGAAACGGCTTATGTCGGGATCCGTTGAAGTACCCGCAGAGGAAAGATTTACTGAGGGAAGACATGGTATTATACAAAATAAGAAAACAGAGAAAGAAGATAGAAATGGGGGAATAAAAATAGGGCCGAGGAAAGTACCTAAGTAGAAGAAGCAGGCCTTAGAGGAAAATGAGGAAGAAAAATTACATGCCGGAGTGGAGGTTCTGAGTCGCCGGAAGACATCGGAGGGCTGCCAGAAATCGCTCGAGAGAGAGAATGTGCAAAAAGTGAGATATGAAATAGAGAGCCCCTTTATATAGAAGAAAGGGGCACGAGTACCGAGGACAATAAATCTTAGCCGTTGATGAGAGGGGAGATCTACGGTTGAGGGCACATGGGGGGGCGGACAGACAGACGTCCCATCAATAGGGCAATGATGACAGCGGCACGGATCTCGAAGAGGCGGGAATTTCAAACGATAGGGCGGTAAACGGTTCGGTATATAGAAATCAGTGTATATTGGCAGTTCGGTGTGAAGAGCTCGGCCTCTGTGATTAAGGGAACACTATAACCAAGCTTTTTCGACGAACAGCTCGGCTATAGTGGTGGGACTGGTTGATCCGGCATGGAATAGGCCGAGCTAGAGAGTGGGCTCTCGTAATCAGAGTCCAACTCCAGGCCCATCGAGGTTCACTTCTTAAGGCCCAATTTCTATAAACCGAGAGTGCTCGGGATCGATATTCAAGCTCGGTATTTGTAAGCATAACTAAAATTTCTCGGATCTAGATAAGATTTTGTAACAAACGTCCCGATGATTCTCCCTAACCGCTTTTAGGAAAATGCGGAAACCCTAATAAGTGAGCCTTATAAATAGCCATTCACCGAGATATGAGTAAGGTTAATGCATTTTTACTCATCTAAACTACATCCGAGCTATCTTTTATCTTTCTTGAATTGATATCCGACTTGAGCGTCGGGAGAGGGTAGGAAAAACCCTCCGCCCCCTTTTCTTGCGGGTGCTCGGTGTTGGTAACGGAGTTCGGTCGGAGATACATGAGTCCGATCGCCTTTTTCAGACATTTTCGGGTATAACCAACATTTAATTTATGTCATGCAATTTATTTGCGGGAGGTTAATCAAATTTTGTTCTTCTCGCAATAATGTTTATGGCCATGTAAACCAAGTATATGGCTAAGTTGGGCCGGGAAAGTAATTGAGAAAGGTTTTTTTCCATGTTATCGTGAGCGTAGCGACATACTCCGGCTATCCCTACCCTAAATTTTTTTCCTAGTCCAATTATTTTTCTACTTAAAAAAAATATATAAATATTTTTGTTTTATTTTTTTCATATAAAAACGAGATAAAAAAATTGGGGTGCGCCGAAAGACGGGGAAGATCCCCCAGATCAGCCCATGCATGTGATAGTGATATATAGTATATACATTGCTTTGCTTAATTAATATTAGTTGAATTTCAGCCGTCATTTTATCTCAAAAATAATGCCAAAAGGTTGTGAAAATAGAGTTGCAAATGTTCGGGCCAGGCCCAATAGAAATTCAATCGGACCACTAAATTTCTTGGCTCATTCCAGTCAAAACCAATATATGCCTAAATTGTATTGGGCGAGTGGGATTTCGAGTCGTTCGAGGCCCCTGTCCAAAGTAGACCCATTTATTTTGGGCTTGTATAAAGGCAACTAACTAAGTCTGGCTCTATCCTTGGATTGGCCAAACCAGCCCTTGGGCCAGGCTGAAATTGACAGCTATAGTGAAAACAGTGCCAGATCATAAATTACCAATTACAATGAGGAAGTTGAAGTTACAATTATAGTCCTCCGTATGTTAAGGTGATATTACAAGTAAAGAGGTGTGTATAATATATTGTTATATATACTACCAAACTAGTACAAAATCAAATCATGAATATAATTCCATAAATATGTGAATCAATCAAATCAACAATTATTTAAATGTGATATATACTATCCAATTATTACAATTAAGTCAAGTGCATGAATCAAATCAGCAATAATCACCCCTTTTAAAATATCCAGTATTTCATAAAACTCTAATAAAATCGAAAAATGGCATGATCTTATCATACCTTGTACTCATCTACGGATCCAAAACCAAGAACAATATCATCTAATTTACCTGGAAAAAAATATCAATGAAAATTCCATTAAAACTAAACTCGCACACTTTTCATAAATCAATAAAAATTTAAACAAAACATAAATAAATATTTCTTAACTCACCATTTCTGTCAGGGCTAAAACGTTGAGAACGGTGGCGCCATAATTTGTAATGTTTATTGATATATGACCATTTTGCAATTCATAAACGCCAATTTTTTCATCAGCTTTACAAACATTCAAATACGTAAAAGCTATGATGAGTAGAGAGAAACATAAAAGTGTTTTTTCCATGTTTTTGTTAATTTTTTTCGATATATCACAAAGAAAATACAAAGGGGTATTGGTTCTATGCTATTTATATATAACAAAATGGGAATGGGGAAAAATTTGTGGGATTTGGATAACTCAGAAAATATTTCTAGATAAGGATTTGTCTAATGTGTGTGTGTGTGAGAGAGTTTTTTAAGAAGGTATGACTCTTGTGTGGATCTTCCGTAATAAATGGTGGAAAGCATCTAGACGGTCTTTGAAAAAGTAAAGAAGCCTTGTATACTTGCATGAAGAAAGAACCATACAAGACTAAAAAGTACCCGAAAATGAAGGAGGGGGAAATATTGCAATGTATCAAATTTGAGTTCCATGTCCAAAACCAAAAAAAAGAATGTCAATTGAGTATTATCCATGCTTTGCATGTGGTGGGTTTAGAGTCGGTAATATTGGCTCGGCTCGATGGGTCGGCTGGTCGGTCCCCCTATGTAGGTTTGGTCTGGGCTTCATTTTTAGCGGCCCAAAAAGGACCTGGACTATTTTGGCCCAACCTAAATTGTCTGAAGCCCGGCAAGCTCGAACACCCCAGTCAAAAATATACTTGATAGGTCAATTTGAGTTGGGCCACAAGAAATGATGCTTGATGAAATTTCAGTCGACGACTCCAATAATCCGGGCGATGTCGATCGCCAAACCGGCCCATTGCCAGCTATAGGTGGGTTGAGTCCTACTTGGGCTTCGAGCCTTTGACATGTCCAACCGGGCAAAAAGATGACTATAAAACTCAAAAAATTTGACAAATTGAGACTCAAATCCCCAAGGGTTATTAATTTCAAGATCTAATTAATCGTATATTCCAAAATTTGATCCGACTATTTTTGTCAACCCCTTAATTAAATGGCAAATTTTACAATTCTCCTATATATGAAAAATTGTAAAATATATCAATGTTGCTACTTCCGATTAATTATATGATTATATCACAAAGTGAAATGGCAAGAATGTCATATGATTAATTTTTACAGTAGCTAGGATCAAATTAAATTTGGAATTAATCTTATTTTTCTATTTCGTATTACCGCTCTTAAAAAATACAAGTCTAATCCTAATCTCGAGTTCACACTGTTCAATCAAAAAAAAAAAGCTAGCTTTCTTCTGGATACCGTTGAGTTTTCGTACATTGAATGTTCTGATTGAAAAAAAAAAAAATCTTTTCTTCAAAATGGGGAGTGGTCTATTATTTGGGGTTATTTTTCTGTTTGTGGCAAATGCCACAAACAATTTCGAAATTGGGGTGAAAATGAGACCCATTGAAAATATACGTGTAGGCGCTGTAGGTCACAAGGGGTGTAAGTGTAAGGTTTAGAAGGGGGGTTGAATAAACCTTACCAAATTTTCGATTTAGTCCTTTTAAATCTACGAGTTGATTCTACACTTTGTTGTGTCCTTGATGGACGGTCGAATTAGTCACTCAAGAGAGTTAATCTCTCAAAGACTCACCGATTTGTTGATGGAGTAACTCATTGTTGGCTATAATTTAACTCAATTGTGGTTTTATTTTATTGGAAGACTTAACACCCTTAAGTTTGATTAAGCAAAATTTTAGAGCTTGATTTAGTACTTATAAATTATCAAATGGATAGCAAATTTATCGTGAGATATAAGCGATTAAAAGTGCAGGAATTTAAATCTTTGAAATGTAAATGACACAAATAAAGTTTTTATAGAGGTTCAAGATGGGGTAATTCTTCTACTCTCTCTTCTCCAACTCCCGGAGGAATCCACTAAGTAATGATCGGTTTATAAAGTGGTAAGACCCGGATACAAGTCTTGATCACAACAGCCGACTTGATCCTTAGGGACTCGACCGAGACGCCTTGATCACTCGGTGGCTTCTCGCACGACTCGACTTCTTCACAGAGGGCCGCTTTGTTACTACTACTCACTTGCTCAAGCTCTTTGGATTTGATCACGAAGCCCTCCAAAAGCTTAAGACTTGGTTCAACCTTGAACCTTTCTACAACCCTTCCCGGAATGTAGACCCCTTGTTTTCAAAAGTTTCCTCTTCAAGCGATTGAAGTTCTCTTTCCTTCACGGTGAGTGTTGGATTGATGTACTTCGTAATGTAGGCTTGAGGATTGAGAATGTTTGATTTTTCTTATATGCTTGTATATCTCACGTGTGTGTCATCCATGTATCTCAAACAAACTCCTCGGCCTTTTATAGTGAACTTTCAAAAATTTGCCCGTTGAAGAGATAAGCTTATTTTTGAAAGTCACTTTGCGATCGTTGGCTTGCGATTCTTGGAATTGCCGTTTCCTCGTATGAATTGTTCTTTCACCTTTTCGGAGTTCGACACGGTGTGGTGCTTCCCATTGGTTCATTCCTTTTGCACGCTTCGGGACCGAGCACTCCAAGAAAGGTGGTATGGAGATATTACTTGTTTAAGTAAATCTCTTGATTTTCGTGCCGCGGTTCTTTTACTGATTATCTCGACTTGACCGCATTTCCTTGCTTTCCCAGGTGACTTAGAGTCACTTCCAATCATTGGATGACTCTTTCGTCACTTCAACTTGAGACTTGGCTTTTCTTGAGTTGACTTGATCGATGCTCCACTCACCGCATCTCACCGCTTCTTGATAGAGTTCCGTCTACTCTTCTTTGCCATACTCATTGTCTCTGAAGAGAGTCTTCCTTCCAGTCTTGATTGTCTTCTTGCATGTTAGGGCGTGAATCGACTTAACTCACTTGGCCAGCTACTCTATTCATTACAATGCATTTTACAACAAGAATGGGGTGCCAACTTTCTATTCTAAGTTTTACATGGCATTCATCAAAATCTAAACAATAAAATTCCTAACAATTTCCCCCTTTTTGATGATGCCAAAACTTAAACCATACAAAAATGCAAATAACAAAGATACATACGAGATAGTGTATTGACATAGAATGTATCGCTTGAGAATCAATCTTTTTATTGATCATATCATTCTTGTACTTAACACAATCATTTACAAGGTGTATCGAGTATATAATTGTCTTCAAAAAAAAATAAAGAATTTATAGCTTTATTACAAAAGACTTACATTGTGCGTATTTACATAATAAAATACACGAAGGGTTGGACAAAGAACACTTCATCTCCTTTGTCTCTTCCTCGTCTTCTTTCATCTTGTTCAAAGATCTTCTTTCTCTTCTTCTTTCTTCTCGTCCCGCCTTCTTTTTCTTTTCATATGCCTTCCGGCGGCTTCATCTTTTCTTAATCTTTCCTGTCTCTCCGCCATAGCCGAGTTTGTCTCTTGTTTTTTTCTTCTAATCTCTTTGCATACTCGGCGTTAGTTTTAGCCACTTTTAAATTTGCCACTTGGTCAAGCCCCAAAAGAGATCCCTCCTTTCTTTCCCGGATCTACGTATTCAATATTCTTTGGGAGGCCCCAGTCCAAGCTTCTTCCTCCACTCATCGCTTCTTCCTCTACCTGCGGGCGTATCGCATCTTGGGGTCTTCTTCTTTCCGGTGAGTGACGGCGGAGTGACCAGCCAGAGCGATCTGGAAGTCACGCTGTCGCCTTTCTTCACATAACGCGAGACCCTTTTCCCAGACAAGTCCCAAGCTTGAGCCATAGACATATTTGCAAAGTATCCTTCTTGATTCGAGCGTTTTGAATTCGTCAATCGATCGTGGCTCGTCTCCGACATCCGAAATGGCATACGTGTCTCTGCTCTCTTTGGAATGCCTCCATGTTCTTTCAAGATGTTCATCACCCTGGCATCCATTCTTCCTTCCACTTCCTTCATCCCCGCTTCAATTGCTTTTCTCTTCTCGGCCCATAGATACAAAGCAGAGTGTTGGAGTGGCAGAGTCACGGGAGTTTCTTTCGCTTATAATGTCACCGTGATGTGAGGACCTGTTGAGGGGTTTGTGCAATCATCAATGTCACATCCGTTGATCCTTCCCCCTCAAAGAGATTTTCCTTTCTTTTGTTTCAAAATTTCCTCGGTGATTTTCCTTCTCACTGTTCCTTCTCACCGCTGCTCCTTTCTTTTCGACTTTTTTTTTGCTTTAAGGTATTCCTCTTCCCCTTTTTGGCATCATCAAAGGATAGAGGAACCCAGGGAACATCTTTGGCAAGCATGAAGTCGAGCTGCGGATAGTCGAAGTTCTCGCTTCAAGTCTGCTGCGTTGTAAGCAACACGGAATTTGGATCGAGTAGCGTTGGACTCTCTGAAATCGCTTCATCTCGGCCATGAGAAGGTGAATTTTCTAGTCATGTGTTCTTCCAAACGTCGTAGATCATTTGTATTTCGCTCACGCAGAGCTTTATCTCAAGTATGAGCTTCATGCATGTGCTCAATATGTTCTCTCAACTTCGTTTTGCATCAAGCATTTTCGGCTCTCCACACCAGCAGCTTGTTGAACAATGTCTGAAGTATCTCATTGTTCCACTCGCATTGTTTCTTTTGTTGCCACCATTCCCTTATCCCGATGTTATGCCTCTCAAATCACCTTTGTAAGGAGGCATCTCTGTTGTCCAGCGCATGTCCAAAGAGGCCTCGATGCCTCTCCATCCGTTCAACCTCGGCAAAGAGTGCCTTGAACACTTCTCGAACTTCGGTGATTCTTCTATTGCGGTGATGGCCATACATCATCAAGTCATAATCATTTGGAACAATGGTTTTGTTGGAAGAACAGAGAGCTGGTTTGTTATAGCGTGCTTGTTCATTTTCGACTCTTCGTGGAGTTTTGGTATCTCCAAAGTGAGAAAGGGAAAGATTCTACAAAAGATTCATCACCGCCGATCGGGATCTGCATTCGATGATGAGCGGTGCGCGTGAAGTTCTTTTGGGAATCGGTCTGCTGCGGCTTGAGGAGCCTGTGCGGTGGTCTCTTGTTGATTGGGTTCTCATTGTGAAGTAGACCCGCTTGCCGAGCTCACCGCCTTGAGCCTTATTTGTCTTCGTTGGTCTCACTTGGTTTTTCCATTTGATAGATCGGTCCTCGGCCTTATCGTAGCGTCATCGGACGATGATGAGATTTCAGTGGTGGCTCATCATCAAAGTTAAAAGTTTGACGAGTAGTCTTGGGATCGACTTGCTCGTGCTTGGAACATCCGCAATTTGAGTCTTTTGGATTTGTCATGGGGATGACTCGCTTCTTCTTCTTCGCTTCCGATCCCGAGGAAAAGTGACATCGGGGTTGTCCTGGGAATCATGAAGTGCACCGATCTCCTTCTCGGATGGGTCGATGATAGCGGGGAGGGATGTTCTCTACTTCACTTCTTTACCGGGAAGTCTCAACCTCCCGTAGGCCTTCATTACCTCCAGCAGTCTCTCATCTTGCTGCGAGGCCTTGGTCCACCCTTTCGACAGTGTCGGATGTCTTAGGGTCTTCTACGGTGGCATCCGTTGGAGTCTCAACCCCATGGATTGCACTTTCATCGCCCAGTGTTAACTCCCGGTACATTCCTTCGTGCCTCGACCGCATCGCTAGCCGTCATTAGCCTTCGGAGCGGTTGGCACCTCAGGTGAGACAGTCTCAATCGCCTCGAGCTTCGTTGATGGCAACTTCTTTGTTCTTCTTGTGTTTGTAGTTTCTCTACTTCGCCTCCTTGATTCGTTGTGGAGTCATCGCAGATCCTCCGACCTTGCCGGTGGAGGAGTTTCCCCCTCGGTGCGCACCACCTGGTGAGTGACTTGTAATGGGTCACTCGTCTCCAAACTCGGCTGTTTGGATAGATTGTTCAGCCGTTGGGGCGGTGGTAGCACACCTTCAATAGGGGTTGGCTCGATTTGGGGTCCCCACTATCCCGATTTCATCGCCATCTCCTTATGCCTTCTTCCGAGTGAGGGAAGTGGTAGCAGCAACAACAGTGGCTATTTCTTTGAACCACTCCCATTGGATCGATTTCATTGTGTGTTCGAGGACTCTCCTGGTCCCTCCATCAGTCTTTGCTCGTGAAGGATTCTTGATTCGGTGCAATGCTTGCTGCATTTGCAACTCTTACGGGCGCAGCATTTCTCGGTTCCTCGTCACCGTCGGAGAAGACATCAAGGAGAGGATGTGTGTGTTCGTGGTGCCGGAGATAGGGCGGATGCTTGCCTTCTCACGTGTCGCTTCTTCACGACTTGTTTTTCTCTCCCCGCCCCTTGTAGATCTGCAGGATGTCCGTGCGATTGTCTTCATCCGTGAGTGGAAGACAAAGAGTTAATCCAAGGAAATTTAGCGATTCTTCTTCTTCTTCTATGAACTCGGGCCGTTGGAACTGTTTCCTTGACTTGCTCAACTTCCATTTCCTCCACTCACGCAGACGATTTTGGATGTCCTGGGTAAGGTGGAGATAGAATCATTACATCACTATCTCGCTTCGGCGAGTTCTTCTTGTGCTTGATTGTGTGAGCTCTAGTGTGTCTTCAGTTGCCTCTGCTGATCGCCCGGAGACTTGGCTATTTCATCAACTACATCCGGAGACTTTACTTCTCCGGTAGTCTCCGATTTGTGCTAGTGAGTAATCGACTCATTTGGTTTCTCGATTCGGATCGCTTGACGATTCGTCTTCGTCTCTGGTTTGTACTGGGGAATTTGAGTTCGAGACGGTGTCCTCGAGTCTTGGCTTGGGGGCGTCTTGGCGTCTTTTTCTCGGGAGCGGGCCATCGTGGCTTCTCGATTCTCCTCTTCTTGACGATCGGAGAAGGTATTTGTGAGTCCTTCTCGACCGCTGCTGTATGGGGGAGACACGGCTGCCGGGAGGCGTGACTCTGCTGCAGGGGGGAGCATGTTTGGTTTTCTTTTTTGCAGGGGGCGATGATCTTCTTAGCAGCTGCAGGGCAGCTTTCTTCTTGGTGGAGAGAGAAACAGATGTATCTTGGGTGGTGATTCCCCCTCCTTTGGTGTCGCTCTCTTGGCGTAAGCTCTCTTCTGCGCGCCGAGAGAGGTTTGCTCTGAACATCCTCTTGTTAACATGGAATGCCTTCCCATGTCTAAGAGAGACTCCTTTCACCTCCAATAGCCGGCCAATCACTAGGCCATATCCTAGGGATCCTCCAAATGAGCCATATTCTTTGAAGGACTTGTTCCCACGTTCGGGCAGAAGTCTGCGAGACAAACAAACTCAGCCCAGTTGATCTTCTTTTCTTCGATGATTGCGGCCATTACAATCGCTTCGCCTTTGTGATTGGTCAAAGTCGCCAAATTTGATGTCGATACATTTGGAAACTATGTCCAACAACTTGTGATAATCCTCCTTGGCAGATCTCTTGTTTTTGTGTATATTATTTTATCGCAAAGTCGGACTTGGCTATTTCTTTCGGCGTCACCAAGTTTACATCAGCTTCTTTAATGTCGATGCTCCCTGGCGGGTAGTGAGCAATATTCACCAAATCCTTGGCGAGAGATAGTCACCGCTTTCCTTGAACAGATGACTTGATTCCTTCATCGTGAATCTCGGCATTCACGTAGAATTGTGCGACCTCCTCCACATAGGTCATCGGATATTCTAGCGTTAGAAACGGTTTTAGCCCGGACGTTTCCAACTTCTCTCGATTTTCTTCACCAAGGTGTCGTCGGACCCGCTTCACCATTCAGTCAAAGTCCACCGTAGAGCGGGTGTGGATTTGCTTTCCTAACTTGGTAAAGTCATAAGTTGGTGCCATTTCTCGGGATTATATCAAGGAAAAGCTCGAGAAATTGATTTGAAGGTTGATAGGGTTTCGAGAGTATTTTTGCCTTTGCTTTAGAGAGAAAGAGATGAACAGGTTTTTAGAAGTGTGAGAGAGAAACGGACGAAAATGGTTTAAATATGGTTTATGAAAGGACGTGCGGGTGGTTTTGAATTGTGATTGAAATCAATGGCTTGGATTTCGTGACGCTTATTGAGCATTTCATGTCTCGTATTTAATGCGGCAAAGATTTATATCCAATCATAAGCTTGGTGTGCAGCTTTTTATGTCCGTACACATCATCATTATGCCGACGTGTTCCTTAAAACATTCTCGCTTAGTCAAAACGACAGCGTTTTTGTCATTTTGCTCATAAATTATTCAGCTTATCCCTTAGCCGATTTAACTCTACTTCTCACAGTTCTCTTAGTGACTCAACTATCACGGTGACTTTGTAGTCAGTTGTCTTTCCGATCTGGTGATTCTCGAGTGACTCTGTTTTCACTCTTTTTCACCTCCTTTCTGTTCCATTTCTTTTCTTTGGTTCTTCTCGTGTCTCGGCTTAGTTCAATTAATCCCAACTCATGCTTGAGTTCTTCAAATCTTGACTCACATAATGGTTTTGTGAAGATGTCACTAGTTGTTTATCGGTTGAGATATACCCAGGATGATGTCCTTCTTTTCAACATGGTCTCTTATGAAGTGATATCGACATCAATATGTTTTGTTCTTGAGTGCAACACGGGATTTTGAGTGATAGCTATTGCACTTGTGTTATCACACATGATTGGAATTTCTTTTTCCTCAACTTCATAGTCTCTGTTCTTTGTCTCATCCATAGGACTTGGGCTGTGTTTGCCGCAGCCTATGTATTCTCGCCTCATTTTGTAGAGGTGGATATTGAGTTTTGCTTCTTGCTAAACCAGGAAATTAGTCTGTTTCCTAGCATTTGACATGTGCCTGAAGTGCTCTTCCTATCCACTCTGCATCCAAAGATAGTCAGAATCTCAATAGCCAATTAGCTTGAATCCACCTTCCTTTGGATACCATAGGCCTACTTCTTGGCTTCCTTTCAAGTATCTCAATATTCTCTTAGTCTGTCTGTCATATGGCTCTCTTTTGGAGCAGATTGAAATCTTGCACATACACCTACAAAGAAAGGTGATGTCTGGCCTGCTTGTGTGAGATAGAGCAGTTGATCCAATAAGTGCTCAGATCTTGTTTGATCTGAGTTTGCCATCCTGCATCCATGTCCATTTTGACTGATGTGTTCATTGGTATTTTTACGAAGACTTCTCTTCCATACCAAACTTCTTCATTAATTCTCTGGTATATTTTGTTTGACTTATGAAGGTTCCATCCTTCACTGTTTCACTTGGAGTCCAAGGAAGAATGTCGCTCTCCCATCATGCTCATTTCAAATTTGCTTTGCATGAGGTTTGAGAATTTTTCACATAGCTCTTTGTTAGTGGATCCAAAATGATGTCATCCACATATATTTGAACAAGCAAAGTATACTCTTCATGTCTTGAATTCTGAAAAGTGTTCTATCTACTTTTCCTTTTGTGAATCCATTTTTAGTTAGGAATTGTGATAAGGTATCATACCATGCTCGGGTGCCCGCTTCAATCCATACAGAGCTTTCTTGAGTTTGTATACCTTATCTCCAAGAGTCTTCTGCTCAAATCCTGGAGGTTGTTCAACATATACTTCTTCTTCCAATAAACCATTTAGGAATGCACTTTTTACATCCATCTCGATATACAATGAAATTCTTTATGAGTCGCATAGGCAAGAAACATCCTTATAGCTTCCAATCTTGCTACATGGGCAAATGTTTCATCAAAATCTATCCCTTCTTCTTGGCAATATCCTTTGGCTACTAGTCTTGCTTTGTTTCTTACCACGAGCCTTCCTCGTTCATCTTATTTCGAATACCCATTTGGTTCCAATAACATTTTGATGTATGGGTCTTTGCACTAATTCCCATACTTTATTTCTCTCAAACCGATTCACTCTTCTTGCATAGCTTGAATCTAATATGTGTCATCCAATGCTTGTGACACATCTTTTGGCTCTATTTGCGAGATGAAGCATGTGAACATAGCTTCTTGTTGAGTTCGATCTTGTTTTGACACCTTCTCTTATATTTCCAATGACAAGTTCGTGGATGGTCTCTCACCATCTTACATCAGGTTGGAGTAAGTTAGCCGGATTGATCGACTTGTAGTCAGTATTGCCGTGGGGCTCTCTCGTAATCACTTAGCCGCAAATTTTCCATTTGTTTTTGAGATTCAACTATCTCATCTTCTTCTCAATTGATAATTCCGCTTGACTTTAGCATAGGGACTCTTCGTCAGATGGTTGATGATTGACCTTATCAATTATCGGTGACTCTTCAATGTCTTCTCCATTTACATTTGGCTCATCGAATACTACATGAATGGATTCCTCCGTAACCATAGTTCTTTTGTTGAGTATTCTCAGAAGGCTTTGCTTTGGTGAGTATCCTAAGAAGATACCTTCATCGCCTTTGGCATCAAAAGCCTTTAGGTTGTCTTTGCCATTGTTGTGGATGAAGCATTTACATCCAAATATTCTCAAATATGCAACATTTGGTTTTCTTCCACCCGATCTCATAGGGAGTCTTTGTCACCGCTCATTTATCATACATCTGTTTTGGGTGTAGCAAGTCGTGTTGATTGCTTCAGCCCAAAATCTTTTTGGTAACCCTTCTTCGCCTAACATGGTCCTTGCCGCTTCTTTGAGGGTTCTGCTTCTTCTTTCGCAACTCCATTCTCACGCTTTGTGGAGTCCTTGTCTGCCGATAGTTCATGACCAATACCATTCTCAATACAATCGAGTTATTATTCCATTGACAAACTCGGTTCCTCTATCCGATCTTATTTTGATAATGGTTTGACTCTTCTCATTTTGAATCCTCTTCATCATTTTGTGGTAGTTTTTGTAGAGTTTCTTTCTTCTTGCACATGAATATTGTCCATGTATATCTTGAGTAGTCATCTACTACCACCAAGGTGTATTTCTTTCCACTTATCTTTGGCCGGTTCCTTTGGGCCAAATAGATCCATATGAAGCGGATGTAATATTCTTGTTGAGGATGGGCATGTATTTTCTTTGAATGACGACTTGATTTGTTTTCCCTTCCGACATGCATCACATATACTTTCCTTCTTGTATATCGAGTCCGAAGTCCTTCTACAAGATGACTTCTTTGACTTGTTAAGTGTTTTGAATCGGGTGACTCGGCTTTTTGTGCCAACCAACTTGATTCAAATTGTACTCTTTGCTAGTAGACATGTGCCGGGTGTTGCGTTGACCAATCCACTACATACATATTTTTCTCCTACATCCTTGCAAAGACCACTTCATTTGATTCAATTTCTTTGATTTGGCATATACCCATATTGAATCCAACATTGTAGCCCTTGTCACGAGCCGATCGATACTTAGTAAGTTGAAGTTGAGTCCTTCAACATATGCAACATCTCGTGATTTCTAATCCATTCCTCTTGATGGATCCAATGCCTCTTATTTTACCAGGAGCTTCATTTCCTCCAAATATGACTTTTGCTCCTTTAACTTCCTTGAATTTTGATGATTTTTCTTATTTCTGTCATATGTCCGGAATGACCACTATCCATGTACCAGGTTCCTTGGCACTCAATTCCTTGAACCCGCAATCAAGGAAATTAAGTTTTGGTACCCATACTTGTCCTGGGTCCCGAGGGGTTAGAATTGTAAGATGATCCAACCAACCTATAGCCAAATGATTTGACTCTAAGGGGTTGCCATCTATCGATGTCATAATCGTAATTAATCCTGGCAAATTGCTTGGGGATTCTAGGTTCATACAACGTCTCTTTTGTGTCAGTATGCCTGCATATGTGTTTTAGCAATTGCCTTCCTTGGGTAATTGTGGTGTTTTTGAGTGTAGTGCCTAGGTGCATATGTGTGCCGATGAAAGCTCTTATACTTTTGGAATGGCCTTTCCGAGTTCTAGGCCTTTGCCATCCGGGCTTATATTCCATAAGTCTCGGCCGATAGTTCACATTATTCCAATCGCCTTGGCTTGGATATTTTCTACCATTCCCATCATATGTATTTCTTTTATGGATTTTCGGGGTTTTTGGTAGCTCGCTTCTTCTTTCTGAGTATTTTTCGTTTGGAGTTTCTTTGAGGACTCGGCCGAATCTCTTCTCACTATCCTTTCAAAGACACTCAATCGGTCGTGTTTTCCTTTTCCTTTGTAACCAAGGCCGCTTTGCTTAGTATTGTGCTTTGGAGTGAATGTGTGTGCAACATTTTAGAGTTTTGGATTTTTCGGACTCTTCATGACTTGAAGATCCTTTTTCCGCATTACTCTTGAGGTTTGACATAACACCGAGGAGTTAAATCTAAGCTTTGTCTTGTCTCCACATTCTCTTTGACTCATAATAAGATCATCTAATGATTTAGATGCCTTAGTGAATGAAGCAATAACATTCTTGAGGTCATTCTCCTCTTTTCTATAGCAAAGCAATTTTCGCTATTAATTTAGCATTTTCGGCCTTTTAACCTTTCATTCTCATCCTATCGACTTAGAGTACTCGGCTCCTTAATCGACTTTGAGTTTTGACTTTTGAGTAGTGTTTTCCTCATTCAATAGTGTGTGAGGATTTAATGTGTTCAAAATCTTTCATCATTTTGCCTAATGAATCATAAAGATCAGTGGGTGATGAAGTGTTTGTGTCACGATCACTATCACTAGTGTCGAGTTTGTTGAGTTAGATTGTACCTCATCTTCTTGATCGAGGTTGATCTTGTTCTTTGGCCATCAAGCGGATCGGGCTTCTTCTTCGAGTCACTTGAATAGTCAGCTTCACTGCTCTCAATCATTTGTCTCTCTTGACTTGGCTGTCTCAGCGATCTCTGCAGCCATCATTGCCTTTTTCTTTTCTTGTCTTCTTTCTCTCAAGACCTTTCTTTCTTCTTCATTCCCTGTACTTGTTGACTACAGGATATGAGCGATCAATGGCATAGTGACCTGGTTGTCTACAATTCCAACATAGATATTGACCTTTTGATCACTCTTTCCACTCTTGAGTTGTCACCCTTTGATACTCAACTTTTTGATGATCTGTTCTCTTGGTTGGCCTATCATCCCTTGATTTGGAGGGAGCCGAGTGTCTTCGGAAGATTCACCCTTTCCTCTCTTGTAGTTCTTATTAAAGAACTTGTTAAATCTTTTAACCATCGGGCTATTTCTTCGGGTCAATGACCTCTTTGACCTCACTCTCTTCCCATCTTTAACAATTAGAAATTGTTTTGGGTACAATTGTCTCTTCCTGGTCTTTTCTTCTCATTTCACCAAACTCATAGGCTTTGAGGTCCGAGAATAACTCATGGTTGGATGTCTTTGATAGGTCCATGGAATGTCTCGAGTGCCATGACCTTCATTTCCCATTCAAATGGGAAGACTTTTAGGATCTTCATACACATTTCTTCTCGTGTACATTCCTTTCCAAGTGTAGATGACTCATTTGTGATTTCAGAACCGAGCGTCTAGTTGATCCAGGTTCTCTCCCGAGATCATTTTGAAGTTTTCAAATTTTTGTACCGCCACCGATAATTTGTTTTCTTTGATTTGTTTCGAGCCTTCACAAATCAATGTCAACTTGTCCCGCATTTCTTTAGCCGTTTTGCATGATTTGACTTTGTTGAACATAGCTTTGTCCAGGGTTTTGTAAAGGATGTCCTTGGCTACATTGTCCAGGTTGTATCTTTTTCTGTCATCATTTGTCCATTCAGTTCTTGGTTTTTCAACCATGACCTGTGCGGGAGCAAGATCATCTTCTCCTTGCCTACAACTCTTCGCATAATTGTGTTCACCTTTAATATTTGCAGAGGCCCATCTTCTATTACTATCCACATCTCATCATGTAATTGATAGATGAGCTCGTGATATGAATTTTCCAATCATCAAATTCTTCAATAATGAACATAGGGATGCGTGTCAAATTTGCTTCCATGATGATAACTTTTGATGATAAAGAAGAGTTTTGAAAGTTTAAGTACTAAAGCGGACTTTGAAAAGTTTGGAGATCTAGTTCGAAGAACGGTGCGGAGGGTTCAATGAACCAACCGCTCCGATACCACTTGTAGGTCCCAATGGGTGTAAGTGTAAGGTTTAGAAGGGGGGGGTTGAATAAACCTTACCAAATTTTCGATTTAGTCCTTTTAAATCTACTGAGTTGATTTACACACCGTGTGTCCTTGATGGAATCGAATTAGTCACTCAAGAGAGTTAATCTCTCAATGACTTTCGAGCCGAAATTGATGGAGTAACTCATTTGTTGGCTATAATTTAACTCAACTGTGGTTTTATTTTCAATGGAAGACTTAACACCCTTAAGTTTGATTAAGCAAAATTTTAGAGCTTGATTTAGTACTTATAAATTATCAAATGGATAGCAAATTTATCGTGAGATATAAGCGATTAAAAGTGCGCAGGAATTTAAATTTGAAATGTAAATGACACAATAAAGTTTTTATAGAGGTTCGAAGATGGGGTAATTCTTCTACTCCTCTCTTCTCCAACTCCCGGAGGAATCCACTAAGTAATGGTTTACAAAGTGGTAAGTCCGGATACAAGTCTTGATCACAACGGCCGACTTGATCCTTAGGGACTCGATCCTGAGACGCCTTGATCACTCGGTGGCTTCTCGACATTTACGACTCGGCTTTTCACAGGCACCGCTTGTTACTACTGACTCACTTGCTCAAGCTCTTTGGATTTGATCACGAAGCCCTCCAAAAGCTTAAGACTTGGTTCAACTTTGAACCTTTCTACAACCCTTCCTGGAATGTAGACCCCTTGTTTTCAAAAGTTTCCTCTTCAACTGATTGAAGTTCTCTTTCCTTCACAGGTGAGTGTTGGATTGATGTACTTCGTAATGTAGGCTTGAGGATTGAGAATGTTTCAGTTTTTCTTATATACTTGTATATCTCACGTGTGTGTCATCCATGTATCTCAAACAAACTCCTCAGCCTTTTATAGTGAACTTTCAAAAATTTGCCCGTTGAAGAGATAAGCTTATTTTTGAAAGTCACTTTGCGATCGTTGGCTTGCGAGTTCTTGGAATTGCCGTTTCCTCGTATGAATTGTTCTTTCACCTTTTCGAGTTCGACACGGTGTGGTGCTTCCCATTGGTTCATTCCTTTTGCACGCTTCTCGGGACTCGAGCACTCCAAGAAAGGTGGTATGGAGATATTACTTGTTTAAGTAAATCTCTTGATTTTCGGCAACGGTTCTTTTACGATTATCTCGACTTGACTTGATCGCATTTCCTTGCTTTCCCAGGTGACTTAGAGTCGCCTTCCAATCATGGATGACTCTTGTCACTTCAACTTGAGACTTGGCTTTTCTTGAGTTGACTTGACCGATGCTCCACTCACCGATCTCACCATCTTCTTCTTGATAGAGTTCCCGTCTACTCTTCTTTGCCATACTCACTTGTCTCGCAGCAGAGTCTTCCTTCCAGTCTTGATTGTCTTCTTGCATGTTGGGGCGTAGGCGACTTAACTCGGCTTAACTTTGGCCACTCTATTCATTACAATGCATTTTACAACAAGAATTGGGGTGCCAACTTTCTATTCTAAGTTTTACATGGCATTCATCAAAATCTAAACAATAAAATTCCTAACGGCGCGCTTGGATTTGGCGCCGCTGCAGGGCGCCTACTACAAAGGACCTCGTTTTTTTTTTTTTTTTTTATTTTGCAGCAGGCTGGCGGTCAAAAGGGCGCCGCACGCCACCGGCGATCATTTGAGGATCACGAGTCGATTACATGTTTACAACGTGTTGCTAGAGATGTTAGTGATGATATTGAGCGGACATTGCAAAGACAACCTGGCGGGAGAGCCACAAGAGCACCTACAGGACGTGGGGGACGTGGCAGAGGACGACGACACCAGCCACAACCATCTACAGCTGGACCTTCCACGACCCATGATGTTCCTTCATCGGCACCTCATGTTGACATAGTTGGACCTTCCAAGACTTATGATGTTCCTTCAGTTGGACCTCCTATTGACATAGTTGGGCCTTCTACTTATACACCTCAGATGCACTATGGTATGGAATTTATTAAATTCATAAAAATGGTTTTAATAGCAAACGAGTATTTTAATTGATCATTTTCCATTTTATATGACAGGTCCATCTACATCCACTCCGGGTTATTTTGCCCCTCAGTGGACATCATTTTCATCACTATTAGAGACTGATTATAGTGCTATGAGAAATCTACATGGCGCCCATGATCCGTCCACATCCGAGCGTCCACATTTTAACATATCGCCCGTCTCATTTCTGCCTACACTCAGTGCATATCGTAATTTGACCGGAGAGTCTACATCATCAACTGCAGATGATCAAGATGATGAGGACGTGCCACAACATTCTGCACATGACGACCAAATGGAGGATCTTTGGTAGGCGTAGAAGTACTAGACAGAGGGTACCGCCTAGGTGTGGCACTGGGGTTCATAGAGTTTAGGATTATTCATAGAGCTTATTGTAAAACAACTAATGAATCAACTTATTTAATATTAAGTCTGCATCTTTTTATTACATTTATTATTATACATTTATCTCACATACATTTATTACATTTGCATTGATACGTCTTATCTACAATACTTTTATCAGCTGTCAGCTTTAAACACATGTGTGATCTTGTCTACATTAACTTTATCAGGTGTAAGCTTTATACACATGTCTAGTCTTGTCAACAAAGCTTTATCATATGTCAATTTTATCCAGATGTCACTTTATCGGATGTCAACTTTATCCAATGATACATCTTGTCAACATAGTTGTATTATCTGTGAGTCTTGTTTGTACAACTTAACAAATTTACAAAAATGCCATTATGAATACTTCACACCGCCTATAAATACATGCTAAAAATTTCATTTGATTGCAACTTGAACTGGTCCCCTCTAGCAACCCAAAAAATTATATTATTTCTATTTTCACTCCACGTTTAAATGGATGAGTTCAACTGGTCCCCTCTACCATCCCCACAGAAGCCTAACACCCAATTATTGATGAGTCTCTATAATGCGAAAAATACAAGGTGGACATTGCCGATGGACATCATTCTCGTTGATTCACTATTAAACGAGAAGAGTAAAGGCACTGGCGGATTGGTGAAACGAACAATAGTTTATATGAAACAATATAACCAAAAGAATGCGGTTCCTCTCCTTGCTCCCCCACAAGTTACTCAACTTGGAATACCCAAGAAAATAGGAATGCTATTTTGGGTGAGAATGAAAAATTACTACTAATTTTTCTCTCTTTTTCTTCACTCAAAACACACACTTATAGATACACTCTCTACTCTCTATTTTCTCTCTTCTCTTGCAATTGCTAATTGCGGCTTGCTTGGTGTGTTTTTGCACTCAAGGATGAAACCCTTTTATAGGCGAGTTTTCATGCCCAATTCCAACATGTGAACAAACTTTGGCAACAAAGTTTGGCAACCAAACATTGAAGACTTGGTGGTGTCAGTTGATTGGTGCCTACCAATGGAACAATATTCATCCACATGGGGTGGAAAATTTAACACCTTGTTCATTAAAGGATCAACCCACATGTTTTTAGTTTAGAGGTATGTTCATTATTTTTGTATTCATGTCATTCTCTTTAAATTTGAGTTTTATATAAATATTCGAATTTATGATATCAAGTACTTATATATATAGCTTGATATTTGAATTTCGATGAACCGAGGGCTAAAAAGAAAATTTTGAACTTAGAGGTCTCAAACCGAATTCTAAAACAACTTGTTCTATCATTATGATTATGTTTACCAAACTGAATTTCGATTAAGTACTTTATTAGATATTCCGTAGAATTTGCCAAAATGGTGTTTTTTTTTTTTTTGAAAAAAATCATGGAGGCATAGATGCAGAGATTCATTTGTACTAAAAAAAAACAATTCTTGTGGAATTTAATATTAAAAGGAACGAGGATGGAGGAGTTTCAAAATCATCTCAAAGAAAAACACTCCGAGATATCATATCATCTCAAAAAAATATCGCAAAATGGATGCCCCAAATTCAGAAATCAAAATCCACTATTGGGGTTGGGGAACCATCGATTGGTTCGGCTTTTGGGCTACCATCGGCTTTTTTGCCAGGTCGGCTTCTCCCATTTTTATATGAGACGGAGAGGATGAGTTCGCATACTTCGATATGGTATTTATCACGGTTTGCATAACAGTGGTATCTACGGTTGGGATTCTTCCTCATACGATGCGCTTAATGTGGCATTACCGTACTTTGTGGTAAAGCATTGTGTGCACGATCGTTGTTTCAGCGATCTACAAAGACAACTTCTCGGGTACACAAAGTCTCAAAGGATGGTATTATAGCCGAAATCTTAATTTCTTTGGCTATTTTTGGTTTGATTGAAATTGCAAAACCCATATACGATTTTGGGCTTTAGCAATTGTATCTACAATCGCCATTCCGCATCGCCATACAATACTATAATCATGTGGTTGTATGGCATTTTATAACCGCCATTATTTTGGTTTTTGTACCATATGACAAGCCTATTTTTTGGATCTTTATATCAAAAATATAATCAAGAGAATGTGGTTCCTCCCCTTCCTCCCCCACAAGTTACTCAACTTGGAGTACCCGAGAAAATAGGAATGCTATTTTGGGTGAGAATGAAAAATTACTACTAACTTTTCTCTCTTTTTCTTCACTCAAAACACAAGCTTATAGATAAACTCTACTCTCTATTTTCTCTCTTCTCTTGCAATTGCTAATTGCAGCTTGCTTGGTGTATTTTTGCACTCAAGGATGAAGCCCTTTTATAGTCATTTTTTCATGCCCAATTGCAACATGTGAACAAACTTTGTCAACAAAGTTTGGCAACCAACCATTGAAGACTTGGTGGTGTCGGTTGATTGTTGCCTACCAATGGAACATTATTCATCCACATGGGGTGGAAATTTTAACACATTGTTCATTAAAGGATCAACCCACATGTTTTTAGTTTAGAGGTATGTTCATTATTTTTGTATTCATGCCATTCTCTTTAAATTTGAGTTGCATATAAATATTCGAATTTCGATATCAAGTATATATATAGCTTGATATTCGAATTCTGATGAACCGAGGGCTAAAAAGAAAATTTTGAATTAGAGGTCTCAAATCGGAATTCTAAAACAATTTGTTTCTTCAATATGATTATGTTTACCAAACTCGGAATTTCGATTGAGTACTTTATTAGAGATTCAGTAACTTTGCTAAAATGGTGTTTTCTTTTTGTTGAAAAAATCATGGAGGCAGAGATGAAGAGATTCATTTGTAGTAAAAAAAAACAATCGTTGAGGAATTTTATATTAAAAGGAACGAAGATGGAAAAGTTTCAAAATCATCTCAAAGAAAAACACTCCTAGATATCATATCATCTCCAAAAAAAAAAAACATCGCCAAAATGGATTCCCCAAATTCAGAAATCAAAATCCACTATTGGGGTTGGGGAACTATAGATTGGTTCGGCTTTTTTGGGCTACCATCGGCTTTTTTGTCGGGTCAACTTCTCCCATTTTTATATGAGATGAAGAGGATGAGTTCACATACTTCGATATGGTATTTATCGCGATTTGCATAACGGTGGTATCTATGGATTGGGATTCTACTTGAGATGGAAGCCCTTAATGCGGCATAACCGCACTTTATTTATGGCAAATCATTATGTGCACGATCATTGTTTCAAATGATCTACAACACAACTTCCAGGGTACACAAAGTCTCAAAGGATGGTATTATAGCCGAAATCTTAATTTCTTTGGCTATTTTTGGTTTGATGGAAATTGCAAAACCATATACGATTTTGGGCTTTTGCAATTCTATCCACAATGCCATTTTAGATCGCCATACTATACTATAATTATGTGGTTGTATGACATTTTATAATCGCCATTATTTTGGTTTTCGGTACCATATGGCAAGCCTATTTTTGGATCTTTATATGAAACAATATAACCAAGAGAATGTGGTTCCCCCACAAGTTACTCAACTAGGAATACCCGAGAAAATAAGAATGCTATTTTGGGTGAGAATGAAAAATTACTACTAAATTTTCTCTCTTTTTCTTCACTTTAAACACACACTTATAGATACACTCTCTACTCTCTCTCTTTTCTCTCTTCTCTTGCAATTGCTAATTGCAGCTAGCTTGGTGTGTTTTTGCACTCAAGGATGAAGCCCTTTTATAGGCATTTTTCATGCCCAATTCCAACATGTGAACAAACTTTGGCAATAAAGTTTGGCAACCAACCATTGAAGACTTGGTGGTGTCAGTTGATTGTTGCCTACCAATGGAACAATATTCATCCATATGGGGTGGAAAATATAACACATTGTTCATAAAAGGATCAACCCACATGTTTTTAGTTTAGTGGTATGTTCATTATTTTTGTATTCATGTCATTCTCTTTAAATTTGAGTTGCATATAAATATTCGAATTTCTGATATCAAGTATATATATAGCTTGATATTCGAATTTGTGATGAACCGAGGGCTAAAAAGAAAATTTTGAACTTAGAGGTCTCAAACTGGAATTCTAAAACAACTTGTTCTGTCATTATGATAATGTTTACCAAACTGGAATTTCTTATTAAGTACTTTATTAGAGATTCCTGTAAATTTGCCAAAATGGTGTTTTCTTTTTCTTTGGAAAAATCATGGAGGCAGAGATGCGAGAGATTCATTTGTACTAAACAAAAAACAATCCTTGAGGAATTTTATATTAAAAGGAACGAGGATGAAGGAGTTTCAAAATCTTCTCAAAGAAAAACACTCGGATATCATATCATCTCCAAAAAACACGCCAAAATGGATGCCCCAAATTCGGAAATCAAAATCCACTATTGTGGTTGGGGAACCATCGATTGGTTCGGCTTTTTTGGGCTACCATCGGCTTTTTTTTGCGGGTCGGCTTTCTCCCATTTTTATATGAGATGAAGAGGATGAGTTCACATACTTCGATATGGTATTTATCGCGGTTTGCATAACGGGTGGTATCTATGGATTGGGATTCTACTTGAGACGGAAGCCCTTAATGCGACATAACCGTACTTTATGGCAAAGCATTGTGTGTACGATCATTGTTTCAGCGATCTACAGCACAACTTCCAGGGTACACAAAGTCTTAAAGGATGGTATTATAGCCGAAATCTTAATTTCTTTGGCTATTTTTGGTTTGATGGAAATTGCAAAACCCATATACGATTTTGGGCTTTTGCAATTCTATCTACAACTCGCCATTCAGATCGCCATACTATACTATAATTATGTGGTTGTAAGCATTTTATAACTGCCATTATTTTGCTTTTCGGTACCATATGGCAAGCCTATTTTTTGTATCTTTATATGAAACAATATAACCAAGAGAATGTGGTACCTCCCCCACAAGTTACTCAACTTGGAATACCCGAGAAAATAAGAATGCTATTTTGGGTGAGAATGAAAAATTACTACTAAATTTTTCTCTCTTTTTCTTCACTTTAAACACACGCTTATAGATACACTCTCTACTCTCTCTTTTCTCTCTTCTCTTGCAATTGCTAATTGCGGCTAGCTTGGTGTGTTTTTGCACTCAAGGATGAAGCCCTTTTATAGGCATTTTTCATGCCCAATTCCAACATGTGAACAAACTTTGGCAATAAAGTTTGGCAACCAACCATTGAAGACTTGGTGGTGTCGGTTGATTGTTGCCTACCAATGGAACAATATTCATCCATATGGGGTGGAAAATTTAACACATTGTTCATAAAAGGATCAACCCAAATGTTTTTAGTTTAGTGGTATGTTCATTATTTTTGTATTCATGTCATTCTATTTAAATTTGAGTTGCATATAAATATTCGAATTTCTCGATATCAAGTATATATAAAGCTTGATATTCGAATTTCGATGAACCGAGGGCTAAAAACAAAATTTTGAACTTAGAGGTCTCAAACTGAATTCTAAAACAACTTGTTCTGTCATTATGATTATGTTTACCAAACTGTAATTTCTTATTAAGTACTTTATTAGAGATTCCGTAAATTTGCCAAAATGGTATTTTTTTTTTGGTGAAAAATCATGGAGACAGAGATGCAAAGATTCATTTGTACTAAACAAAAAACAATCCTTGAGGAATTTTATATTAAAAGGAACGAGGATGGAGGAGTTTCAAAATATTCTCAAAGAAAAACACTCGGATATCATATCATCTCCAAAAAAACACGCCAAAATGGATGGCCCAAATTCGGAAATCAAAATCCACTATTGGGGTTGGGGAACCATCGATTGGTTCGGCTTTTGGGCTACCATCGGCTTTTTGCGGGTCGGCGCCTTCTCCCATTTTTATATGAGACGAAGAGGATGAGTTCGCATACTTCGATATGGTATTTATCGCGGTTTGCATAATGGGTGGTATCTACGGATTGTGATTCTTCCTCACTGGGAAGCCCTTAATGCGGCATTACCGTACTTTGTGGCAAAGCATTGTGTGCACGCTCGTTGTTTTGTTGATCTAAAGCACAACTTCCGGGTACACAAAGTCTCAAAGGATTGTATTATAGCCAAAATCATAATTTCTTTAGCTATTTTTGGTTTGATGGAAATTGCAAAACCCATATACGATTTTGGGCTTTTGCAATTCTATCTACAATGTCATTCCGCATCGCCATACAATACTATAATTATGTGGTTGTATGGCATTTTATAACGCCATTATTTTAGTTTTCGGTACCATATGGCAAGCCTATTTTTAGGATCTTTATATGAAATAATATAACCAAAAGAATGCGGTTTCTCCCCTTCCTCCCCCACAAGTTACTCAACTTAGAATACCCGAGAAAATAGGAATGCTATTTTGGGTTAGAATGAAAAATTACTACTATTTTTTTCTCTTTTTCTTCACTCAAAACACACACTTATAGATACACTCTCTACTCTCTATTTTCTCTCTTCTCTTGCAATTGCTAATTGCGGCTTGCTTAGTGAGTTTTTGCACTCAAGGATGAAACCCTTTTATAGGCATTTTTCATGCCCAATTCCAACATGTGAACAAACTTTGGCAACAAAGTTTGGCAACCAAACATTGAAGACTTGGTGGTGTCGGTTGATTGGTGCCTACCAAGGGAACAATATTCATCCACATGGGGTGCAAAATTCAACACATTGTTCATTAAAAGATCAACCCACGTATTTTTAGTTTAGAGGTATGTTCATTATTTTTATATTCATGTCATTCTCTTTAAATTTAAGTTGCATATAAATATTCGAATTTTCGATGAACCGAGGACTCAAAAGAAACTTTGAACTTAGAGGTCTCACATTGGAATTCTAAAACAACTTGTTTCATTATTATGATTATGTTTACCAAACTGAATTTCTAATTAAGTACTTTATTAGAGATTCCTATAAATTTGCCAAAATGATGTTTTTGTTTTGGTAAAAAAATCATGGTGGCAGAGATGCGAGATTCGTTTGTACTAAACAAAAAAACAATCCTTGAGGAATTTTATATTAAACGGAACGAGGATGGAGGAGTTTCAAAATATTCTCAAAGAAAAACACTCGAGATATCATATCATCTCCAAAAAAAACATCGCTGCCAAAATGGATGCCCCAATTTCGTGAAATCAAAATCCACTATTGGGGTTGGGGAACCATCGATTGGTTCGGCTTTTTTGGGCTACCATCGGCTTTTTTGCGGGTCACTTCTCCCATTTTTATATGAGACGAAGAGGATGAGTTCGCATACTTCGATATGGTATTTATCGCGGTTTGCATAATGGGTGATATCTACGGATTGTGATTCTTCCTCACAGGGAAGCCCTTAATGCGGCATTCATTGTACTTTGTGGCAAAGCATTGTGTGCACGCTCGTTGTTTGGTGATCTAGCATTCCGGGTACACAAAGTCTCAAAGGATTGTATTATAGCCAAAATCTTAATTTCTTTAGCTATTTTTGGTTTGATGGAAATTGCAAAACCCATATACGATTTTGGGCTTTTGCAATTCTATCTACAATCGTCATTCCGCATCGCCATACAATACTATAATCATGTGGTTGTATGGCATTTTATAACCGCCATTATTTTAGTTTTCGGTACCATATGGCAAGCCTATTTTTAGGATCTTTATATGAAATAATATAACCAAAAGAATGCGGTTTCTCCCCTTCCTCCCCCACAAGTTACTCAACTTAGAATAGCCGAGAAAATAGGAATGCTATTTTGGGTTAGAATGAAAAATTACTACTATTTTTTATCTTTTTTTCTTCACTCAAAACACACACTTATAGATACACTCTCTACTCTCTATTTTCTCTCTTCTCTTGCAATTGCTAATTGCAGCTTGCTTGGTGTGTTTTTGCACTCAAGGATGAAGCCCTTTTATAGGCATTTTTCATGCCCAATTCCAACATGTGAACAAACTTTGTCAACAAAGTTTGGCAACCAACCATTTAAGACTTGGTGGTGTCAGTTGATTGGTGCCTACCAAGGAAACAATATTCATCCACATGGGGTGGAAAATTCAACACCTTGTTCATTAAAGGATCAACCCACATATTTTTAGTTTAGAGGTATGTTCATTATTTTTGTATTCATGTCATTCACTTTAAATTTGAGTTGTATATAAATATTCGAATTTCTGATATCAAGTATATATATATAGCTTGATATTCGAATTTGTGATGAACTGAGGGCTAAAAAGAAAATTTTGAACTTGGAGGTCTCAAACTAGAATTCTAAAACAATTTGTTCAGTCATTACGATTATGTTTACCAAACTGGAATTTCTGATTAAGTACTTTATTAGAGATTCCTGTCAATTAGCTAAAATGGTGTTTTCTTTTTGCTGAAAAATCATGGAGGCAGAGGTGCAGAGATTCATTTGTACTAAACAAAAAACAATCCTTGTGGAATTTAATATTAAGAGGAACGAGGATGGAGGAGTTTCAAAATCATCTCAAAGAAAAACACTCCCGATATCATATCATCTCCAAAAAAACACGCCAAAATGGATGCCCCAAATTCAGAAATCAAAATCCACTATTGGGGTTGGGAACCATCAATTGGTTTGGCTTTTTTGGGCTACCATCGGCTTTTTTGCCGGTCGCTTCTCCCATTTTTATATTTGACGGAGAGGATGAGTTCGCATACTTCGATATGGTATATATCACGGGTTTGCATAACGGGTGGTATCTATGGATTAGGATTCTTCCTCAGGACGATGCCCTTAATGTGGCATTACCGCATTTCGTGGCAAAGCATTTTGTGCACGATCGTTGTTTCGGCCGATCTACAACACAACTTCGGGTACACAAAGTCTCAAAGGACGATGATTATAGCCGAAATCTTAATTTTTTGGATATTTTTGGTTTGATTGAAATTGAAAAACCCATATACGATTTTGGGCTTTTGCAATTCTATCTACAATCGCCATTCCGGCATCGCCATACAATACTATAATCATGTGGTTGTATGGCATTTTATAATCGCCATTATTTTGGTTTTCGGTACCACATGACAAGCCTATTTTTTTGGATCTTTATATGAAATAATATAACCAAGAGAATGTGGTTCCTCCCCTTTTTCCCCCACAAGTTACTCAACTTGGAATACCCGAGAAAATAGGATTGCTATTTTGGGTGAGAATGAAAAATTACTACTAATTTTTCTCTGTTTTTCTTCACTCAAAACAAACACTTAGGGATACACTCTCTACTCTCTATTTTCTCTCTTCTCTTGCAATTGCTAATTGCAGCTTGCTTGGTGTATTTTTGCACTCAAGGATGAAGCCCTTTTATAGGCATTTTTCATGCCCAATTCCAACATGTGAACAAACTTTGTCAACAAAGTTTTGCAACCAACCGTTGAAGACTTGGTGGTGTCAGTTGATTGTTGCCTATCAATGGAACAATATTCATCCACATGGGGTGAAAAATTTAACACATTGTTCATTAAAGGATCATCCCACATGTGTTTAGTTTAGATGTATGTTCATTATTTTTGTATTCATGTCATTCTCTTTAAATTTGAGTTGCATATAAATATTCGAATTTCTGATATCAATTATATATATAGCTTGATATTCGAATTTGCGATGAACCGAGGGCTAAAAAGAAAATTTTGAACTTAGAGGTCTCAAATTGGAATTCTAAAACAATTTGTTCTGTCATTATGATTATGTTTACCAAACTGGAATTTCTGATTGAGTACTTTATTTGAGATTCCCTGTAAATTTGCTAAAATGGTGTTTTCTTTTTGTTGAAAAAATCATGGAGGCAGAGAGATGAGAGATTCATTTGTACTAAACAAAAAATAATACTTGAGGAATTTTATATTAAAAGGAACGAGGATGGAAAAGTATCAAAATCATCTCAAAGAAAAAACACTCTCGGATATCATATCATCTCCAAAAAAAAACATCGCTAAAATGGATTCCCCAAATTTAGGGAATCAAAATCCACTATTGGGGTTGGGGAACCATCGATTGGTTCGGCGTTTTTGGGCTACCATCGGCTTTTTTGCCGGGTCCGTTTCTCCCATTTTTATATGAGATGAAGAGGATGAGTTCGCATACTTCTATACGGTATTTATTGCGGTTTGCATAACGGGTGGTATCTATGGATTGGGATTCTACTTGAGACGGAAGCCCCTTAATGCGGCATAAACCGTACTTTATGGCAAAGCATTGTGTGCACGATCATTGTTTCAAATGATCTACAACACAACTTCCAGGGTACACAAAGTCTCAAAGGATGGTATTATAGCCGAAATCTTAATTTCTTTGGCTATTTTTGGTTTGATGGAAATTGCAAAACCCATATACGATTTTGGGCTTTTGCAATTCTATCTACAACCGACATTCCGCATCGCCATACTATACTATAATTATGTGGTTGTATGGCATTTTATAACTGCCATTATTTTGGTTTTCGGTACCATATGGCAAGCCTATTTTTTGGATCTTTATATGAAACAATATAACCAAGAGAATGTGGTTCCTCTCCTTCCTCCCCCACAAGTTACTCAACTTGGAATACTCGAGAAATTAGAAATGCTATTTTGGGTGAGAATGAAAAATTACTACTAAATTTTCTCTCTTTTTCTTCACTTTAAACACACACTTATAGATACACTCTCTACTCTCTATTTTCTCTTTTCTCTTGCAATTGCTAATTGCAGCTTGCTTGGTGTGTTTTTGCACTCAAGGATAAGCCCTTTTATAGGCATTTTTCATGCCCAATTCCAACATGTGAACAAACTTTGTCAACAAAGTTTGGCAACCAACCATTGAAGACTTGGTGGTGTCAGTTGATTGTTGCCTACCAATGGAACAATATTCATCCATATGGGGTGAAAAATTTAACACATTGTTCATAAAAGGATCAACCCACATGTTTTTAGTTTAGAGGTATGTTCATTATTTTTGTATTTCATGTCATTCTCTTTAAATTTGAGTTGCATATAAATATTCGAATTTCGATATCAAGTATATATCTGATTGATATTCGAATTTGCGATGAACCGAGGGCTAAAAAGAAAATTTTGAACTTAGAGGTCTCAAACTGGAATTCTAAAACAACTTGTTCTGTCATTATGATTATGTTTACCAAACTGGAATTTCTGATTAAGTACTTTATTAGAGATTCCTGTAAATTAGCCAAAATGGTGTTTTCTTTTTGCTGAAAAATCATGGAGGCAGAGTTGCAGAGATTCATTTGTACTAAACAAAAAACAATCCTTGAGGAATTTTATATTAAAAGGAATGAGGATGGAGGAGTTTCAAAATTATCTCAAAGAAAAACACTCGAGATATCATATCATCTTCAAAAAAGAAACACGCTAAAATGGATGCCCCAAATTCAGGAAATCAAAATCCACTATTGGGGTTGGGGAACCATCGATTGGTTCGGCTTTTTTGGGCTACCATCGGCTTTTTTGCCGGGTCAGCTTCTCCCATTTTTATATGAGACGAAGAGGATGAGTTCGCATACTTCGATATGGTATTTATCGCGGTTTGCATAACGGGTGGTATTTACGGATTGGGATTCTTCCTCGAGGAGGAAGCCCTTAATTCGGCATTACCGTACTTTTGTGGCAAAGCATTGTGTGCACGATCGTTGTTTCAGCGATCTACAACACAACTTCCCGGGTACACAAAGTCTCAAAGGATGGTATTATAGCCGAAATCTTAATTTCTTTGGCTATTTTTGGTTTGATGGAAATTGCAAAACCCATATACGATTTTGGGCTTTTGCAATTCTATCTATAATCGCCATTCGGCACCACCATACAATACCATAATCATGTGGTTGTATGGCATTTTATAACTGCCATTATTTTGGTTTTAGGTACCATATGGCAAGCTTTATTTTTTGGATCTTTATATGAAACAATATAACCAAGGGAATGCGGTTCCTCCCTCCCCTCCCCCACAAGTTACTCAACTTGGAATACCCAAGAAAATAGGAATGCTATTTTGGGTGAGAATGAAAAATTACTACTAATTTTTCTCTCTTTTTCTTCACTCAAAACACATACTTATAGATACACTCTCTACTCTCTATTTTCTCTCTTCTCTTGCAATTGCTAGTTGCAGCTTGCTTGGTGTGTTTTTGCACTCAAGGATGAAGCCCTTTATATGCATTTTTCATGCCCAATTCCAACATGTGAACAAACTTTGTCAACAAAGTTTGGCAACCAACCATTGAAGACTTGGTGGTGTCGGTTGGTTGGTACATACCAAGGAACAATATTCATCCACATAGGGTGGAAAATTCAACACCTTGTTCATTAAAGGATCAACCCACATGTTTTTAGTTTAGAGGTATGTTCATTATTTTTGTATTCATGTCATTATCTTTAAATTTGAGTTACATATAAATATTTGAATTTCGATATCAAGTATATATATATATATAGCTTCATATTCAAATTTCGATGAACCGAGGGCTAAAAAGAAAATTTTGAACTTAGAGGTCTCAAAGGATGGTATTATAGCCGAAATCTTAATTTCTTTGGCTATTTTTGGTTTAATAGAAATTGAAAAACCCATATATGATTTTGGGCTTTTGCAATTATATTTACAACCGCCATTCCGCATCGCCATACAATACTATAATCATGTGGTTGTATGGCATTTTATAATCGCCATTATTTTGGTTTTCGGTACCATATGGCAAGCCTATTTTTGGATCATTATATGAAACAATATAACCAAGAGAATGCGGTTCCCCTTCCTCCCCCACAAGTTGAAAGCCCCCAAAGTAGATTTAAGCGGGCGGAATGTTCCGAGTACCGGCGATTGGGTGTTCGACCACGTCGATCGCCGCTTGGGACACCATATTATTCAAGACGTAGTTTTTGATCCACCGCATCCGTCACCTTCTCGATCACGCTTCATCCATCACGCCAATCGCCTTATGAGTCACCACCACGTCACCATGACGAGTAGGAGTTCATGGTTTGGAGTTTTAAGTTTAGATTCCAAGAAATCGGTAGTTGTTTGTGTCGATCTTTTTTTAATGTTTTAATTAGTGAAGTAATTTAGAGTTAATTTTAAATTTCTAGAAATCGGTAGTTGTTGTTTTCCATCTTTTTTGATGTTTTAATTAGTTAAGTAAGATATTGTATTAATTTTGTATAACTCCTCCACCGCGACTTAATGTACGCACTTTGACTCTGGCCTTTACCCAACGCAGAGCGCATTCTCACTATACATTATACAATTACCATTCTATCCTCAAAAACAAATAAAGCACATCTAAAATAAGCACCAACGAGGGCGGAGGGTACGTGTGTTGGAAGGGGGCCCTGGCTCCCCCAACTTTTTTAATATTTTTATATGTAAAATTATTTTTTCAAGTGCTTGGCCCCCCCAATGCCTAAATTAATTCTCACGGCCAACAACTTCTTTGACTAAAATTAGTGGGATTTTACCACAAAGCCACAACACTTATTATAATAAGGAAAAAGTAACCAACATTATATAAATATACTGAAGATATCGACACTTGTATATATGTTATATATATATATATATATCAACTTTTAACTTTTCTTTTTCTCTCCTTTCCAAAAAAAAAAAACTTTTATTTTTCTCCTATCAAAAAACTCTCTCCAAACGGCCACGGACTCCACGTAGAGAGAAATGAAAAAAAGGGAGATTTGGTAGCAACAGGATCGAATCCTTTTTTTTTTTTGATCGGTAGGGATCGAATCATTCTTCAAAGAGAAAGAGGAAAGTGCACACCACAAGGCTACCCATTTTTTTAAAAACATTATTGGTGTTTTTAACATATCAACATATTTTTAAATAAAAATCCCGCCTTGAGGGGCCCGTGCGGCGGCGACGTCTCGACCGCCCCAGAACGACTACGGTTCGTCCCTCGGTTGCCCCCATACCATATCTTGGCTCCGCCCCGAGCACCAACCGGTTTATAATGTGAATTAATCCATGAAAAGAAAGATAATGTTTACTTAGTATTTAAGCGAGGTTGTGTAAGATCCCATTTATAATATGAACTAATCTATGAAAAGAAAGATAATGTTTAATTAGTATTTAAGCGAGGCTATGCTTTTCTTTAAGAATTAATTGTAATATTATTGAATAAGCAAGAATTTATTTCAGTTGGAGTAATTTAATTATTTTTGGGTTCATATATGAATTAAGTAAGATCAAGTAAGCGATTATAGAATTTATAAATTAAGGCTTAAGGAATATTTAATTAATTGCCAACTATAACATTATTTGATGGAGAATTATTTAATTATTAAGATGGATCAATTAGCGCTCCTGCATGATTAAACCGAGAGTAGATAATTAGATCTGTAGCCATGTTGGGCCAATTCTTAGATTTTTAGTTTTCAAGCCCAATTGTAGCAAGTTATTAATGGAATCCCAAGAATACAGCCCAAATTTTTCAGCAACTAATAGGCTTTTTTTTTTTTTTAGGGAAGCAACTAATAGGCTTAAGTTTAACCTATCCATGACATGTGACCATACCCCAAACCCGACCCGGACCAACCCAAACACCTACTAAGTTTAAAAAAATCACTCAAAAGTCAAACCTAACCCTAATTGACTTTCAACATTTTTCACTAGGATGACGTCAATCGTGTTTCGTGTTTTGTGGGTCGTGTTTTTTTACGCATTATTCAGTGTCCGATACTTAATCCGACTAGTTTAATTATTCATGTTAAGATACACGATCCGAACACGACCCGTTTATAACATGAGTAACCCGACACCTATTACCGAAAAACCTATATAATTTAAACTTGACACGAAAAATATAAAATAAATTCAGAAAAATTTGAAATTACAAATAAAAATACATTAAATATTAAAAATTATTAAAAAATGCATTTAATAATTTTCCATCATCATTTAACCAACTAAAATATCACAAAATATTAAAATAATATATCACTTCTCGACCTATTTATTTTCCGTGTTAACCGTGGTTCGACCCGATTTTGACCCGATTTTGACCCGAACTGTTTAGGGTTGTACTGCATCCGCTAAATTTGTGTTAGTTCACGCCGAGTTATCGTATTGTATCACAAATCGACGCCCTATTTTTCACACTCCACAGACAATAAAAGTAATTTGTGTTTCAGAAGTTTCTTTTATTTAAGAAAAAAAAATGGAATGGTAAATTGACTGGAAAATTCAGAATCCCTTGTGTTGTATGAAACTGCCCACCCCCACCCCCGCGTTTTTTTTCTCTTTCTGTTTCTCGTTAAATTTCATTCTTTAATGAGTTGAATAAATAAGAAATATAAAAATAATAAAATTTGAGAATTTGTTTCGCCACACCTAAAGGGCCGAGACCTTTGAAAGAAAATAAAATGAAAGGTGTGTTTCTTGTTTTCCTTGTAATTGCTGTAATTTTTGACATTATAAATTATAATAATAATAAAAATAAATAAATAAAACACATCAGGAGCAAAGGGACTGAAATTGATATTTCTGTTTTTTTTTAATTAATTTGATATATTCTCTCTTAATAATCTGTAGTTCTTTTTGTTCAATTGACAATTTAACAATTTGAATAACAATGGTTTCATAATCCCCAGTTGTGAAATACCATAATTCCACTTAAGTATTAATTTTGAATAAGGGCCAAATTCCTTCACGAGAGGAGGAATAATTTGTAAAACCACCAAAGTCCTTGGTTTAACTCAAAATGCCAAACACATCAACTTCTAGGGACATGTATTAAGTTAGAATATTAAATTGTTTGTGTTAAATTCATTTAGAATATGTATAAAATTACTGAATTAATTGTAAAATCTTTAACAAAGGACAATAAGCTAGGTTCATAATATTAAGATATGACCTTAGTATTAAATGGGTTATTCTGTTTCATCAAATATTTAAAACATTAATTTTATTATTAAAAGATTGTTATTTCGAAGAAATTTGTTTGTTAATGATTAATGAAAAATATAAAATGTATAAATTAATGCCTTGTATCATTCAGTAGGCATATTATATTAGAGAGAAACTAATTTAAATGTTAAAAAAAATGTTCATGTAATAAAATAATAATAAAATGGTAGTGCTAACATAGTAATAATATATGTATGATATTATTGGGTTTTGTTGTAGGAAACCTTGGAAGCTTTGGGTAAGGGATTTGTTGGGAAATTTAGTGATCAACGAAGGTGGGCAAAATTTATTTTTGCTAAAGAAAAATTAGGTTTGCTTGCTATTTCATGAACTTCATGACATGAAGCAATTTCATAATTTCACGATATACATCATTTTCACAAAGTTTACAATATACTATTCTATGATTGTTTCGTTTTTGTTTCTTTCAAGATAATTTATTTTGTTAAAGAAAACATTGACTATGTCATTCATGGTTTGAATATACATTTGTGTTCATATCGTAACTCTAATGACCGCTTGACTTGGTCTTTGGGCAGATAAATATCATTTTGATAAAAATATTGTCTGTTTGAGCTATAGGGGTGTGGGTGGGATAAACAATAGATCGAACATGTTGCCTGTGATCTCTATTTGACTACTCATGTGTCTATTCCCATTTCCTGGTCGGATCGGAGATGGCGGCAAAACTTGGGTCGTAGAATGGTATATTCCGGAATATGACGATCACTGGGGAAAAACCCATATCTTAAGGGACGTCGAGCCTATTGAGAGGAATAAGGTGACTTAGCTTCGGTCAAATATTGTTAGGAGCCATGAGGAGAACGGACATGGCCATTGTCCAATCAACACTGATACTATGTTTCTTGTTTCGAGCTAACAAACTAATTAATTAACTATTTATATTCAAATAAATTTATTTTAAAACAAGATATCCACTATTTGTATTAAAAATTGGGATATATATTGGTCGTTTGAAAAACAAAGTCTTTATTGTACTTGACTGATTGTTGCACAATGTGCCTTGCATCACTACTATCATTAAAATTAGTTTATCGTTAGTGAATTACAACATGTGCTCATCATTGCGGTAAATGAATCTTGTGTGCACCATTATCATGCATACATTAATATTTTTTTGGCACACCAAGTACTTTGCTAAGCAAAAAGAAATAATTTGACTTACAATTAAATAAATATTGCATTCCTCTACCCCAACCCACTGAGCTCATTTGGCTCACCCCACGATTTTATAAAACTTTTAGAGACAGAATATTCTGAGATCGATGAGACCGACATAAGCTTTCAAGATTAGGATTGACTCAACCAAGCAGTTTCCTTCTGAATGACTTTTCTAGCATCATTTGAACATGTAACGATTTTATTTTGTAAAGATTGGGTACTTGTAACTCTATTTTAATTGTATATTATGGAATTGTAGACTTTCATTGTACTTATGGTTTTAGTTGTTTGTGTTTTTGGATAATAGCTATTGAAGAGCCTAAATTTGAGTGCATGAGGTTGTATCCCATTGGATGTTATTCTATTATATTGGGTATGCAAATTTGGATGTTACAGACTAATTTTGAAATTTTTACTATTATCAAAATTTTGCACTTATCAACCCTATATACTATATGAAAAAACATATACACTCTAAATAATCTATCTATATAATCTAAAAAAGGTAAACTACTCTAAAAAATAGAAGATGTATTTATTGAATTTCTTGATAATAAAATTAGCACAATTAACTAAGTTATTTTTATACGCCAAAAAATCAAATATCAACATTGCAACATACAGTTAATTTGTCGAGAAAATAATGTGAAAACGGCGTAATTCGGGATTAAAAATTTACATTATTTTGACAAGCTAAAATAAAAAACAAATTTAAAAAATGGCTAAAATTTGATAAAATTAGCACAAATTATGTGTAACAATACGTGTTTTTCTAGTGAAGTATCTAAATTTATTCTTAGTTTCGTTTTCTAAGTAGGCTTCGTTCTGTATCAATTTAGTATAATGAAAGTATTAGTTTTTGAAATTAAAAGTGTCCTTTATCTACCTATACACTAAAACAAAAATAAAGTTCACACATGTCTTCACCAACGAAATTTGTCATTTCTCATTCTTCCAATTCCACATGGTGGATTCACATTTATACATGTGGCAACCCTATGTACAAATTATAAATATAACAAATAATCCAAATAACAAATTTAAAAATAACAAATAACTCAAAATTCAAGGATTCTATATACACTATATTTTAAATTTGTTATCTTGTAATTTATTATATTATATATTTCAAATAAAATGCAGAAAATAATCATTTTTAGAATAAAAAATATTTCTATTGGATTCTAAAAGATAAGTTACTATTTTTAGGAATTTTCCTACATTTTTTATGTTTGGAATTTTTTTATTGAACTCAGAAGATAACAAATTTAAAAGAAAATAATATATATTTCTATTGAATTCTAAAAGATACGTTACTATTTTTAGAATTTTTATACGTTTTTCATTCTTGAAAACAAATTCTATGAAATTTGAAAGATAACAAATAACTCAAAAATCAAGGATTCTATATGCACTCTATTTTAAATTTGCTATATTTTTAATTTATTATATCTTTAAATTTGTTATCTTTTTAAGTTATTATAGTAAATTATACGTTCAAAATAGCATGCGAAAATAGGAACAAAAACTCCATAGTTAACAAATAATATAGTTTACAAATAAATTTTTCGAGAATTTGAAGTGAACTATTTGTATGATACTCTTATAAATTTTGATTGTTTTTATTTATCTTTGGACAAATTTTGTGTAACACGCGTGTGCCATTCTCGTAAAAGATTGAAACATAAAATCATTATTGGATAGATCGTTAGGATATACTTGCTAGTGTTAAAAACAAAAGAAAAAGAAAAAGAAAAAACTAAAAAAACTTCATTTGATGTATATAACAATATCATGTTTATGTCAAAATTAGGATAAACTATATATATATATATATATATATATATACTAGCTATTGTAAAGATATATATTAATAACTCATATGCTAACTTAAAAGGAGTTAGAATTCATATACACTTTCCTTCGCAAGAAAACAAAAAATTCTACTTTGGAAAAATCATTTGGAATTTGATCAATTACCATTGGAATTATCAATTCCAACGAAAATTCCAATAAAAATGCATCGTTGGTAAAATGGTAGTTGGAATGACAAAATTTTAATCGAAATTCCAATTGAAAAATATTCCAATAGTACTTTAACGTTATTTATCCACTTACGAGCACACGGTCTTTCTTTCTCAACTCTAAAGAGCACACGTCAGCCCCTTTTTGCTTTCCAACAAGTTGCTAAAATCTGTCTCGTCCCCATGAAGCTGCTTTTTGATTTTAGAAGTCAATACTCCGATTGCGGCGACCTTGAGAGGAGGTTGCTGGTTTTCGATTTTTGAAGTGAATAGTCCGATTGAAGGGACCCTGAGAGGAGGCTTCTTTTGGATTTGAGAAGTGGATGTTGGAAATTATTGAAGAAAATTAATATTTTAATTTTACCCTTGTAATAGTAAATGACAAATGTATTTTGACTTTTTCAATAGTAGGGGACAATTATATATTTTTGGTGATAATTTTTACCCTTGTAATAGTAAATGACAAAATTAATATAATTTGCAAGAATTTCATCTCTCTCCTAAAGCTCTTGCAATTTAATTTTTGGTGATAATTTTCGAGGCATAATTTTGGTTCGCGTAATAGGTAATCCGGTTTTTCGTCTTATCCTGGGAAAAGACAGGCGTCGAATAGGGGACAAATGCATTTTAAGGATAGTGTGTTGAACACACGATTCGAGCAATTTTTATTTTACTTTCTTTGCAAATTTTATCGATTCGTGTTTTTCGATTCATATAAATTGTACTAGAAGAAATACTACTATTTTCATACAAACTTAAAAACAGACCTTTTTTCTTTTACTTCTAGTACACTTTATACGTATTTTATGATATGGAATTGTTTGCTAAGATGGCAACTTTTGGTTAATCCTATGAAGCTGTATTTTGGATTCTTCATATAAGTTGGATTACTAAACTAGACGTGATAATGCTTTCTAAGTTTCTAGATTCTTGATTTCTTATGACTTTCATATGGGTTGTTTACTGAAGTCAAGTTTTATACCAACATTTTGCATTGATTCCAAACACAAATATGCAACTTGTGTTGAAGCAAAGTTAACAAGGACATTATTTAATAATATTGAAAGAAATAATGAACCACTTGATCTAATTCACATTGATGTATGTGATTTGAAATCGATCCAAACACGTGGTGGCAATAAGTACTTTATTACTTTTATTGATGATAGCATAAAGTTTTGTTATGTGTATCTTCTTAAAAGTAAAGATGAAGCTAAAGAGAAATTTATTCTTTATAAAAATGAAGTTGAGAATCAACTTAACAAGAAAATTAAGGTGCTAAGAAGTGATCGTGGAGGTGAATGAATCACCATTTCTTTCAATTATGTCTTGAACATGGAATTATACACGAAACAACAATACCTTATTCACCTCAACAAAATGGCATTGCGAACGGAAAAACCGAACACTTAAATAAATGATGAATGCCATGTTATTAAGTTACGACGAGGTGAGCCCCTTCGACTTTTTGTCGCGTATGGCCCAAGCGCAATTAGAAGGCCCCAAAGAATTCTAGAACAGTTGGATAGAAACTTACGAGAATTTGGTCCGGGGATGTTGATGTAGTGTGAGTTAGCTTTACCAGGGCCATCACATTCGAGGTCGAGTCATGATTCTGGTTTCCCTATCACGAGGAGGTGCCCAAAGCTGGCCCCGTTGGGTGCATTGCAATTTATGCCCACAACATCATGTTTAGGCTAAGGTTCCCGGCCCAAAGGCCGATAACCAATTGGTTCCGGAGGTGAGGATCGCCTGTACCATGTGCATCCCATGACTTGGGAAAGATTGATAGGGTTGATCGTCCTTTTGCTCGGCAAAGATTCCCCATCCCCGCTTTGAAGAGATAAATGAGCTTTTTGTTTGGAAGGTGACCCTTCGCGGTGTAAGAGGAGGCCATCTCGAGTGGTATTATCTCCAGGCCCAGTGGCCGGGTATCTAGACAATTTAGTTTTGGGCCTTCCTCAATCTTTAAATGAGTGGAATAAGAGATGGTTGTGCGTAGATGGGGAATAGATGACCCCGTCTCAAGGGGGACGAGTCGTTCCTTGCTCCATCTCTCCAATTTCCTTATGATTTCAGTAAGCATTTTTCCCTTTTCTTTACATTTCTAGAAAATTCTAATCATTAATTCTTATATCTTGTGCATGAAACCAGCTTTCCGAGGTCGTCTCTCATACGAATTTCGAATAGGTTGGACGACATAAAAGTCTTCTAAAGGCGAGATAGGAAGATAAAAGTACTAACTCTTGAGGTGAGTTAGCTCGGGCCCATTTACGTGGTGATCTGCGGGGGTCCGATCTTGAACAAAAAGTTAAACCCCGACCATGCACGAGAATTGGCCAAGCGGCCCCATCTCAACCGCCTCGTAGAACCGAGCGAAGAAGGTCACCCCAATACCTAAACCCGAGTTGAAGTCCAAGGTAATACTTTCCCAAGCCGATTTGCCCTGGTGTTTTCTTTTTGTATATTTTTTCATATTTAGTAATATCCTTGACATTCTTTGCAGAAGCGATGTTTGATCGCCTCAACCGGATAAAGAATATAGTCGGGAAGGCAACCAACAAGACCACCGAGCAAAGGCCGAGAAGACCCAAGAAAAATGGGTGAAATCCAAAGTAGGGCAAAAGAAAGATGGGGCCCGGAGCGTGGCAATGCTCGTGGGGAAGAAAAAAGGGCATTGGGGTAGAGATTGTTGAGCTTGGTCGACCGAGAGAACCGAGCGGACCGAGGATAGATCCCATATTAATTCCTCGGGGTGAACTACTATTGAGGCCCTCGGAGAACCTTTTCTAATGAACTGGGGCGAGAAAAGGGCATTACGTTTCTCCCAACCCTACTCGGGAGGAGCCTTGTGAAGGAAAGGTCGGGATAAGGCCAAAATGATTCATCGAGTTTGCAAAATGCTCGACCCCAACCGATGAACATGTGTCTTCCTTTGTCGGAGACCGGAAGAGCTGCGAGAGACGCGTTCGGCTGGGCTTGGACCACCAGGATTGAGAGGTTCGCACCGAGACCAACTAGGAGAAAAAAGTGTTAAGTCCAAGTGGCTACGATAATCTAGAGGGGTGAATAGATTATCTCCATCTTTCGATTTCGCCTCTTTTTAAAATCGAATGCTCAAACAAAATAATAAAGGTGCGGAATGTAAACAACACACGATGATTTAAAGAGGTTCAACCCACCTAGGGCCTAATCCTCTACCACCCCAGTATATCCGGGATGGATTTCGAAAAGAAAAAGAATTTTATTAATTACCAAAATTAATACAAATTCAACTTACAACACCTTGAAGAGCACCACACTCTTCTTCAACACCACCTTTGGAGATTACCACAATCTCCTTTGAAGATTACCACAATCTTCCTTCAACGGCACCTTGTGAAGATTACCACAATCTTCAACCTTGAAGAATACCAAATTCTTCAACACCTCAACAAGAAGATTACCACAATCTTCTCACACCTAACACCTAGATCACCCAAGTGTGTTCTTACCACAAGAACACTCACAAGGATATCTTGTGTTTGAATGACGATCACAAATTCAAGATTACAACTCGATAATGAATAATACAATTGAGTGCAAGTGTAATCAAGAATAGCCTAGACCTCAAGAATGTGAAAGTGAATAGCTAGGCAATTTTACAACAAGAATAATAACAATGAAAGACCAAGTGTTTGCTTGAAGTGTATCTTGTTGTGTTGTATCTCAATTGTTGTATTGGTTGCTCCAAAACTTCCTCTATTTATAGGAGATGATTGATCAAGCATAGGCTCTCTTGGGGATTGAAAATCTACTGAGAAAAATACAATTAAAATCAAGAATATAGCTGTTAGAAATCAATCCCACAATTTAAGGAAATGTGTCATTGTCAAACGGTCATATTTTTTGTTTAATACATTGGGCATTGGTCGCACGTAAATAAGAAAATAAGAACACTTTGAAAATTACAACAGGCGGACCGGCCGACGAGGCTTCGACCGGTCGACCCCTGTCTCAACCGGTCCCCCCAGGCACAAAAACGAAGGGGTTAAGTTCTGTTTCAACATGAAACTTGCAGTACCGGTCGACCAGGACGGTCGACGCCCGCATGACGGTCGACCTGCTTGTTTTTGCTTCCGTCTCATTTTTCTGTTTCTAATAAACATCTTGTACGGGTTTCCTATCGGGCGACCGGTCGACCACGAGGCAAATATTGTCCAATTTTTGTCGAAAATAAAACTCAAGAAATACTCGAAAATTGTGTAAAAACATTTTAAACCGATCGAGAGTATTTAGACAACATTTAGGAACCTGTTATAGGAGTAAAAACTCATTGATAAAAGTGTTGTCCATTTTTAATAAACTTGAGAAAATACTCCGGAAAATATTAAAACCATTTTAAACCATTTAGGAGTATTTGGACAACCTTTTAAAAAAACATTGTTTTGGTGATAAAATAAAATCATCAAAATTAAGATAAAAACATGTATCAAACAATCTCCCCCTTTTTGATGATTACAAACCAAAACAATTTTTACACAAACTAAGAGAGCAATTTTAGAAATGATTTTCCGGTAAAAACATTTGACCGTTTGGAAGCAACCAAAATTTCCAAAAAATTAAAGCAACCAAGTAGGGAGTAAATAATTTCAATAATAAGCATAAGCTCCCCCTATCAACAAGCACATCAAGAATAATGAAAACAATTGTCCATAAGCTAAAAGCTTTAGCTTTTACAATTTTGCTCAAGAGCTTATAAGCTCCCCCTGTCACAAAACATCATTAATCAATTTTATAAGTCCATCAAGCAACAATTGGACTAAGAACAAATCACAACTTATGGCTTTTATGAGCCATAGCTTATAGCTTATATCACAAGCTTTTATTAGCTTCTTTGAGCTAAAGAGCCAATATCCTGTTTTTCTCCCCCTTTGGAATCATCAAAAAGAATGTTAGGATGGTGAAAACACCATATAATAATATCAAATCGCGCCAAAGGGACGGTTTAATAACCGTAGAGCTATTAAAGCATAGTAATCCAAGGAAAATTGGAGAATAGAAACATAAAAGATCCATAAGCTTATAAGTAAGCTAAAAACATGATTTCAAAAAGATTTTAAGACATTTTGAAGCAAGAGAATCATGTAGAAGTTGAAAGTTTTATTGCGACATTTTAACAAACGCCTTGTGTGCTTTTTTAAAAATAGAAGAGGTTGTATATAACATTTGTAAATGGTTCAAGCCAAAAATTTTCATATCGTCAATCAACCTCATTCCAAATCTAAAAAAAGATCATATGCACCATATGCAACAATTTGTTCAACAAATAATAAGCTTAAAATAGATTCTCAAGGGTTCAACCCAATTGAGATAAGCTAAGAATGATCAAGGCATTACAAATGCCAAAAATTAGAGCAACCATCAAGTAATAAGTCATGCTTTCAACAATACATGTATCAAATGTCCCAACATATTCAACTAAGCATAACAAAGCAATAAAAGAAGCACTTTTACCATCAAGTACTTCATACCAATTATCAAACAATGCTTTAGAGTATTTTTACCATCAAATACTCCATCAAAGTCATGATCATTCACAAGTCATTATCAACTTGCAATTTTAACCCTTTTAAGAAAGATAAGCAAATATCATTAGCACAAATGAGTTTTACAAAAGTTCATAAAAGTACGAAACAACTTAAATGAAAATGCTAGAAAGTAAAGGGGTGGGGTAACATCATTCCTCATCCGAGGAGAAGCAAGATCCGGAATTAAGTCCTTGATGAATTTCTTTAACTTGCCGATAGACTTTTGCATTTTGGAGGTCTTTTGCTCCAAAGCCTCATACCTCGTTTCATGAAAAGCCCTCATCTCATCAAATTCGGCTTGAGTATACCTCCTAGACGGTTGAGTACCAGTATTACCCTCCGGATTGCTCGGTTCGCCTTCTTCCACCAATCTTGCGGCCCCAGCGTCATCAAAGAAGTCATTAGGATCGGGGACTCTTGACCTCGCCTCTAGCCATTTTGGTTGGTCGGATGTCCATATTCTTGCGCATCGTGACTATTTGGGTGATATTATCAATGTCGAAGTCATTTTGAAAAACTTCCGAGTTAAACTCCGATGAAGGAAGTCCCGATTGAATAAGAAGTTTACAAATCCAATTTCCCATAACTAACTTCTTATTACCTTGAGTGATGGATTCGATAAGACATTGAATAAGTATGGCACCAAAGTTAAGTGGTTCCTCCTAGCAATCTTATAAGTCAAAAATAATCCATATTGCTAGGCATCTTTCCCGACTTACCACAAATGCAATATGCGACAATGACCGATAAAATGCGATGCTCAAGTGTCATTGCCAACAAAGAATACTTAGGCCATACTCCCAAATACGTCTTAACTTCTTTCATCGATACCCCCAACATTTCATCATTCCAAGTCCCGCAAGAGAAATAATCCCAACCACCTTCTCTAACATGTAAAAGCCGGCAAATATCATTGGGGGTCCATCTAAAATGACGACCCTTTATAAGCGAATTAACGGCAATCGGCTTTCTTTCATTATCATATTCGACCCACATATTGGCATAAAAGAGTTGGATAATATCATCATTATACAACACATAAGCATGCTCCCATAAATACATCCAACCTTGCTCCTCAAAAAATCCTCTTATAGTAGGATACTCATTTGTAAATGAACTAAAACGACACATTTTAGTCCGAGCAATAGATTTACCTCCCATCCCCGAATCCTCATAGTACCATTCCGCATGCTTATTGATGAAATTAAGAGCATTGCGAGAATTTGGAGCTTGAGTAACAAGAGATTTTTACCTTTCGCCCAACGGCAATTTTCGATCGAAATTGTTCATGAAGCTCGGTAATTTGGGCCCGAGAGAGAATGAGATTTTGAACATCATCACCTTCTTGAGCCACGTTTCTTTGAGCGGCTCGAATATCCCTTTGTTCGGCTTCGTCTCGCCGATTTCTCAAGTACCCTCTCCGCCCTTTCTTCTCTTAGAAGTGGGATTTTGATCGGTGGAATTTCTTGGAGGAGCCATATATGAAAGATTCTTGAGAAAATAAGAAGATTAGCAACAAGAATCGTGAAAAAGATGAAGAATTGAAGATTTTAAAGAAAAGGGAAAAAATCGTGAACAAGGGTTTGAGAAAATTTTGTTCGTTTTCGAAAGTGAAGAATGCAGGACCGTTATAAGCTTGAAAAATAACCCTGGGCGACCGGTCGAGGTGGGGTGTGACCGGTCGAGGTGCGGGCGACGGCCGTCGCCCCGCTATGACCGCCCCAGGTGATTTTTCTTTCTCCTGAGTTTTCCAAAATTCGATTTTTCACCCCAAAAGTTTTAAAACTTTGCAAAAATATAAGTTTGGACAATATCCAACAAATATGGGTATAGGAAAACATATAAATGATAAAATCGAGACTAAACACGTAGTGCCTTTTTTAAAAGAAAATATTTGCAAGATCAATTAGGGGCACTTAAGGGGTCAAAATGAAATATCTTGAAAGATATGTGCATAATATCGAGTTTAAAGAAAAATACGAGTAGACATACCTCGATGGTTTAAGAAACTTGATGACGTAATAGCCAATGAGTATGAAATATGTATCCTACACAATTCTTAGACAACATTTTCATAGAAAGTTCAAGTGTAGGCAAATAATATGAGATATCAAAAAGAGCCTATGCTATAAGATTTTATAAGAGATAATAAGCCACATAAGTCTAATAAAATGCTCAAGAGTTTTAGAAAATCATGCAAGGTCTCCTTTTTTAAAAAATTTGAAACTCATAAATATATAAGAGACTTATTTTAAAAATAAATACTTGAAAATTCATTTTGCAATTAAGACACAATTAAAAGTATGCATAGATAAAAAAAAATGCATATACAAATGGGGAGATACGGTTTACCAATTACGCCGTTTCCATGGGTTGTGTCTTTCCCATTGTTGATGATATCTTCTTCTTTGAAAATCATTTTGTTGATGATGTCTTTGCCATTTCCAAGGATTGTGTTCTTCCCATCTTTGATTATACGCTCTTCTTGGAAATTGGCTTTGTTGAGAGTAGTTTCTCCTTCTTTGATCAAATGAAACGTTCATTTGATGTTTTCTTGGTGGTATGAATTTTCTCCGATTTTTGCTTTGCCGGGTACCTAATAGCACATTGTTTTGTGGTACCCTCATGTGTTTGGGTCCTTTAAGATTAGCTTTGAGACTTTTAGGTCTCCAACAATATTTAGAGCTATTTCTAGCCCGACAAGAATTAGTCGTATGACCCTTTTGCCACAATAAAAACAAGTAATAATTCTAGGAGCATAATGACCAATATGCATAGTGACTTGATCCTTTTTCATATGATTAACAACATTAGGCTTATGATCAAGTTCTTTATCACAATTATGAATATCAACAATATTGGACATTTTATTGGTACTCAAGTTGGATTTTAATAAATCCTTTTTCATGCAATCAATATTCTCAACAAGAGTACTATTTTCTTTTTCAAGGTTTCTAACCTTGTCAAGTGTGGTGGTGTGAGCACATGATAGTGATTCATAAGAGGTAAATAAACTATCCTTATCATTTTTCAAAATATTGAATTCCTTTTTCAAATTTTTGTATCTAACAAGTAAGCTTTGGAATTCATTTTGAAGTTCATCATAATCATTTTGTAAATCACTATAATCATTTTGAATGACAATATCATAGGAAGTAGAGGGTTTAAGACATACCTCATTTTCTTCATTGATGCCCATAAAACAATATTCAACTTCTTCATAATTGGAAGTTGTAGGAGGCTTATTCCTTAGATTTGAGCTTGTATGATCTTGAGAAGTAGATGCTTTTGTTTGACTTCTTTCATTTGCAAATACTCCATAGATGGCTTCTAATTTTTGCCATACTTCATATGCGGACTTTATTCCTACAATATGTTCATATTCTAAATTAGTAAATGAACAATACAAAATATTTAAAGCCTTACCGTTTAAGGAGATGATTTTCTTTTCTTCATCATTGAGCTTTTTGAAGCCTTTGAGGCGTATGGTGTATCTTTCGTCGGAATGGATTCTCCATTAATGACGGTGTTCCAAATGTCGAACCCGCAACCTTGTAGATAGCATTCCATTCTTTCTTTCCAAAAATTAAAATTCTTGGAATCAAATAGTGGTGGCTTGGTGGTGGAGGTGCGGATAGATGAGCTTCGTTCAGAGCCGTCGATCGTTTCTCTTCACTCGCGATGTGAAACGAGCTTGCCAAAGAGTTTGGCTCGATACCCTTTGTTAAGTCAAGTGGCTACGATAATCTAGAGGGGGGGTGAATAGATTATCTCCATCTTTTCGATTTCGCCCTCTTTTTAAAATCGAATGCTCAAACAAAATAATAAAGGTGCGGAATGTAAACAACACACGATGATTTAAAGAGGTTCAACCCACCTAGGGCCTAATCCTCTACCACCCCAGTATATCCGGGATGGATTTTGAAAAGAAAAAGAATTTTATTAATTACCAAAATTAATACAAATTCAACTTACAACACCTTGAAGAGCACCACACTCTTCTTCAACACCACCTTTGGAGATTACCACAATCTCCCTTTGAAGATTACCACAATCTTCCTTCAACGGCACCTTGTGAAGATTACCACAATCTTCAACCTTGAAGAATACCAAATTCTTCAACACCTCAACAAGAAGATTACCACAATCTTCTCACACCTAACACCTAGATCACCCAAGTGTGTTCTTACCACAAGAACACTCACAAGGATATCTTGTGTTTGAATGACGATCACAAATTCAAGATTACAACTCGATAATGAATAATACAATTGAGTGCAAGTGTAATCAAGAATAGCCTAGACCTCAAGAATGTGAAAGTGAATAGCTAGGCAATTTTACAACAAGAATAATAACAATGAAAGACCAAGTGTTTGCTTGAAGTGTATCTTGTTGTGTTGTATCTCAATTGTTGTATTGGTTGCTCCAAAACTTCCTCTATTTATAGGAGATGATTGATCAAGCATAGGCTCCTCTTGGGGATTGAAAATCTACAGAAAAATACAATTAAAATCAAGAATATAGCTGTTAGAAATCAATCCCACAATTTAAGGAAATGTGTCTGCTGTCAAACGGTCATATTTTTTTTCATTGTCAATACACAGGCGGCCGGCCGCATCGCACGAAATAAGAAAATAAGAACACTTTGAAAATTACAACAGGCGGACGGTCGGTCGACGAGGCCGACCGGTCGACCCTGCCTCAACCGGTCCCCTAGGCACAAAAACGAAGGGGTTAAGTTCTGCTTTCAACATGAAACTTGCAGTACCGGCCGACCGGACGGTCGACGCCTGCAGCGGCGAAGTGGCCGACCCGCTTGTTTTTGCTTCCATCTCATTTTTGTTTCTAATAAACATCTTGTCACGGGTTGCCCTATGGGGCGGCCAGGTCGACCACGAGATGTAAATATTGTCCAATTTTTGTCGAAAATAAAACTCAAGAAATACTCAGAAAATTGTGTAAAAACATTTTAAACCGATCGAGAGTATTTAGACAACATTTAGGAACTGTTATAGGAGTAAAAACTCATTGATAAAAGTGTTGTCCATTTTTAATAAACTTGAGAAAATACTCAGGAAAATATTAAAACCATTTTAAACCATTTAGGAGTATTTGGACAACCTTTTAAAAAACATTGTTTTGGTGATAAAATAAAATCATCAAAATTAAGATAAAAACATGTATCAAACAAAAAGTTCAATATTGCATGGGCCTCTCGGGTCGGGTCATAGGGACGCACTTACACGTTATCGGAGAAGGGGTCACCGGTGGCGAGGAGATCTACAGGATGCCCAAAACACTTTCCTCGGATCGAAGAATCCTTGGAGTGGAAGGAGGCCGAGAAGGCGGCTATCAATGCTAGAAGCGCCGAGGAGAGTGCTTTGGCTACTCGGGACCAGGCCAGAAAGAGCCGAGAAGGTCCTCCACCGTGAGGTCGGTGAGTTGAGAAATGAGGTGGCCAACCCCGAAGAGTTGGATCAAGGAGAGGCGGAGCGAGGAAGCAAATGGAGTGAAAGTCCTTAGGTGTTAATACCTTAGTTAATGGATTTTGCTAACATAAAATTCATTTTTGTATGTTCTATGAAAAAGTGTATATTCGAACTCTTTCCTTAACAACAAAAAACTTGATATATCAACATTGAAGAGCTTCTATTTATCGAATATGAAAAGACCAATTTATTGTCACATTTATCTTTATTGGTAATTCAATATCATTCTTAAGATGTAGTCTAGTGACAATAATTCGCAACTATATCTTTTGATGAGATGCCCTAAAATAAGTTAGAACGTAACTATTATATTGGAATGAACTAAGAGTGTCCTTGGCACTCATTCCAATATAGTTCTTCCAATAGTGTTAAGTGTAGCCAAAATTGGATCGTAACTATATAAGCATCTGTAAAATCAAAATCGGATTACCGAACGATCTCTAGAAAAATCCAATATCCGATAAGTGAGAATAAAATTCTTTTGTTCTCTAAGAACACTTTATAAACCCTTTATGATCTTTCAAGATCTATTATAAAGGTTAACTATATGCCAAGTAGTTAGGCTATGTATGTTGTATCCAATCGTACATACTTAAGTATATAAAAGACTTCTTAACATAAATAGTTTTTGTATATCCTTAACTTTATAAAATTATACTTATTCTTAAAGCACTCAATGAGTGAAACTTAATTTATATAGTAATGGAATTTACTCCTACTGAATATATGGTATGTACAGTTTTTAACCTTATTTATCTCATCACCAAATAAGGTAATAAACTTAATGGTAATCATAACACCATAAATGGAGAGCTAGCTCGAAACTAAATGAGCCACAATATCATAATGATTCTAAGGAGCATTTCAATAAAATTGGAAGAAAGGTCTCATTATAAACGACTCCTTCCGATAAAATATTTGATTACTAGATATACCTAATATCTCTCAACATTGCATTTTTGAATCTCATTAGTCTTAAATATTCATTTATGACCAATGAGTTTTATTTCTTTATGCGGTTTGATGAGATCCTAATTATCAAAGTCATCCATGAATTTTATCTAGTTTTGAGGTTGTTGAGGTTGCCTTTTAGAAGTAACTTCTATATCTTTGGATAAGGAGTTCCTCAACATATTTTGATGATCAAAATTTGCATATGGTCAATGTTAGAAATAGAAATCTAATCATTATCAAATGCAACTACATGAGGAAATGAAATTCCTCGTCAAAGATAATGTCATTAACTTTATCTCCCACTCGGACTCAACTTCCTCAAAAAAAACTTTATATTTCATTCGAAAAACCTTATATAGTATCTAACAAAGCAAAGAACTTACAACCCATGAGTCATGTTTCCATTTGTAGGCCTAGAGACCTTACATTCTTGGACAACCCCAAATATGCACTTGTCTAATGTTAAACTTTTAAATATTCAAAATCCTTTAAACGATTTTAGTTTGCTCTTTGCTTAGTTTAACTCTATGAACACTAAATATTGCAATCTTAAATACATGTCTATCGAAATTACCGTAAAGAAAAATGACTAATCATATTTCGTATCATGTCCTTAATTTTGTATCACGAGTCTTGTACCATTTAAGATGTCATGCAAAGTCTCGCTATATAAGACAATTGATTAAAAAAAACATAGTTATCATCAATGACAATAAACCAAAATATTTGAATATAGAAAAAAATTATTATTTCCAAATGAACAAGAATACTGAATTTACTCAAAATGGAAATACAATTTTTTTAGAAGAAAGAAGATTATAATAAAATTAAGAAGTCATGTCCGAGACAACCAGGTCCAAGTGAGCGGGAATATCCCCAACCCTTGGCTCGGACTCCAACCAAAGAAAAAGAAAAATGCGATAGGTGGTGGGCTAGAGTATTTCCCGACCTCCTAACAAAACTAGGAACAACAAGGGAAAAAAGATCAATAATGTCGAAAAATAATGTTCCCAAGTAAGACAAGTCTTGATCATGTATGCATTCTTAATGCGTTGAATCGAGTGATATTGTCGATTCGATGATCACTTGTCGTAGTCGAGATCCCTTGCAAGCACAACAGGGGTGTTCATTTTTCGAATCAATTCAAATTCGATTCGACTAATTCAATTTCAATTTCGAATTAGGATTTTTGAATTTCGAATCGAATTTGAATCAACTCGGATTTTGATTGTGAATATTCGAATCAAATAACGAATTGGGAATGTTTTTTGAATTCTATTCGAAAATCCTAATTCGAGGTGAAATCGAATAAATTCGATTCGAATATCGATTCGTATTTATATTTCAATTCGAATTCATGTCTTGATTCGAGCTTAATTATAATTCAAATTTAATTTATATATTATATATTTTAAATATTATACAACATTTCATATGCAAATAGAAATAATATTATTAGTTGATGTATAAATAACATTTATCTTTAAATTGATATTATAATAAAATTATTGCAGTAGAATTATAACATTGTTCATAACCACTATTATAAAAATCCCCGCCTAACCCCAATTAGTTCTCGCTAGACATTAGGCTCCCCTTGTCTCCGCCTACGATTTTCTTTTCGACTAGGCCCTGTCTAACCCGACCAGCCAGTGCCTAGGTCCCGCCTTGCCGCCCGACTAGCGCCTAGTAATTTTTAGAATACTGGTCATAGCTAATTTTACAATTCAATCTCATTTGTAATTTCAAGGATTTTTCTTTAGTGTTTTTTATATTTAAAATAACAATATTATTTTGATTATTTATATTGTTTGCTTATGATTTGTTTCATTATAGGATTCTTTTGCTAAAAAATTTAAAATTTGCTTGAAAATATGATTTTTGGATCCGGAAAATATGGACTGAATCCGAATAATGCACGGTTTATCGATAAATTTGGATTTTTGGATTGACTCGAATTCGGTTCGAAAATCGACAAATTCAATTCGATTAAATTCGATTCGAATTTAATCGAATTAGGATCGAATTTCGAATTGAGGTTTTAAAATGTCCATTCGATTAATTCGATTTGAGGAAGTCGAAGAATTTGAATTTGATTCGATGAACACCCGTAAGCACAAGCCCTTCTCTACACACCATGGCTTCCCTATTGCTACATCATACAAATTAAAAATATAGAATATTGGAAAAATTCATTTTTGTCCCCAACAATATGTATTCAGGCCTTGCATATGTATATACATAAATAAGTGTGTATAATGTTTTATAATTATTTTATTATTTTAATAAGTAAAAATTTGCCAAATTTTTATTAATTTTTCTTTTGTGTTCGAATATAGAATCATGAAAAAAGATACACAATTAATCAAATATACTAACTAGAAAACCTTATATCATTTATTTATGGAGCTAGTCTCATGTCAAACCATCTAACGAATCTAGATCATTTAGACGGTCTAAATATCCTACCCATATCGAATGTCTAACCCGGATCCGCGAAAAAAAAAAGAGAAAAAGGTATGAAGACTGCTATTTCTCTGCTAACATGAAAACCACACAACAAAGTCCATTGTGTGCTTCTATTGCTCGTTATGGCGGCGTGTGTCTTGGGTTTCGCGGCGGCTCATTCTCCTCCGCCGCACGATCGTCGTCTCCGTTGCTACTAAATCACCGAGTCTCTCTCTAACAAAGTTGACTCTACCGGCTTCATCTCCGTCTCCTCCGCCGTTCACCCGCCACTTGGCTCTACCTCCATCACCCGCCACTCCATCTCCTTATGTCGCCTTGCTTCCGTCGTTCGATCTCGCTCCACGCCCCGCGAAATGGCGCAGCGATTTTAAATAAACTAGGGTTTGCAGTCTTGCCATTTGGTGTCGCCCGTCGCTTTCATGGCGTGAAAGCTCTAATCTTTCCGCATGCATTTACTATTCATTTATGTTTGAATGATGTATTTATTTAGTTTTTATGATTCATGCCCAATTTAAACAAAAAAAAATAGATATAGGCCCGGTTGATATTCGAAATCCAATGGTATTTGAATTGAGCATAATTTCTTTCTCAAGCTCATTTATATATGAAATCAATGCTTCCAACAAGTCAAGTTTTGAACGGATTTACGGATTGAGAATTGCTTTGAAGGAAGAATATGAATATTGTCATTTATAATGGAAGAGAGGCGTAGAGAGATTCAATCCTTTTGTGTTTCTTTGGTCATTTTCATTCTGGAACTCGCATATATAATTCATAAATGTCATATGTATGAAGAATGAATATTGTACTAAATGATACAAGTCTTAGTATCGGCTAATACTTTTATGGAGAAATACTAATACATTTTATAAGAAAAACTAATACATTGCGGGAGCACTACTAAAATACTCTCTAGGAAATTACTAATACTTTTTTAGAAACTACTAATACTTTTCCAATGGACAACTAATACATTTAGGAGTATATTTATGAGAAATAGTAAAACTCTTGGGAACTACTAATACATTTCGGAAGAATCGCTAATACTTTTTAGAAGGACAACTAATACTTTTCGAAGGATTGTTAATACATTCGGGAGAAAATTTTAATTATATTCAGGGGAACTATTAATACATTTCAAAAAAGAACTGTTAATACTTTTTAGAAGGACGACTAATACTTTTCGGAAGGACTACTAATACATTTTTGGGAGAAAAATTTAATTTATTTCAAGGAACTACTAATACTTTTTCGAGGAACTACTAATACTTTTTTGAGGGATTGCTAATACATTTTAGGAGTATATTTAGGAGAAATACTAAAAACTCTTCAGAAACCATTAATACATTTCAGAAGAACTGCTAATACTTTTTAGAAGGACGACTAATACTTTTCAGAAGGATTGTTAATATATTTCGGGAGAAAAATTTAATTATATTCAGGGGAACTATTAATACATTTGAAGAATCTGTTAGCACTTTTTAGAAGGACGATTAATACGTTTGAAGGACTACTAATACATTTTGGGAGAAAAATTTAATTTATTTCAAGGAACTACTAATACTTTTTCAAGGAACTACTAATACTTTTTTGAGGGATTGCTAATACATTTCGGGAGTATATTTAGGAGAAATATTAAAAAACTCTTCAGGAAACTACTAATACATTTCAAAAGAACTGCTAATACTTTTTAGAATGACAACTAATACATTTTAACGCATCGCTAATGGTGCTCCTCGAAAACTACTACAACACCGGCCGCTAATATTACGGAAATACCACCTGATCCGCGGGTCAGATCCGTCTAACAGGTCAGACCTGTTAGACGTTCTGACAGGAGTTTTTGTGTTATTTATGATATTTTGCATTCTTCCACGTTGGAAAAATTACTTTAAGCAACGGTTTGATAAAATGGTTATTTGTTTCATGGTACTAATTACTAAAACGCCAAATAAGGAAACAAATCCTACTTATGCGCAAATAACAAAAATATCCACGACATTTAAGATACGTTCAAATCGGAAACATATTTCAACAAACATATATCTCCTAATTAATCCCGTCACGATTACTTTTTTAAAATATAACTCTATTTCAAACCCTCAAGTCAACCCATTATTTTCCTCCACTTTAATTGATTTTAATGGATTGTTACGGAACCCGTAGATGATTATTGCGACGTTTGGCAGGCTGAAAATCTCCAAATCCCCGAAAATATTCCTTCTACAGATAATCTTGACCAATTTTTCATAATACTTGAATTGGAAATAACCTACCCATTAACAGAGGACGAAGAAAAAGAAGAAGACGAAAATCGGTTTGAAAGAGTGGAGGGTAATGAAACTTTTGCATTTTGGGCACCGTGCCCGAGAATCAAACACAAAAACTTGTCGAACAGTAGGATTTCAGACATGCTTTACAAGGCTGGAGTGCCTCGACACAAACAAGAATTTATGGACAGAATATCGGCCCGGCCGACGAGATTGCCAATGCAGTCTATAATAAGGATCGGAGGGTTTTAGCTATAGTAGTTTCGATTAGCATCGCCGCTTGTTCGTGTTATGGAGAGACGGTCGATGATCCGGAAGATATTGGGGATGACCATGATGATCACAAGTAATTAAATTTTTTAATTTGTGATATACGTTCTTGATTTTGGATTGGATTGGATTTGAAGAAGCTATAAATTAATTGATTGACCCCTCAAAGATTTTGTTTAATGTTGTTTGATGATTAGGTCAGAAACTATTTTTATGGTTTTTGTTTGTGTAGTTAGTTCTGTTTAGATTTTAAGTGGATTTGTTTGCTACGGAGAAAAGTGTTTTTTTTTTTGGGGGTAATTTGTACTTGATTTGTGGAGTTTTTTTTTAAATATATAGTTGATTTGTGGACTGTAACACGTAATTTTTCATCCTTTTTTATTGTACGAGTCCCTTGGATCTATGTTAATGATAAGAATCATTTTTCATGGGTTTGAGTTCGAATTGAAATTCTATTAAAATATATGATACATTTTTATGAAATATATTAATGAGTATCTTATATAAATTTTTATGTTTATTTTCTATTGAAATGGGACTAGGGTTGTAAAGATGGATGGTAATGGACGGGGACGGGATTGGTATTGAACATACCGTCCCTATCCTACAATCCCATCCTAAATAGCGCTCTGTATCATTTCCTGCTTTGAGTATCTGGGAGGGGGATGGGGAATCACCGTTTGGGGAACGGGGTCGAACAGGAATCGATTCCACATTTTATATCTACTAATAAAAATTCTGTAAAATAAATTAACTTAAAATAACCAATTATTATTAAAATAAATAAAAACAACATAAATTCCCAATTTGTAAAAGAAATAATAAGAAAAATAAAATTATAAAGACTTAAAGGTTTGGTTTTTATAGTTAATAAAGTAATACATTGTAAATAGAATTAATATTAATAATAGATAAATATAATATATATATATATATATATATATATAGGGGAGAGTTATATATGACCCCCTTATTATATGAGTACATAAGACCGGATCCAAGACATAAATCTACATATTTCGATGGTTGAGATTAAGCACGATTAATGTTGATGAATTATATGATAAAGTCAAAATGGGGGTAAATCAGTCCACATAAAAATAGGGGTTGGCTAAATCTAGTAAATCCCATGAAAATAGGATGAGTTACCATCAAATTTGTAATCACAATTAATCCACCGAATCGTTGCACAAATCATCCCGTCATCATTCCAATTTTTTGTTTATCTTGTCCATTTTTTTGAATCCAATTAAAGTTTTATTCGCATTTTTTAAAACAAGCATTCGATTCATCATTCCATTTTTTTTTGTTTACCCAGACAAGTTGCTTATGCGTGTTTAGCATGTTGCTTATTTGTGCTTATGTACATGCTTGTAATTATGACAGACTTGCGAATACGCAAAACCTATCAAGTTATGCAGAAATTCATCTCTTCATCCCTATTTTTTATAAAAAAAGAATTGCTTGATAGATCGGAATGTTGCTTTTAGGTGCTTATATACTTGCTCGCACGTATGCAAAATGTTGCTTAATTTTTTTTTGTGTTTTAAACTCTCGGATTAATTATAGTTTGTTTGATAAGAAATATCATGTTATGCAAAAAATAAAAACTTATACTTATATGAATTCTCCATTCATTCAATCATTGGTTTTTTCAACCCAGATTTTTGCTTGGGTTAGACGAAATATTGCTTATGTATGCACTATTGCTAGCTTGTATGTATTCAAAAATTTTGATTACGTCCCTATTTGTTCTAACCCAGTACTTTGCTTAGATATGACTATACATTTGCTTACATGTGCATAATTATATGCTTATGCATATTCTAAACGATACTTAATTTTTTTTTTGTTTGAATCAGTTGGGATTGCACATATGCCGCAACAGCGGATTGAAATAACATCGGATTCATCTCCGAACTGGATACCGAAATGTGACGAAAATATGACTCCAAAAGAAGGGATGAATAAAAACATGAACATAATTGCTAACAGTATAAAATACTATGAAAATAATTGCTTACAAAGCAATTGAATTCTGCTTACAAATTAATTGAATTATGCTTACAAAAGCAAATGATTTTCGCTACGATATCTAAAAATAATGAAAATAAATACGACACTAATCAGAAAACCTAGGATATTCGGACTCTTCAGCACCCTTACTACCATCTATCACTTTTTCCCCTTATCCTTTCCCATCTCCTTATTACTCGCCTCTGCATGATCGTCAATAGATGCGGCCTTCCTTTTCTTACTCTCTTTTGCCATTTCCAACATAAAATCTAACACAAAAAAGAGACACTAGTCATTTAATAAAAGTATTTATTAATAAAACAAAATATTTATATGCATAAAACAAAATAAAACATAAGCATACTATAACACATGCATAAGCATGATAGAAAACATTCATAAGCGTAATTGTCAACACCAATAAGCAGTTGAAAAACATCAATAGGCAATCCCCCAGACTTGGAAAAAATATGGCAATACTAATTACCTCCTGTTTGAAAGCATAATATAAAACATGCATAAGCATAATATACAACATAAATAAGCAAAGTTATCAGCAGCAATATGCATTTTAAATTCCCATTAAAGCAATCTCCCAGACTTCGTTTTTTTCAAATAAAAAAGACATTAAAATCAACTGTTATTGTCTTTTTCATCAAGATTTCGGGTTCAGTTTAGATCCATATAGATACACGCTAATTAGGTACACATGGTAATTAAGTTGAAACCCCTTTATGCTTTTGCTAATTTTCTCATTCTCTTTGCCCTAACTTTTTGGACGAATATGATTCCTGTCAACAAAGACGCTTCGGGAAAACAACAGACTAATTAAGCAATCAAGACATATAATTAAGTGGTAATGAATGATGATTGATGAAATTGAAAAAATAAAAAATAAATATTAATTACCGGAATCTACACATATAGAAGTAGTCACCAAGCGAGGTCTCCGTAACCCGGGACGGTTTCGACGGAAGGCGGAGCATCGGTGTCGCCATAGCCACGAAGGTCGGGGCGATGGTGCAGTAGCCCTTGGCGGAGAGGTGAAGCATCCGTGGCGCCACGAGTATCGTAGCTCCAGGAAAGCCGTGGAGGAAGAGGGACGGCCTTTTCTCACGGTAGGGATGAATTTAGGGATGGTTTGGAGAGAGAACACTTGGGAGGAAAAGATATGCAAGATTTTAGATAAACATGTCCTCTTAACCGTTCCTAATTTCTAGTCCACTATCAAAAATAACTTCCTCCCAAAAGCGATATTAATTAAAATTACCTAAAAGTCCTTATTTTTATAAAGTTATCTATTAAAAAATAGTAAAATGCATTTAATCTCAACCATTTAAAAATTAAATCAATGCCTCGTATTTGGTCTTGTGTACTCACCAAAGATATGTGGACTCACCGGATCCAAACCATATATATATATAGGAATAGGATCAAATGAGACCACATAATTAGAGTGAGACAGTGTGGACTAATCCTATCCACAAACTTCAAATTTTAGATGGTTGAGATTTATCCAATTTAATGGCTTTTTTTTATTTTTTTAAATGAATAAAGGGTAAGATGGTAATTTGAAATAACAACATAAATTTTTGTTACTTCCACGTCATCCCCATTTATCACGTCAACTTCTCGCACTTTTTCTCGTAGAAGACTTATAGCTCGTGTTATGTTCGTGAGATGAAACTTGAGAAGGCCGATGATTTGAAGCGGCAATTGGCATGGAATTAGCGAGTCCTCATTCTTAGAGAAGACCAATCCATCCTTCGGCGACGGAGATAGAACAAATAAAACAACAAGAGAAGAATAAAAGTGAAGAAAATCGACCGAAAAGATGAATGCTTGGTACAATTTTAACTCCGATGAAGCTCGGAACAACAATTAGCAACATTGCGATTACCATTATTGGTCGTTTCTTGATCCGAAATGCTATTTTTAACACTATAAGACATCACAAAAGAAAGTTGATTTCCCCCTATAAACCCCACCTTCTCAATGACACCCCAAAAGTAAATCTCCAATTTAATGCTTTTTTAGGTTGATTTCTCGAGATCTTCTTCGTGTTCATTGTTTACCGCGGAAGTAGAATTGTTCGAGCAACGAAATCAAGAGATGAGATGTCAAATTTCTCGAGGTTCGGGATTTCTTCACAATTTGGTTTTCACCCAAAATATGTGGTTGTAGATTCAACACATTGAAATATGTGAAGATTGTTGAGAAATTCGGGTCGTCTTCGGGTGGAATGCGAAGCCCGTTGTGGTTGTTGATTGTGGCTAGTTGGCTTAGAGTTGAATGGGCTTTTGGTTTGTTGTCACATTTCAAACACCGCCTTTGACGAGCTCGAGTTTGGGCTTTACGATCTTAGGATTGGAGGATTTGTGAAGAAGGCGATCGACGTGGAGAAACGAGGGCCTACGAGGAGGCGATTAGGATTAATGTACACTTAGATATTTTTCGATATATACTTATATGTGTTTTGCTATATAAGTAGTTAATTTTTTTGTATGTATTTATGTTCTTTGTGTACTTATGTTTTTTGATGTATACTTATATGTGTTTTGTTGTATACTTATAAGTATTTTGTTGTATACTTATATTTTTGTTTGACCATTTTAATATGCGGTAAAATTATGTTAAATACAAACAAAATAGTGTTAACTATACATCAAATATATGTTAAATATACAACACAATAATGAGCACGATTTTCTCTCTCTATAATTGATTTACTTAATCCACGGTCCCCACATGTTAATGAGCGTGATTATATCTCTCTCTATAATTGATTCCTTAATTAATGGTCCCCACATATTTTTGTTTGACCATTTTAATATGCAAAGATAAAATTATGGTAAACATACAAAGAAAATAGTGTTAAGTATACAAAGAAATCATTGATAAGCGTGACAACATTCGCATGGCGGAGCACATGCGTGATTTTCTCTCTCCCCACGTGATTTTTCTCCTCTAATAAGCGATTCCATATATGGATGGTCCCCACATGTTTGTTTTGACAATTATACCCTTATTTTGCCTTAATTAAGTGTTTAATGTAATTTTAACTCATATTTATCTTAGCCATTGATATAGATAAAGGAGGGTTGAGATGAGTCCACATTTGTCTCACTATAATATGTGGTCTCATTGTATTCTCCCCTATATATATATATATATATATATATATATATATATATATATATATATATATATATATTCGGGAAATGGGGATGGGGACGGGGAATCTCCATTTTATCTAAATGGGGTCGTGGGATATAAATAACATCTCCATCCCATCATCGGTTCTAAAGAAGCGTGAATGGTTAAGCGGAGATTTAGCCATATCCTTAGTTGTAAACGAATAGGTACAACCGAACTTCATATTATTCAAGCTTGTTTTAATTTTTATCAAACCTCAAAACTTATAGTATAATTTTTGATCTTATTATTAACGGAGTCGAGTTTGAACGAACATTAATCGAGCCAAACTCAAATTAAGCTCGATTTTTACACATATTTTATTATTAATTAACTAGTTGAACAATCAAGTTGGAGTAACTTAATATCTCATTGACATCTGATTTTCTTTTACAAATTGCACCATCAAGAGGGGAATTTGTCAGGAAGATACAAACTTGTATTTGTAATTTTAAAAAAATAACCGAATTTTTCGTAATCAGGGTAAAGCAAGACGTGATTATTTTTGTTATCATCCCTTAGTAATAATTTGTGACTGATCCTTAAACAAAAGCAAATCACCAATGATAATTAATCTTGCAAGGAAATTAAACCAATCTAACTAGCCGTAAACCTATAAACCATAACATGCCTATAACTATCCCCAGGATTCACAATCTGCGACGGGAAATTACGATGATTAACCGAATCTGGAAACCCTTGAGTCTCCAAACAAAACCCACCATATTTCTTATAAACAAACCCACCTTTCCCCACAGTATCACCCAACATATTACTCGTAAAACTGTACTCCAGCCTGATCCGTCCAAAGCTCCATTTTCCGACCCGATTTGTCGTCCCGAACGTCGCAGCCTTCGTGAGCGTCTTTCCCGCTCCCGTCCGGTCCAGGACATAATTAATGTCGTACCCGTCGGGCAGTTCGTTGAACTTGCTCCCGATTGTATGGGGCTCGAGAAAATCGTAGGCCGTTCCCCCAACAGGTGAAATCTCACCTGTCGGGATGAGGTTGTCGTTGACAGGCGTAATCCTGGAAGCGAAAAGTTGGATTGTGTGTGATAGGATGTTGCCACTTGTGTGGCCACCGAGGTTCCAGTATGTGTGGGATGCTAGGTTGACTGGGGTGGGTTTGTTTTTGGGGTTGGCTTCCATTTTTATGCCGAATTTGTTTCGTCCGATGAGTAAATAGGTTACCGTCACGGATAGTTCACCGGGGAATCCTGTGTGATCAAATATATATATCAATAATCAAATGTTATTGAAAACTAAAATTAATTTTTTGGCAATTTGGGTTTTTTTTTTTTTGTTTGAGATGATGTTTCATTTCTTGTTTAAAGAGCATATATCGTACGTTTTGTTGTGTAATGATGTTTTGGAGATCGTGATGAAATACATTTGAAATATACTAATTAGAAAGAGATATTAATTAGGGATAATTATAAAAATCACCCATGAGGTTTGGGTTAGTTACAAAAAAACAAAAAATCGGATGTTTGAAAAGTTAAAAAAAGAATCCATTGAGATTTGATTTTGGGTTAGAGGTAAGGGGGTAATTGTAATATTTTTACAAATATTAGGGGTATTTGAAATTTTCACTTATAAAGAGGGTACAATATAATACAGTATTAGACTACAAGGGGTTTTCTGTAATTTTCAAGAACTACTAGGTCTTTTTTGCAATTAACACAAACATTAGTTTTTTGGCTTTGCAACGATAATGTTGGAATATGTGATGAAATAAATTTGAAATATAAGATCTCTGAATAACAAAAGGGATAATTACAAAAATCAGCCATCAGGTTTGGATTAATTAAAAAATGGATGTTTGAAAATTACCAAAAAAGAAAAAAGAAAAGTTTGAGGTTTGATATTAAGGAGGTAATTGTAATATTTTCACAAATATAAGGGAGTGATTGAAATGTATTTACTTATGAAGAGGATAAAGCCGTAAATCAAACCTTAGGGCAAGTTTGTGTAAGTATCCTCGCATATTAATTATAAAAGCTACTCTGAGGTCTAATTACAAAACAATCCATTTAACTTTTAAAATTAGAAATACCCCTTGAGTTACATATTGCCTCTTCGGTAAGTGCAATTTGTAAAACAACAAAATATTTCAATGGGACATTTGTTATTTTGAAAAAGATTTAGTTTTTCTTTAACTAGACTAAAAAAAGGTCAAGAGCTATATTTATAATTATCCCTATAATAATGTGTGTACCTTGTTCGCCGTCATGGCTGTCATAAGTGAGTGTTAAGTGACTATCTTTTACGTACTCGTACACGCTCCATACGACGTCGCCAAATCCTCTGCTCCCACCTGAGACATTCATTCAAGATAATTTAAAAATTGAACTTTGTTAATTTTTGCAATAAATAATATTTTAAATTAAATGTGACAAATTAAAAAAAAGTTCGTACCATGGAGTGTGTTTCCATGATCATTAGCAGGCAATTTGTAGACATGACCATTCAAAGTGAATTGAGCCCCTCCAATTCTGTTAGCAACTCGGCCAACAAGGGCACCAAAGAAGGTTGAATCATTCTGCAAAAAAATATATATTTTAATAACACTGATAATCAAATTAGGCACAACATTTAATTTATGTACTGAAATTTATTTGAGGGAGGTAAATCAAATATTTTTCTTCTCGAAATACTCTTTTTGCCCATGTAAACCAAGTTTATGTTTAAGTTGGGCCATGGAGAATTGAGAAAGGTTTCTCCATGTGATAGAGGGTGATATTTTGCTTTATCTCAAAATAGACCTGGCAAATATGTGCGGTTGGGCTGGGCCGAGCAAAAATTCAATTAGGCCCCTAATTTCTTGGCCCATTACATCCCAAACCCTATATGTATGCCTAAATTATATTGGGCCATTTAGGCTAACTTGGGTTTCGGATAGTTCGGGTCTATCCAAAGTAGACCTCATTCATTTTGGACCCATATATATGCTGCAGTTCAGGCCAACCGTAACATTGGTCGATTGGGCGGAATAGAAATTGCCAGCTCTAGTGAAAAACAATGTCAGGTTATAAATTACAATTTACAATAAGGAAGTTGAAGATAGAATAAGAGCATTCTCAAAATACTTTTTAAATTTAAAGAGTATCTCTTGCAAAATAAAGAACATCTATAAATTTGAATAGTGATTTTTTTACACATTTCAACACTCTCATTATATTTGACTCTTAATTTTCTTTTTCCCAAAATTAATTTATTACACAAGGGATATTGGAAGTAATTTTAGACATTTACCAAAATTTGTGTTGTTTTTAGAAAGTGTCATTCAAAATGATGATTCATTGTGCAAGAAATCTAGTGCAATTAAAATTATAAAGAGTTATTTTAGCTCTCTAAATTTGGAGAGTGAAAATTCATTCTCTAAATTTAAAATTTAAAAAATAAAGAGTGTGTTAGAGATGATTTTTGATGGATGACTCTTCAAAATAAAGAACATTTTTCATTTGAAGAGTCTTTTTGAGATGCTCTAAGAAATGAATACAAAGATCAAGGATTATAATTTTCTATTCCATTTTTCTGTTGACCCCAAATTACAACTATAGTCTCCGTATAATATTACGAGAAATTACAACCAAAAGAGGTGTATATTATTAATTGTGATATCAAATTAGTACAAAATCAAATCGTAATACATTTCCATAAATAGGCATACATGAATCAAATCAACAATTATTTACTGTGGTGTACCCTATCAAACCTATGAGAACCCTAAACCCCTACATTTAGAGTCACATCAAGTCATGAATACACAAAGGTGCATGAATCAAATCAACAATAATGACGCCTTTTAAAATGCCCAGTATTTCACAAAACACTGATAAATTCCAAAAAAATGGCATGAAATATTCTTATCATACTGACCTTATAACCATCTATGGATCCAAAACCAAGAACAATATCATCTAATTTACCTGCAAAAATGAAAAAGATAATATCAATGAAAATTCAATTAAAACTAAACTCGATACAATCGTCATAAATAATAATTTTGCACAAAACATAAATGAATATTTTCAACTCACCATTTCTGTCAGGGACTAAAACGTTGAGAACGGTGGCGCCATAATTTGTAATGTTTATTGATATATGACCATTCTTCAATTCATAAATGCCAATTTTTTCATCAGCTTTACAAACATTGAAATATGTAAAAGATATGATGAGAAGAGAGAAATATGAAAGTGCTTTTGCCATTTTTTTGTTAATATTTCGATATATTATTATTTATCACAAACAAAAACACAAAGGGTATTGGTTCTATAGTTATGTATATATAACAAAATGGGAATGGGAAAAATTTATGGGATTTGGATAACTCAGAAAATATTTCTAGATAATGATTTGTCTAATGTGTGTGTGTGAGAGAGAGTTTTTGAGAAGGTATGACTCTTGTGTGGATCTTCCCGTAATAAATGGTGGAAAGGTTCTAGACGGTCTTTGAAAAAGTAAAGAAGCCTTGTATACTTGCATGAAGAAAGAACCATACAAGACTAAAAAGTACCCGAATATGAAGGAGGGGGAAATATTGCAATGTATCAAATTTGAGTTCCATATCCAAAGCCAAAAAAAATGTCAGTTGGTATTATCCATACTGCATCAGGTTAGTTTATTTAGAGTCGGCAATATTGGTCCGACTCAATGGATCGGCTCGGCCAGCCCCATATAGAGATGGTCTGGGCTTTATTTTAGCGGCCCAAAAAGAACTGAACTATTTTGACCCGACCCAAACTGTTCGTGACCCAACAAACTCGAACACCCGGTCAAAAATACACTTAATGGGTTGGGTGAGTTGAGCCACAAGAAATGATGCCCGATGAAATATTGGTCGACCAACTCCAATTTTTCACTTGGCCCAAACCCGACCTGGCCCATTGCCAGATATAGGTGGGTTGAGTCCAGTGGCGGATCTAGAATCGATAATGGGGTGGGCTAGAAAATAAGGAAATTTCAGTACAATAAAATTTACATAATAAATGTTTTGAGTGTTTATTGAAGTGGTGCTCGAGAGACTTCAAAACTTAAAATTCATTAATAATTAAATCTTGTCACGCCCCAAACGCGACGCGACAACGATCAATCACTTAAAGAGAAATAATTCAATAGTCTAAACCAATGATACAAACTCCAAGTGAAATAGAGTCTAATGCGGCGGAATAAAATACACACAAGTACAAATTACATCTTAAGGTCAAACGGAATCCGAATACAACCCGATAAATTATCCAAATTTAACTTACGGTCCAAATAGAACAAAATGAAAAGTCCAACAACAATAAAAGTAAAAGGAGTGTCGGCTCCACATCAACGATGAGGAATTCAATCGTGGTAGGTTCGCGTCTTCAACGTACTCTTCATCTAAAGGTTAGAAAACGGGGAGGGAGTGAGGCGAGAAATCTCGGTGGATGGGGTGATCGTGTGCAAGTGTGGCGATATATATAGTTAATGCGAGAAAATGGTTGTATGAAAACGCGTGAGGTATGATGCATGTTTTCATACATAGCCCCCAAGCATCGTGATAAATATATATTAAGTAATATATTTATATAGTTTAAGAAATAGTTCGTGGTCACACAGGCACGATGATTCAAGCGAGCGGGAGGATTGCGTCTTGAAGTGTAGCGCCAATCCCATGCAAGACAATTAGTGGTTGCGTCTTGAAGTGTAGCGCCAACCCGTGCATTACAAGTAGCGGTTGCGTCTTGAAGTGTAAGCGCCAACCAAGCGTTCCGTTCAACTCGAATCGTGTGGATCGGGGCGGCGATTCGCCGTTCTTCCTTGTAACTCCCGTTCATGATGGTCCAAGACTGTCACCTTATTGCTCCATAGGCAAAGACAAAATCACGTTGGAGCTAGCAAGGCTCGGATTCGTCATAATCATGATTATACCTCAAGTACTACGACCCGCTTCCCTTGGACAAACTCGTCCCTCGGTTGCGGGATTAGGGACGATGGGGTAGGAAGAGTGGAATAGCGGAGCTGCCGGTTCCATCCCAGCGTATCCATTCCATTTGTGAGCTCGACACACCAAGTTGACTCAAGTAGGAAAGTAAACACAAGTTCGGGTAGTCAACGAGGCGATCGAGTATTATTGATTCGGGGAAGCGATTCGGGAAATTTTTTAAAAATTGCAGTGGCAATTATGGTGTTGGCGGAGTTATTGGGATGAAGATGATTATCGGGAGGATAAGCAATCTTCGATATCTTGAAATATTAGGTGGAACATAAGTCCCGTTATAGATTCAAATCACAAGGAGGGAAGTCGCCCGCGATCGGGTATTAATCGGTCAAGGCGGTCCGATAAGTCAAGGGTTTTTGAGAAAATAAAATATTTTAATTAAGAATTGAAGTCAGAGGGTCCAGGGCTGTTTTAGTAAAAGAAAATAATTTGAGTTAGGTCCTTGATAAAAGAAATTTTACAACTTAGCCTCGTTTTGTAAAAACCAATATTTTTGGGGTTAAAATTTGAATAAATAAATATCCCGACCTTGAAATATTATGAGGTCAGTTCCTAAATTCTCCAAATTGTTCAGAGATTCAGGATTTTTGAAGTTTTGAGGTCGAGTTTTTATAAAATTCTCATATTGGCCCCAAATTTGCTAAAATTGTCATTTCGGGCTCTAAGTTTAAAATAATTGGAACTCACAAACCGGAAGGGCTTTTAATGTGATTCCAGTTGGAAAACGTCACTATGGTTAGTGGGATATTGGGACAAAAACAGTTTTAAGAAGAAATAAGTTTAGGTCCTTTAACTTTTGAAAATTTCCTTTTTGTCCCATTTTGAAATAATTGCCTTTAAGGCTTTTAGGGGTCAATTGTTATGAAATTTGAACCTTGGGTCCAAGATATAATTATGTTATAGTTAAATTAGTATTTCCAGGTGCATGGACTGCATAAGTCCTGGAAATTTTATTTTGGTCCTAATTTTTAATCTTTTACCATTTGGTCCCTCAAGTTTTATAAAATTACTTTCCAAGCTCTAAACACTTGGATTTTGGAATACACTTAAAATATGTTATTTCCAATCCCTTAAGAGTTAAAATTTCAAATTTTAAAATTAGGGTCTGGTACAATTTCAAAATTTGCAAAATAGCCCTTAAACTTCTCAAATTTTACAATCTAGTCCTTGGGCTTTTAAGAGTTGATTTTATTTATCTAAAAACTCTTAAAACTTTATTAAAATATCAAAATATAATTTTTGAACCTGAGTTCAGTCCCAAAATCGAAAATGACAGAGGGTCCCTTAAATTTTATTTTTCTTGCAATTAAGTCCACTAACTTTCTATTTTTGCATTTTAAGTCCAAAAGTTAAAATTTAATCAATTATGATCGACTTGTCCAGGTTATAAATCATTCAAAACATAGATTTCAAGAGTCATACACATACATATCCTTCTCATACAAAATTTCATCAAGTATAACAATAAAATGTGCATGTATGCCCTATTTTCCGATAAATCACATTTTTGAGCAACACTTGAGAATTTTTCCAACTTGATACAAGAAAATAGCATGCAATACATAATATATATCTCAAGTGCTCAATAACAAAATACTACATGCATATTTTCAATTTAAAACACCTAGAAGTTGAAAGAATTTTTCCACCCACCTCGTAGTAGTTTCTCGGGTTGATCTAAAATGTGGTCTTCTTCCTTGAATCAACTTCTTGACTCAAACTCTTGAAGATCAGCCCCTAAATGGTATCCAAACCATATTTTGGTGTTAAAATTAAAGTCTCAAGTCTAAAGAAAACATACTAGTACCAAATGGTTACTACTCACCTTAATATCTTCAAGTAGTCTCAAAAATGGAAATTTTCCTTCAAGCCTCTAACCTCCACTTGAGATGATGTAGGTCAGCCCCTAAACTCCAAAAATTTATATTCTTGAGTCAAAAATTAATTCTTCATGTTGTCAAGAGAAAAATACTAAAACCATAATTTTCTCACCTTAATAATATGTAATCTTGAATTTCCTCTTCAAGCTTGTAGTCAAATCTAGGTCTCTAATTCTTCAAGAATTTTCTCTAGGAGTACCTCAACAAGAAGGATTCAACATTATTAGATGGTGAAGGTATAAGGTTGAGGATTGGAGAAGAAAAATAGAGTTGGGAGAAATGAAGATTTTCTTACCTTATGCTTGAAGAATTTGATCCTTTAGAGAGGAAAATGGAAGCAAGTCTTGTGTTTTTATGATAATTATGAAATGAATAATATTGGTAGATAAAGAAAAAAATAACAAAAATGATTGATTCCCCTAAGACAATGAGCCAAAAGTTGGAGGGAATAATAATCATGGTGTTGGTATTTTTATTTATTAGAATTTGGTGGAAAGAAAAGTTTGTCCATCCTTTAAGCATGTGACCAAAAGTTGAAAAAAAAATAATATATATATGTAAATATATATATATACATATATAATTGTAGGTCTTGAAAAGAATATGAAACAACCTCCCCATTTATGGTAATTTTCGAAATTTTTTAAAAATATAAAAATATATATATATATATATATATATATATATATATTTTAAAAAAATTGATTGGGAATTTGGTTGGGATGAATTATAGAATAAGATGAAATATTAGGATAAGGATTGGAATGTACTCTAAATTGTTGGAGTCTAATATTCTAAAGTAGTAGTCATTCGATCAAGTATTAATACTAGAGGAAGAATATAAAATTGCTAAGCTCTAAAAATGCGAAATGCGTAATTGACGTTGGAAGAAATAAATAAAATTAGAGTCGAGTTTCATTAATAATAGGTTTGTGATACATAGCCGAATAAATAATCACTACATAACACCGAATCTCACGTTAAAATTCGGGGTCTCACATTCACCCCTCTTAAAAGAATTTGGTCCCCAAATTCTCTTTAGAACAATTCGGATATTGATTCCTCATGTCTTCTTCCATCTCCCACGTTGCGTCTTCGTCTCGGTTGTGATTCCGCCATACAACTTTAACCATTGGAATCTCTGTTACCCAATAGCGTACTATTTGGTCAATGATTACGATTAGTTTCTCGGTGTAAGATAAATTTTCCATTAGAGGAGGAGCATCACGAGTGATGATGTGCTCGAGGATCTGGTTGATACCTTTTCAATCTCGATACATGGAATACATCGTGCATTCCGCGTCTTGTCTTGGTAACTCAGTCGGTAGGCTAACTTCCCGATCTGCAAAATCTTGTAAGGTCAACATATCTCGGACTCAACTTGCCTCCTTTCTTTGGATTGATCAATCCTTTCCGTGGAAGACGATCGAGAATACTTCATCTCCGACTTCAAATTCCAAGTCTTTTCTCCTCTTCATGCATAACTCTTTTGGCGGCTCGGCATGCGGATCAGTTCCTTAATCAACTTGACCTTCTCCATGGCCTCTGAACTAAGTCGACCTTTGGAATCGGGCGACTTTCGTTTCTCTTTTGGAGTCCATTGGTCATCAATCCCGGTGTAGTGGAGATCTACACTTTCGCCCGTACAAGGCTTCGTAGGGTGCCATCCCAGTGTGGCACGATAGGCTGTTATTATAGGCGAACTCGGCCAATGGTAAATCGAATCCCAACTTCCTTGGAAGTCAGCGTGCATGCTCGCGACATGTCTTCCGGGGTTTGAATTGTTCGCTCAGGTGGCCATCGATTTGTGGATGTCTTCTTTGTCTTTGAAACTTAGCGAGGTACCCAATTCCTCATGTAAGCATTTCCAGAATACGGAGACAAATCTCGGGTCTCTGTCGACACTATGTCGTGGCACTCCATGCGGTCGAATGATCTCTCGGATATAAATCTGCGCAAGTTTAAAAGTGTCGGTTTTTCTTCATGGGTAGGAAGTGTGCGATTTCGTGAGTCGGTCTCACGACTACCCATATAGCATCATCGCCTCGTCTAGTCTCGGTAGATCCGTCACGAAGTCTATCGTTATGTGTTCCCATTTCCACTCGGGAATTCTCAGCGGTTGTAATAAACCGGATGGTCGTTGGTGTTCTGCTTTTATTCGTTGACAAGTCAAACATCTACTTAGCGAACTACGCTACTTGGTTCTTCATATTCACCCACGAGAAATGTCGTTTCAAGTCCTTATACATCTTGTTTCCTCCAGGGTGTATAGTGTATTTGAGCGGTGTGCTTTACGCTAGAAGTACGCTCCTAATCGCTCGTCACTCGGTACACAAACTCGATTCGAAATCGATAATCCCATCTTCATATACCGAAAATTACGATCCTTCTCCTTTAAGTATCTTCTCTTTCGGTCTTTGAAGTTGCACATCTGTCTCTTGTCTTTGCTTTGATCTCGTTGATGGGTCGGGTTTAACCGAAATGTTAGCACACAAAATTTGAGTATTGGTTCTTGTCGGATTCCAAGTGCTCAACTCTTCTAATGATTTCCACTCTCGAATCATTAGTCGGCTAAACTTCGCCTTTACTGCTCAAGGCGTCGGCTACTACATTAGCTTTCAGGGATGGTATTGAATATCAAAGTGATAGTCTTCTATTAACTCCATCTATCTTCGTTGTCTCAAATTGAGATCTTTACGAGAGAATAGATACTTTAGGCTCTTATGATGCAGTATAAACCGTGAATGTTGCTCCGTAGAGATAGTGCCTCCATTTCTTTAACGCAAACACTATTCTTTGCCAATTCCAAGTCATGCGTTGGGTAATTGGTTTCATACGGCTTGAGTTTCCGTGATGCATAAGCAATGACCTTTCCTTTCTACATGAGCCTTTGCTCTAGTCCTTCCTTTGATGCATCATTTGTAGGCGACAAAGTTTTGTTCCCTTTGGAAGGGCTAAGGCTGGAGTTTGTAATAAGTCGTTTCTTGATTCTTGGAAACTAGTCTCACACTTGTCATTCCACTCAAACTTGACTTGTTTAAGGTTAGTCGAGTGAGTGGTCGGCTATCTTGGAGAAATTCGGATAAATCTTCGATAATATCCGGCCGAGTCTAAAAAACTTGATCTCGTTCGGACTCTGGTTGTTTCCATTCAACCATGCATGCGGTACCTTACCTTGAGGATCTCTGGCGATCCCGAGTCGGATCTATGTGTCCCAAGAATGCGACTTCACTAAGCCAAAATTCGCACTTCTTGAATTTGGCATACGACTTGTGCTCTCGTAGTGTCTCCAAAACAATTTTGGATGGCGTTCATGCTCTTCTCTAGACTTAGAGTATCACGAGTATGTCATCAATGAATATCACTACGAATTGATCCAAATAAGGTTGAAAAACTCGATGCATAATATCCATAAACGCTGGCTGGTGCGTTTGTCGGCCGAAAGGCATCACTACAAACTCGTAGTGTCCATATACGATGCGAAAGGCCGTTTGGAAATATCTTCTTCACGGATCTTTAGTGATAATATCCTTGTTGTAAATCAAACTTGAGTACACCATCGCTCCTTGAAGTTGATCAAGCGATTCGTCTATCCTCGGGGGAGGGTATTTGTTCTTGATGGTCACCTTTGTTAAGACCACGATAATCTATACACGTCTTAATGTGCCATCCTTCTTCTTGACGAATAGTATAAGGTGCTCCCAGGAGAGGCGTGCTTGGTCGGATAAATCCCACATCCATCGGAACACGTAATTGTGTCTTCAACTCTTGTAACTCAGCGGGGAGCCATTCTATACGGCGTTCAGCGGTGGGGCGGTTCTGGTAATACCTCGATGGTGAACTCGACTTCCCTATACGGAGGGACGGTGGTGAGTTCTTGTGGAAATACATCTGTATAATCCGATACTATAGGTACTTGATTAATTTGTGTCTTAACCTTAGGTTTGTTAATTACAAACGCCAAGTACCCTTGTGCCCCTCTAGTGATCGTCTTCCTCGCTTTCATTGTTGAAATGATTGGGGTAATCTTAACCCGTGCCCTTCCGAAATTTCCGCCGGGCTTACAGGGTTCACATAGTTTAATGGACTTGCGATGGCGATCCATTTTGTGCATGGTGTGCGACAACCGATTCATTCCCAATATAATGTCGTATTCGGATATAGGTAGCAAGATCAAATCGCGAGGAAAGTTTATCTCATCAATCTTAACCCATGCATTATAGATAATATCATTATCGACTTGCGCCCATAGGAGTGGACACTTCTAAACCTATAGACAAATGTTCCATGCATGCATGCGGCTTGTGTACAAAATGTGGTGCAACAAATGAATGCGTTGATCCAGGGTCAAATAGTACTTTAGCGTAGTGGTTAGATATTAGAAGCGTACCTTCCACCACGTCTGTTGCCTCCGGAGCCTCATGTCCGGCTAGTGCAAATGCTCGGCGGGCATCTTGCCCGATTTCCCTGGCCATTACCCGGCTTTGGCGTGCACTTGTTTCGTGCGATCTCACTCGTCGGGCGATCCTTTGGCGGTCTTTGGTTACTACCACATAGCAAGCATTTCCCCTGTTTGCGCCAACAATCATTGACAGTATGTCCCGTTTTTGGCAATGTGCACATCTTGGACCTGGTTTTCTTGTATCGGTCCTTTTCCTTTGTCCGTCTTATTGGTGGTCATGCGAAACTTATCAGAGCTGCTTAGATGGTTGTCCCCATTTGTCCTCTTGGGAAGCTGTTTGATGGCCTACTCTCTTTGAATCATCCCAATACGGTTTAGTCGACTCGTGCGGAGAGTTGCCTTTCCATGGTGAGTAAGTTGTCATTTCATGATCGAAGAAAGCTGCTTTTGAAGTTCAACTTGATCCCGTGTGAACTTATATAATTTGTCCTCTTACATCTTGATTGTCCCCGGGCGTATTTGGACAATCGATGGAACTCAGGCTCGTATTGGGCTACGAGACATGTTCCCTGTCTCAACCTATGGAACTCATCCCGGCATGCCTCCTTCACAACTTGGGGAATATCTTGCTCATTGAATTCAGCCGGGAAATTTTCCCCGTCTATCTACTTGGTCTGTTCCCATTTTCTCTCAATTTGCTCTCCACCAATCTCTGCAACCGATTCTAGTCGGAACACGGCGGCGTAACCTTTTGTTCCCTGAGTATTGGAGAGCATTGAAGATATTCTCCATTTTCCCAATCCGTTCTTCGCCTTTAAGTCATCGAGGCTCTCTAAGAAAGGCTGGTGGGTCAAATCGCAAGAATCGCTCCGGTGCGATCATTCGCCTCTCTAGCGGGCTCGGGAATACACCGTTGAGGCTCTGCTTGTTGTCTCATGAAGACCGATATCATTGCGGGGCTATTGCGGTCAAGTTATCTCTGCCAGGCGGCGGAGGTGGTGGTGATAGTTCGGGAGAGGTACCCGTTCTGGGTATGTCCTCATACCTACGGGGAACACGGCGGGGTCTCCTCGTCCACGGTTTCAGCCATGTATACGTAGTTTAGCTACAATTGAGAAAGGAATGATTTCAATAAGTACTTGCATATAACAAGTTATATCACAAAAACAATACACAAAGGCATATAATAAGTAGAAAAAGTATATTCATTGATGTGAAATTTGAATACACCCGAATGAGTTCATACAACGGGAATATAAAATCGAAGATAAACTAGAGTCGAGGATACAACTTGATTAAGGTACAAGCTGAAAACAAAATACAACGAGGATGAAATTAAGCATCGGCTAAAATCTAGCATAGAAGTTATCTACTCGGTTAGGTCGCCGTCATCATCACTAGCGGCCTCGTCCATAATCGGATCTGATCGGTGAGGTACCACCTCGGCATTAGGCGCGTCATCGGCTAAATCGCCCTTTGCTCGATCCGGAGCATCATCGAGTAGGCGGCTTCAAGCGCCTCGGGCTCTTCATCTTCCATTGGATCCTCATCGGGATCCTCTTGGATCTTCTTGAGGATCCTCCTCGGGAAACTCTTCATTATCGGCCTCGAAGTCGGGCATGGGTTCGCCTCGGGTGGTGGATGGCGCATTAGGCTGCTAAGGCGGCCTCAAAAAGCATCCCCTGAGTTAAGGCATGTGTGAGGTCTCTATCACCTGCATTTGTTTGATGATAGTATCTTGAGACGATCGATGGTGCCTCTTGACATGTATGCCTCCCTTTCCCACTTTCCGTGGCCTTCCCAGCGCGTTCCATCTTCGTGCGAGTAACTTCCAAGTGTTCTGGATTGATTTGGATTTGATCTCGCGAGCACGGATGGTATCCTCGCGATCTTAGCAAGGAGGGTAAGATCGTTCTTCTCCTCTTGGCTCTTCGCCAGGAGGTGTGTCGATTCTTGGTTGCGGCGGCGTTCACGCCAGTGCGAGATAGCTCGAAGGTATTCAGTGTGAGTGGTTCGTGTATGCCGGAAGTAATCACGTTCGGCGCGGGCCTCCAATAATTCCCACCGAGATAGGTGGCGTCGGCTCCGTCACGAACAAGCCAAACTAAGAAGGATCGGTCGAAGTAAGAAAAGATAGGGAAGAACAAGGAAAGAATAACTAAGGAAAGTCGATCGAGAGTCGACTAAGTCAAATCAAGTATGACTATGGATTCTCCAAGTATAAATTCGACTTAACATAAATATCAATAATACGGTTCTATGCCATTATTGAAATCGATTTCACACTTAATTGGTCGGAGTCGTCGCCGTACAACCCTGACACGATCGAGGTCTATCTGGGTCAGCTCGGTGTAAGTTTCCATCTTACTAGCCGAGCTCGATACCATAAGCATCACGCCCCAAATGCGACGCGACAACGATCAATCACTTAAAGCGAGAAATAATTGATAGTCTAAACCAATGATACAAACTCCAAGTGAAATAGAGTCTAATGCGGCGGAATAAAATACACACAAGTACAAATTATATCTTAGGTCGAAGCGGAATCCGAATACAACCCGATAAATTATCCGAATTTAACTTACGAGTCAAGCGAGAACAAAATGAAAAGTCGACAACAATAAAAGTAAAAGGAGTGTCGCTCCACATCAACGATGAGGAATTCAATCGTGGTAGGTTCGAGCGTCTTCAGCGTACTCTTCATCTAAAGGTTAGAAAACGAGGAGGGAGTGAGACGAGAAATCTCGGTGGATGGGGTGATCGTGTGCAAGTGTGGCGATATATATAGTTAATGCGAGAAAGCGGTTGTATGAAAGCGGCGTGAGGTATGATGCATGTTTTCATACATATCCCATAAAGCATCGTGATAAATATATATTAAGTAATATATTTATATAGTTTAAGAAATAGTTCGTGGTCACACGGGCACGATGATTCAAGCGGACGGGGGAGGATTGCGTCGAAGTGTGGCGCCGATCCCATGCAAGACAATTAGTGGTTGCGTCTTTGAAGTGTAGCGCCAACCCGTGCATTACAAGTAGCGGTTGCGTCTTTGAAGTGTAAGCGCCAACCAAATGTTTGTTCAACTCTAGGAATCGTGTGGATCGGAGGCAGCGATTCCTTCGTTCTTCCTTGTAACTCCCGTTCATGATGGTCCAAGACCTATCACCTTATTGCTCCATAGGCAAAGACAAAATCACGTTGGAGCTAGCAAGGCTCGGATTCGTCATAATCATGATTATACCTCAAGTACTACGACCCGCTTCCCTTGGACAAACTCCGTCCTCGATTTGCGGGATTAGGGCGATGGGGCGGAAGAGTGGAATAGCGGCGAGCTGCCGATTCCATCGGCGTATCCATTAAATTTGTGAGCTCGACACACCAAGTTGACTCAGCGGGGAAAGTAAACACTGAAGTTCGGGTAGTCAACCGAGGCGTCAGTATTATTGATTCGAGGGGAAGCGATTCGGGAAAATTTTTAAAAATTGCAGTGGCAATTATGGTGTTGGCGGAGTTATTGGGATGAAGATGATTATCGGGAGGATAAGCAATCTTCGATATCTTGAAATATTAGGTGGAACATAAGTCCGTTATAGATTCAAATCACAAGGAGGAAGTCGCCGCGATCGGGTATTAATCGGTCAAGGCGGTCCGATAAGTCAAGGGTTTTTGAGAAAATAAAATATTTTAATTAAGAATTGAAGTCAGAGGGTCCAGGGCTATTTTAGTAAAAGAAAATAATTTGAGTTAGGTCCTTGATAAAAAGAAATTTTACAATTTAGTCCCGTTTTGTAAAAACCAATACTTTTGGGGTTAAAATTTGAATAAATAAATATCCCGACCTTGAAAAATTATGAGGTCAGTTCCTAAATTCTCCAAATTGTTCAGAGATTCAGGTTTTTGAAGTTTTGAGGTCGAGTTTTTTATAAAATTCTCATATTGGCCCCAAATTTGCTAAAATTGCCATTTCGGGCTCTAAGTTTAAAATAATTGGAACTCACAAACCGGTAGGGCTTTTAATGTGATTCCAGTTGGAAAACGTCACTATGGTTAGTGGAATATTGGGACAAAAACAGTTTTAAGAAGAAATAAGTTTAGGTCCTTTAACGTTTGAAAATTTCATTTTTGTCCCATTTTGAAATAATTGCCTTTAAGGCTTTTAGGGTCCAATTGTTATGAAATTTGAACCTTGGGTCCAAGATATAATTATGTTATAGTTAAATTAGTATTTCCAGGTGCATGGACTGCATAAGTCCTGGAAATTTTATTTTGGTCCTAATTTTTAATCTTTTACCATTTGGTCCCTCAAGTTTTATAAAATTACTTTCCAAGCTCTAAACACTTGGATTTTGGAATACACTTAAAATATGTTATTTTCAGTCCCTTAAGAGTTAAAATTTCAAATTTTAAAATTAGGGTCTGGTACAATTTCAAAATTTGCAAAATAGCCCTTAAACTTCTCAAATTTTACAATCTAGTCCTTGGGCTTTTAAGAGTTGATTTTATTTATCTAAAATCTCTTAAAACTTTATTAAAATATCAAAATATAATTTTTGAACCTGAGTTCAGTCCCAAAATCTAAAATTACAGAGGGTCCCTTAAATTTTATTTTCTTGCAATTAAGTCCACCAACTTTCCATTTTTGCATTTTAAGTCCAAAAGTTGAAATTTAATCAATTATGCTCGACTTGTCCAGGTTATAAATCATTCAAAACATAGATTTCAAGAGTCATACACATACATATCCTTCTCATACAAAATTTCATCAAGTATAACAATAAAATGTGCATGTATGCCCTATTTTTCGATAAATCACATTTTTGAGCAACACTTGAGAATTTTTCCAACTTGATAAGAAAATAGCATGCAATACATAATATATATCTCAAGTGCTCAATAACAAAATACTACATGCATATTTTCAATTTAAAACACCTAGAAGTTGAAAGAATTTTTCCACCCACCTCGTAGTAGTTTCTCGGGTTGATCTAAAATGTGGTCTTCTTCCTTGAATCAACTTCTTGACTCAAAATCTTGAAGATCAGCCCCTAAATGGTATCCAAACCATATTTTGGTGTTAAAATTAAAGTCTCAAGTCTAAAGAAAATATCTAGTACTAAATGGTTACTACTCACCTTAATATCTTCAAGTAGTCTCAAAAATGGAAATTTTCCTTCAAGCCTCTAACCTCCACTTGAGATGATGTAGGTCAGCCCCTAAACTCCAAAAATCTATATTCTTGAGTCAAAAATTAATTCTTCATGTTGCCAAGAGAAAAATACTAAAACCATAATTTTCTCACCTTAATAATATGTAATCTTGAATTTCCTCTTCAAGCTTGCGAGTCAAATCTAGGTCTCTAATTCTTCAAGAATTTTCTCTAGGAGTACCTCAACAAGAAGGATTCAACATTATTAGATGGTGAGGGTATAAGGTTGAGGATTGGAGAAGAAAAATAGAGTTGGGAGAAATGAAGATTTTCTTACCTTATGCTTGAAGAATTTGATCCTTTAGAGAGGAAAATGGAAGCAAGTCTTGTGTTTTTATGATAATTATGAAATGAATAATATTGGTAGATAAAGAAAAAAATAACAAAAATGATTGATTCCCCTAAGACAAGGAGCCAAAAGTTGGAGGGAATAATAATCATGGTGTTGGTATTTTTATTTATTAGAATTTGGTGGAAAGAAAAGTTTGTCCATCCTTTAAGCATGTGACCAAAAGTTGAAATAAAAAATAATATATATATGTAAATATATATATGTAAATATATATATACATATATAATTGTAGGTCTTGAAAAGAATATGAAACAACCTCCCCATTTATGGTAATTTTGAAATTTTTTAAAAATATAAAAAAAATATATATATATATATATATATTTTTTAGAAAAAAAAATTGATTGGGAATTTGGTTGGGATGAATTATAGAATAAGATGAAATATTAGGATAAGGATTGGAATGTACTCCTAAATTGTTGGAGGTCTAATATTCCTAAAGTAGTAGTCATTCGATCAAGTATTAATACTAGAGGAAGAATATAAAATTGCTAAGCTCTAAAAATGCGAAATGCGTAATTGACGTTGGAAGAAATAAATAAAATTAAGTCGAGTTTCATTAATAATAGGTTTGTGATACATAGGCGAATAAATAATCACTACATAAACGAATCTCACGTTAAAATTCGGGGTCTCACAAATCTAATCTATACTAATAACAAAATTTCATTCATTGTAGGGGATCAATCATTCGCAATCTAAAGCAATTTTCGATACTTTATTCATAACATTAAACTAATCAAATTTCTTGTAATTTTTAGCAAATTTCTAGTAATTTATTCATGCCAATGCAGTAGAGTAATACAATAAAAGCTAAAAGAGTATATTCTGTACATGCCACAAAATGACATTAAATGAACAACAAATGAATCGTGGTTAAGCGCTTTGTTCTTTCTTTCTTTCTTTTTATTAAGATAAATGAACTTTGTTAATATATCATTAATTAAATTAAAAAGGGATGGTGTAAAATTATGGGATGGGCTAATGATAACAAAACCAATAAGATAAGCATAGAGTAAGTAAAAGCGTGGGCTTCCACAATTTTAGGCGGGCTCCGGCCCAGTGTAGCCATTGCGTGAGATCGCCTCTGGTTGAGTCCTGCACAGGCCGGGCCTTCGACATGTCAATCGGGCAAAAAAATGACTAAAACTCAAAAAACTTGACAAATTGGGACTCAAATCCCCAAGGTTTATTAATTTCAAGATTTAATTAATCTTATTCCAAAATTTGATCCGGACTAGTTTTGTCAACCCCTTAATTAAATGACAAAGTTTACAATTCTCCTATATATGAAAAATTATAAAATATATTCAATGTTGCTACTTAGATTAATTATATGATTATATCACAAAGTGAAATGGCAAGAATATCATATGATTAATTTTTATAGTAGCTAGGATCAAATTACATTTTGAATTAATCTTAATTTTCAATTTGGTATTACCGTTCTTAAAAAATACAAGTCTAATCCTAATATCGGGTTCCTTGTTCAAGTGAAGAATGTGGCAAACATGAACCCTGGCCAAGCTAGCTTTCTTCTGGACACCGTTGGATTTTCGTACATTGAATGTTCTGATTGAAAGAAATTACCAATACTTTATGAAAGATATTTTCTTCAAATTGGGGAGTGGTCTATTATTTGAGATCTAACAAGACCATTCAATACATGTAATCTCATTTAGTCAGATGATATTTTTATTTTCGGGATCAATTGTTATATTGAATTGATTTTAACAATATCTTGACTTTAGAAAATCTATGGACTTTTATATTCTCAATGGAGAATAACTTTAATTTGTCCATTGATAAAATCTTATGAGTTCGTGGAATAGTCGATTCGTTTAATTTCCGAATTGGGAAAATTGCAATTTTAGTCTATAACTATGGACCGTTCGCATTTTGGTCCCATTCGGATTTTTTTTTGGAAAACACGTCTGTAACTATTGTATCTCTCGGTTTCAGGACCAAAATTGCTGACCTCGGAATTTGATTGGCGATCGACAAGTAGGCCATTTTCGGCTAACTTTACACGCTGGCAATAATTTGCCACGTAAGATGAAAATGGAGGGATTAACACAACCCCTCTAAAAAACATCAAACACACAATAAACCTGTCTGCCAAACCTCTCATTTCTCTCCCGGACCAATACAATCTTGGAAGCAACACAAAGTTATTTTTTTCGAAGAATGGTATTTCAAAAAGCAATGGGAATCAAGACTTGCCACCCCATTATATTGTAAGTCAATTTTTATATTTAACGAGGTTTTAATATAAATTTGATTTTTAAGCGTGTGTAGGGCATGAAATTGTTGTAAAGTAATACTTATATAGATATTGAGATTCTATTTTTACTTGAGCAGTGATGTAAGCCCCGCATTTTTAAATGGTTGGAGATGATCTCTAATTTGAAATAGTTCAAATAGGCCCCCCTGTTTGTATTTGTTATTTAGTGTTTAATATTTCTTATGATTTGTCTTTTTGTTTTTTATTTATTAGTTTTCTAAATTTTTTACTTATTCAACGGATCGATTTGGATTCACTTACATTAGTGATGCATTATTGGGGAGGTTTGACCTATTACCAAAATCAAAATCGTGGGGGGTAAAAAATTGGTGCTTGATTGGGTGCCCCTCAATAGTATTACTAATGCCAATTTTAAAATGTGGAGTGAAAGTGAAGGGGTTGATGGGAACAAGAGATATTGTATTTTGGTGGATAATTGGTTTAGGTTATTAGGTGATGATAATGATATAAGCACTTGGGCTAAAAAGTATGTTTCTTCTAGAGAGATGCATATATATATATATATATATATATATATATATATATATATATATATATATTGATATATTACCCCAAGAAATTCCTAGTGTTATGAATGATAATCATGAGAATGGGGACAGTGGGTGAAGGGGAAATGATGAAGAGAATTGTGGCATTGATTTAGAATCATTGTTTGATAGCGATTATCTAACTGGTAGTCAATCAAGTAACGATGACCAATTATTTGAGGAGTATGTAGACCTATAGAAGGGGAAGAATTAGTTGTTGTGGCAATGAATATAAGTACAATAGTGGTGAAGAAGATATTGTACATGATGGTGTTGACTTTGATGAGGCTAGACATCTAATGGTGAAGAGGGTAGTGAGCATCTACGGTTTAATCATGCACTGATCTATGATCGATTTTCCAATTAGGGATGGAATTTGGGACAAAGGAAGAGTTTAGGAAAGCGAGTGCGATCCCATGCTATAAAAACAAAAGGTCCTTTGAAAATTTTAAAGAATGATAAGAGAAGAATCTATGTTACATGTGATGGGAAAGCGTGCGTGGAGGATAAATGCATTGAAAATAAAAAATGAGGAGACATTCAAAATTATGCTTTTTAATGATGAACACTCTTGCCACCCAGTTTTCATGTAAAAAATGTCAAAACTAAATGGTTAAGTGAAAAATACATTGAGAGATTTCAATCTAATCTAAAAGAATGTGAAGGGGTTTAGGAGTGATGTGGTGAATGAGATTAGGGTCCATGTTTCAAAAGATCAAGCTATAGGGCAAAAAGAAGAGCTTTGGCAATCTTGAAGGAAATCGATGTGCAATTTGAAAAACTTTGGGATTCTTGAGATGAATTAAGGAAAACTAATCTGGCAGACACTATTATCTTGGAGTCTGACAATGAAAATGGAGAGAATAGGTTTAGCAAGTTTTATTGTTGTTTTGATGCACTAAAAAAGGGTTCATGGGGGTTGTAGGCAATTATAGGGGTAGATGGGTGTCACTTGAAGAGTCCACATGGGGGTATTTTACTTCTTGTTGTGGGTGTGGATCTGACAACAATCATTTCCTATAGCTTATGCCATTGTTTGTAAGGAGTGCACGAGAGACTTGGTCATGGTTTTGACTATTTTGAAGTCGATTTAAACATTGTAAGAGATGATGCATACACTTTCATGTCGATAAGCAAAGGGGTTAATCCATGCTTTTCATGAGGTGTTCTCTAACTTTCAGGGCATAGGTATTGTGTAAGACACTTGCACAATAATTTAAAAAATGCAGGTTTTAGGGTGAGCTTTAAAAATGCATTATGGAGGGCTGCAATGGCCCTTCGGAGGAGAGTTTAAAAGAGAATGAAAGAGATGAAGAATTTGAGTGAGCATGGGAATGGTGTATTGATAAGCATCCATGAGAATGGTGAAGTCTCATTTAGTGAGGCTCTAAGTGTGACATGCTCTTGAACAATGTATCACGAAAGTTTTAACTCATGCATTTTGGAAGAAGAGAGAAAACTATCATTACCATGTCATAGTGGATTAGAGAGTTTCTTATGAAAAAGAATTTGAAAATAGGGATAAAGCTCATGCAAAATGGAAAGGCAAATTGTGTCTAGGATTAAAAATATCCTAGAAGAAGCACTTGTCTAAACATCACGATTGTATGCCTTTGAAGTCATCGGATAGACATTATCGGATTAATTGTTATGATGGGGCTCGGTTTGCGATTGACTTGGGGAATCATTCGTGCACATGTAGAGGGTGGGGGTTAAGTGGTATACCTTGTAAGCATGTTTTAAGTGCCATTATTAGCAGGAAGATGATCGAAGACTATGTTCATTGCCACTTTCTGATGTTGAGACTTATAAAAATGTTTATGCCCATGCTTTATATTACCAACAAGTGGTGAGCGATTTGGGGAGAGTCGATGTATATTCCCCATTACCTCCCAATTTTGGCGGAGTGTTGGTAGACCATCTCGAGGATAGAAGGCGAGAGCCCGATGAACCCAATGCAAAAGGCAAAAATAAGTCGAGGAGGTCGAGAAGGTGTACATAGACTTAAAAGACAACAATCTTGTCAATTGTAGGATTTGTGGAATGTCGAGGCCATAATTCAAGGGCTTGTCCATCTAAGCAAAAATGAATCTCGGTTGAGCCATATGCTATCAATATCCCCGGAAAAAAAAATAGAAGGTATGTTGTTTTGTACTTTATGTTGACATTTGTACTTTATTTTTGTGCTATAAAAATACTAATTTTAGCAATTTGAATACGAGGTTCGAGTTGGTACTTCTAGACCCAGTTATTTTACCACCCTCCACACAAAGTGAAGTGATAGAAAATGAGATGGTAGGAATGAATTTTATGCAGTCGGTGGAAGTAATATTCAACATGATGTAAGGCCACATAAGCCTGGACCTTCAATGTTTGAACAATTGCAAATGGCCAAAACCACTATCCCGATAATCCCACAAACTCGCACACAAGGGTGATATTAGAGCACCACCACCAATGGATGGTGCTTGTTTCACATCAAAACCGGCTGACACGATTTCATTTGTACGAGAAGTCAATTGTTGTGGAAAGTGGCCACAAATTTACGGATCTATCTCGGCTTAGCCAAAGCTTGCTCCAAATCGGAAGAAAAATACTCGAGGAAGGGTGGTAGGATGGGTTAGTCATAGTTGGGGAGTAATATTCAAGATTTGAAACTTGTTAAGAATTTGTCTATTTTGAATCTTTTGGAACACCACTCTTTCTTGTAACTTGAAAACTCTTGTAGTTGAGATTCAGGCAGAATTTCGGTTCTTTGGTTTGTATTTGAAACCTTAAAATAGTTGAGTACGTTTTGTAAGCAAATATTTGTATTTGAGTTTCTGTGACACTTTATCTATCTTGTTTTATACGGTCTTAAGAATGAGATGTTGTTCTTAGATATTTATTGGGTCTCTCTCTCTCTCTCTCTCTCTCTCTCTCTCTCTCTACGAAGAATGTTGGGTGTTTCTCTTAAAAACTTGTATATAACCAATTGTAGATCATTATTATTCACATCTCATTCTTCTTCTTATTTCTCAAGTATATAACATTTGTAGATCGATTATTGCCACAAAAATAAATAGCCCCTTTCTCATTAAAGTATCTCTCATTATCTTCTCATTAGCAAATGAACATAACCATTCTTGTTGTATTACACTTGTACAAATAACTAAAGGATAAGCTAACTCGAAAGAAAGTAAAAAAAAACTAAACAATATGTTGAAAATGACCATTAATTTGTATTACACAACATTGCCAATTGTGAGTTGATAAGGCTTAAAACAACATCATTACTTAGTAAAGTGGACATAAACATAAATATTACATCTCTAACATAAATACTACATCTCTAGTTGATAAACATTGCATCTCTAACTACGAGAATCATCTTCAAATTATCACCTCAATGTGTTTACCATAAACAACTTTGCAAACCTTTGACAGATCAACACAAGCAAAGGAATCAAAACAACAATAGCAAATTTCAGTTTTACGTTTCAACTTCAAATTCTCGGTTTCCATTTCATCAATCCTTCTCAACAACCCCTTATTTTCAGCTTCAAATGCATTAATATTCCTTAACAATCCCCGGTATGATTGCTTTAGCCTGCTACACATTGACGGATCCTCCCACGAAAAAGAACACGCAACCTCTTTCTATAAATTCCCAAAAAAGAGAAAAGTTAATTTCTCCAATAATAAAAGAAAAAGTTAATTTCTCCATGCCAACAAAATAAAAATTTCATCTTTCAAAATGAACATTGTGAAAATCATAAAAAGAAAACTTATATCATAGTCTCGACAAGCTTGGAACCCGTCTGGATTTTCGGCCGATCCAGCGGTGCGAATAGCGATTGTTCGTCCACGGTAACACTCTACAAAGCCGAGTCACATGAGATATTTTGGGTGATCGGCCAACAATGCTCACTTTGTGCGGGACTTAGGCGTGAAATGGGCAAGGGTTTTCAAATGAATTTTGGGGATTCTAGAGAGAGACGGGGTGGTAGGGTGGTTGTAATTTTCTCTATTTTCATCTACTTGGCCACTTATACACATAAGCATATATGATATGGCGTGATTTGGCAATATCAAATTTTTCTTTCATGCGGCGTGTAAAGTTAGCGAAAAATGGCACAGAAATTCTGGTCGAGGCAATTTTGGTCTGAAAGTGAGATGATACAATAGTTCTGGGGCGTGTTTGCCAAAAAAATCCGAATGGGACCAAAATGCGAGCGGTCCATAGTTATGGGACTAAAATTGCAATTTTCCCTTTCGAATTACATAAAGGCACATATATAGGGAGAGGGTTATATGAGACCACTTCATAGGATGAGTCTATGGGGACCAATCATAGCCGTATATCTAATTTCAAGGGCTTCCTATTTAAGAGGCAAAATTGCATATTACAAGCTATTTAATTAAACGAGGGCTTTCCATTACGAGGCGATATGGAAGGCGGTTGCTTTTTCTTTCTTTTTGAATATGCTTTCTATTCAATGCCTAATATGTCTAAAAGTTGAAAGGAAAAAAGCGGGCTATGATGAGCTGAATCCTCATTCAAGACATCCCACAGGGGAACCTTTGCAAGAGAGGTGCAGGTTCATCAGTCGAAATCAAGCGATAGAAGTTAACGAGGATTTAGGCTGATTCTATTATGATCACGCTATCCTTCCAAATCTCATAGCAAAATCCGCGTGAACAATCCTCATCCTCCTTTCAACGCACTATTGTGAAAAATCATTCCTCCTTCTTCAACGCACTATTGTGTGAAAAAGGTTGCAAACAATTGGCCATAGTTTCTAGAACTCGATTACGGTCAAAGGTTGCTTATGAAGATACAATTTGTTGCTTGTATAGATGTGTAATGGTGCTTTTATATACCATTAAAGCTCTACGAAAGAAGCACGTCTTTATAGAATCAAAATAGTTCCAACAAAAATCGCAACAAACCTTTACCGCATAAGCAGCGAATATACACCACATATGCAACACATATACATTAACTACATAAGCTAGTCATAAGCAACAAACTTATACTACATAAGCAACGAATATACACTCGTATGCAAGCGGAATACATTAACGGCATAAGCAAGTCATAAGCAACAAACCCATACTACATAAGCAAGCGAATATACACTACATATGCAACACAAATACATTATCTACATAAGCAAGTAATAAGCCACAAGACTATACTACATAAACAACGAATATACACTACGTATACAACATGGATACATTAACTACATAAGCAAGCAACAAACTCATACTATATAAGCAAACGAATATACACTACATATGCAACACAAATGCATTATTTACATAAGCAAGTAATAAGCAACAAACATATACTACATAAGTAACAAATATATACTACATGTGCGACATAGAAACATGAATTTAGCATCATAAAAATATTTTACATAAGCAACACCGACCTGAACAACAAACTTATACTACATATGCAACACCACGAGTTTAAATAAGCAAATTATTACTTACATGCACACACCTACACAAAATATACCATCTTAATATTAAATATGTAAGAATTGCATACTACACAAGCAACATATTTACAATAATCATGCAACTTAAATGTGTACAAACTATATGATTAAATTACACATGCAATATAGTTATGCTACATATGCAATATGATTATATTACATAAGCGATTAACAACGAGAATACCTTTGGAGAAAAAAATGTGAATATGAGTGAATATTGGTTACTCAAAACGAAGGCACACGTTGCATGAAAGGGAAGAAAATTGAGCGTGATTGAAATCTAATCAAATCTCAATAAGCGATTACATATTATAAAATGACCACCTATCCTTCTTAGTCATTTGAAACAAAATAAATATAAAACCCCCCTCACTACAAGAAATAGAAATTTTGCGAGCGGAAAAATCCGTCGGCAAACCCATTTTAAGCGGATCGCGATGGATTCGACGGATTTTTCGTCATTAAAATGCTTATCGCTAAAAATTTACCGCGCAAAAATTAATCCGTTAGTAGCATGCGATGGATTTTCGATGAATCCACGTGAGAACTCGGTAACACTATGCCGACGAGGAGGCGAAGCGGGCATTCGTCGGCGTACAGTATTATTGAGGCGGCTTAAATTGCCCGGATTTTATGTCGGTAAATGATATATGCCGGCAATTTAAGCGCCAATAATAACAAAATGCGGAATCTCGGCGAGAAGGCGATCGAGCGGATCCCAAGCGGATACATTCCGATGGAATCCCAGCGGATTATCTCAGCCCGACCCTAGATAGAAAATTGCGGCCGGGCAGAAAGCGAAATTCACAAGCGGATTTGCTAATGACTTTCCATTTGGACGGAATCCGAAGCGGATATTGCAATTGTTGTTGCATCAATGATTAGTCAATATATTTAAAATTTTATAATTTTTCTTTGGAATTTTTTTTAATTACTCATTTCACGCTTTACAAAAAATAATACCAATTAACAAATACAACTCGACATTTAAAATTTAATATCAACATCTAAAATTCAATATCAATATCCAACATCCAAACAATCATACCAAGCGAAGTGCAAAACAAAAGACAACAATTCAACATAAACATCAAAGACCGCAACATCTAAGAAACTAAAACAATCCAAAAATTAAACACATCCATATAATTCAACCACATGACTCGCATCACTAAAATGTAATAGTCTAATCCTAACTAAGAATCGCATCACCATCACCATTAGTCCACGCGGGCCTCGGGGGATTAGGTAGGCCATGAGGAAATGCGAAAGATGCTCATGTGCGTCATCATCCACTCCACGCGTGCCTCAAAGGTGCTCGTCAGGAGCTATATACTTATCAAATTTTGTTGTACCTCAACTCGACCTCAACCCTTCTCTCATCTTTTAGGCAACTGATCACCTTGGGACAAGCTGGATCCTTCATAAGATATATGTATCAACAATCAATGCACCCCAAAATAATCAACATACAAATTTGAGTTTTTTGGAAAAACTTCTAAATCAATCGAGAAAAAACTATGAAGAAATTTTATTACTGCGCATAGTAGTCTTTTTCTCCAATTACCATTTGTGTCATATGACGGGGCGAGCTATCTTTGATTCGACTACCAAAAAAATATTATAACATAAATATAATGTTATGTGCCAAACACCCATAGTTTTCATTAGTTTTTTTTTTTTTGCAACCAAAGATTTCAATATCTAGCGAGTGGACATTATACATATGTCGATCTGGAAATGATAGATTTTTAGTTAAAGCAAACAAGCATTTTATAGTAGTACGGCACATCGCAGTACATAATTTAATGACTTAATAAAATTCTACTTGCTTGGACTTTATGTAGTTGAAAGAGTTGATAAGTGCTTAAATTAATTATCTTGATCATGGATTAGGTAGGGCTTAAAACATAAAGAAGCCACATGTGCACCACTTTGAGTGGAACTTGCAAAAGCAAATGTGACATAATTGTAAAAGGAAAAGAGTAGAAATTGAGGGTTGCATATATAAATTAGTTTTGTTACATGATCTATTGGATGGGTGGCGGTATAATTTGTCGAAAAAGTTTTGCTTGCATACTCAAAGCGAGTGTTGAAAAGAGTAAGTTAACTACATGTGCTTCTTCTTCATTTAGGATTCTCCCTTGTATAGGATTTCCAGGCTTATAAATAGCATTTGGAGGATCCATATTTTCGTACACATTATTTTTTAGCACTTTTAGACTCTAGTTTTCTCTCTCTTTTTTATTTTTTTAATATTGGGATTGATTGGGTTCTTCCATTGAAGTTATTTTGCGGCTTAATCAAAGGGTAACATTTCTCCATCTCTTTTGTCTAATACATATATATCCAATCCGTAGCTCGATTAACAAGAGTGATTATTTAAGTCTAATTTAGGCAATTTATAACCTTCATTAATACTCATGTAGTATGCATTTCTGGAAAACGAGAAGTAATAGCATTAAAATCAAACCAGTCATAATATGAACAGTTTCCCACTTACGATTCGAAAATTCTTTAGTAAACTAAGCAAAACTAGAAAAACAAAGGGAAAAAAAAAACAAACAAAGGCAAGAAAGTAAAGGGAAGCTAAAATGGCGGCACTCACTTTAAATCCCTAAAAAGTCACTATTAGAGTCAAAATTCCCATCTCATTTCCTATAAACATTTCATGCATATTCAATTAACAAATAGAATAACAACCTACTCAATAACCTATAAACATTAAGACAACGTTAATTTAAATCTCAATAAGCAAAAGAAAATAAGGCAGATTTATGCATATGATATAAAAAAAGTATCAGACTTTCTTTTATTTTCAGAATATTTATTATGCAAATTTGTGTACTCACAATTTAGCTTAGGTCTCGTTCGTGTTGGCGTCGCCAAAAGAAATAAATGAAGTTGTCCATGTACTCACAATATTGTATTTGATTCTACTCTATTCATTTACAATCTAGAAGTGAAATTCACATTTTAGTTTGGTCTTACTATTATTAGTTTTATTAAATTTTTTTTTTATCAAAGTACGCCGCTAATCTCTCGGCAATCCGTCGGTATTTACCAACGAGAAAAATTCCATCGTTGATAGCAGCGAGGTATATCCGTCGTGCAAACATTTGGTCGGTATTGTCATGAATCTGTCGGGAAATTTGGTGGTAGAATTTTGAGAACTTTACCTTGATTAACGAGAGATTATTGTAAATCGGTCGTTATATTCCATCGATGAGCCGTCGATATTTTGTCGGTATTTTTATAAATGTGTATCCGTTGGTAATCTGTCGGTGATTAGTCGATGGCAATGATTAATTTAAATCGGCATTTTAAGCCGGTACAAAAACAATTTCTTGTCTTGTCTAAAGATCTGGATCACCCAAAAATATTAATCATGGTTAGAATTGGTTCATATGGACTCAACCCAATTGAGAGGACACATTGGATCTATATCTATATATATATATATATATATATATATATATAAAGTTCTTGCTTTCATAAAAGTATAAGTTTCTTTAATTTTTAATCCGATTAAAATATTCATGTCATAATATTATATTTGACTAGATGAACCCCCTGTGCGATGCACAAACTATTTTAATAATCGTGAGTTGTTAAATGGGCCGAAATTTAAAGCCGAGCCCATCACGATTATGCAGATTGTTTTTTAATGACATACGTGAATTTGATCTCTGTAAAATACATTATATCAACACAATGTAGAAATATTAAAAGTCAACAATTAAAAAAACCTAACATATGTAATTGAATTTATGGATTGTCAAGCAGGGCGTGGAAAAAGTCACAGGGTTTCTCTCTTGAGAATCTCTTACATCATGTGTCTGTCTCCATCATGCCTTCTATGGGTCTTCCCCCGGAAGTTATTGATCTCTGCCCGTCCCTCTTCTCTCATCATTATCTTTGTCATAAGTCTTATCTCCATTCTGTATCTGCAGTGCGACTTTGGTTATTTTCTACGAGATTGGCTTTCTATATATCTCATGGCGGAGGATCGGTGGAATTATGTGTTAATCTCTCCGCAAAGTCTAAAGAATCTTCCAAACTCTCAACGAGATGCATTGCAACCAAACCTGTTGATTTCTCTCTTATACTAGGAGCGAAGTCTTTGAACTTGGATTATCAATTTTGAGGCAATCTCATCCTTATTCAAGTGCATTTGGAACCTCGTTTTGGTGTCTCATGCACACCTTTGGGTTATAATATGGTGTGTTTTTAGTTCAAAAACCATATTGATCGAGCTAGGTTTATCTCTAGGATCTCCATGGCTCTTTGACAAATTTTTATTGGTTACTTGCGAAGCCGAAAACCTCGTATCGCATCCGTACCCATTTTGACCAATGCCCATTTTGGATTCAACTTCATAAACTGCTATGGGGCTCATGGGCAGAATTTTTGGGCCAGATTGTTGGAAATATCATCGAGAAAATTCTTAGATATTGACTCACGACTCGAAGAAACTTGACTATTGATAAATTTCTTGGATTAAGGTTGATATTGATATCTCCAAGCATTTGCGTCGTGTGATCAAAACTACTTTCAAAAAAGCGTCGAGATGTCTCATCTCTCTACTATATGAAACTGACTTCCCAATTTTTGCAATTTACTATCAGGTTTTTGGGTATGGTGAGCTTGTTTGTGAATCATGTGATACGAAACCCTAGTACCCATTTTACCTAGCCACATGGTGCGTGGCTTCGAGGAGCATCCTTATAGGGAACTCCTTTCTCTTCCCCAAAAATCATCGATAGACACATGCCCCCACCACAAACCCGTACCATACATCACTCTTGTCATGCAAGAAGCTACTAATCCCTACAAACATTAATCCCCCGATGTTCCTCCGGATATTACCCTATATGACTCCCGTTTTTCTATTGACCCTCTCTCGTGCAATTATTCCTTCCCCACCCCACAATCTCATCTCTCTCTCAACATAGATCCGTCTCCCCATGTCTCATCTCTCCACTTTCTACTCCAAATACTCCCCATATGTCCTCATAAATTTTGACTTTCGAATATTCCTCTATATCGACTAATCCCCTCATGCTTTCTCGGTGTACATCCATAATCCTGCCAAATAACATCTACACCCGGTGTCTCTCATAATCGTGACGCTCGATCTCTAATCCCCATCCAATCTCACACACATCTCTGACCTTCACGCCCTCGCCCAAAATCTCCCTCATCTAACCCTACTCCAACTTCCACGTCCAGCCCCACTTCCTTGCTACACTCATGGACTAGATACTCCGGCGGAAAAATTGCCAAAAAGTTCCTTCACATTAAAGTCAAAATGCCCACTTCCTTCTCCAGCTTCCTTTCAAACCTCGATGCAAAAAAAAGTAAACTTTCCCTCTTTATACATAAACATGGGCCTCGTTATAACATCTCGGTTGAACTCATTGGGAAAAAAAGGCAAACCCTCACCCCAATCGAATTCCCTCATTCCCATTGAATTTCCTACATCCCACATTCCCGATAATTATCAGCGGCGGAGGCTGGCATAGTTGTCGATCCTGGCGGTCGCCATCGTCTCCCTATGTTGGAATTGTCGGGGCTTGGGGAATCACTAAACAATTAAAGTGCGTGATTTCAAGCGAATTAAATCCCCCACATCATCTTGTCCGAGATGAAATGTGGTATCTCTAAAAGTGGACAAAATCAAGCACAACTTAATCTCCACGGCCGGTGTTGCTTCAAGGATCATTTGGCGGTCTCACCTTTTTGGCATAAGGATATTTCCGTTGTTCTTAGTAGTTCCTCAAAAATATTTATCGATGTTGATTAAATACTTGGAAAAAATCCCACATCACGAGGTGTTTATGGGGAACTGATGTTTCAAAAAGAGCGTCGGTCAGGAATCAATTTGTGCCCCTCGTGACAACTCTTTCCAGCAGTGGATCATGTTGGGCGACTTTAATGAAGTTCTATCTCAAGATGAATTTATGGGTTCTAGATTACGGCTTTAATTGGCAAATTGAGCTCTTCGGACAATCAACATTCTCACTGAACTACAAACCTTGGATTCAAAGGACGGGGTTGCTTGGCATGAACTTATAAATTCCCTTGCACTAAAAGCACGGCTTGGCCGGGGTGGTTTTGCAGTCTATATTGGCAAAATCTTTTTCCCTAGAGTTCGATGACTTATCCAAACTCCATACTCAGACCACTCGATACTCCGTGTTCGTATCGATAAAGACCCTGGCTGCTCCACAACGAAGCGAAAAAATTTGATTTGAGCTCTGCAGGTTAAATCGAAAGAATGTGAGAGTCTTATCCGTGAAAACTAGGATTATATTTTGAGAACCTACACGAAAGTGGCTAATTGTATAGTTGTTTACTTCAATGGGGAGAAAAAGACCACGGTTATAATCGCCACTTGCATCTCTCACCTCCAAAACACTCTCTTGTAGCAAATGCAGGACTGTACTAAATATGACACAAAGTTGAGTTCTAGAAGTGAAAAAGCAATTGAATTCCTCTCGATCAAGAAAATATCAAATGGAAGCAAAAGACAAGCAATACTAGTATATGGAGAGAAAGGAAACACTAATTTTTTTTTTTTTTCCATAATTCGCCGGTAAAAAGAAAAAGCCATAAACGTATTGATTCCGTACCGACTCTTTTTTTTTCAATTTCGAAGCTGATCTGCGGATGCAGCCAAATCATGCCCGGTTTCGGCTCAGCTTTTTTTCATCGGCTAATCTTTCGATAGCAATATAGAGGGCCCGTTCAAAGAGTATCGACAAAGGTGACATCATAAATGAATCGAGGCATTATTCGCCCCATCTGTTGAAAAAGAATTATTAAACCTCGCACATATGCACCCTCAAATCCCCCTGGACCCAATGGTATGAGCCTGTCTTTTTGAAAAGTGCGGAATATTGTCGGACGAATATTCTCTCGTTCATTCTTGTTTTCACACTAATAGGGTGTTTGATAATAAAACCAATTTCATACATATTGTTTTGATCACGAATTAATAAACCGGTACTTATATCTCAATTTTTGTCCTATAAGCTTGTGTAATGTCGTTTACAAAATTGTTTCAAAGGATATTTCTTAGATTATGTGATATCATCCTCGTGTTATATTTGGGACAACAGAGCACAGGAAGAAAAGTTCATTGGGCTCTGCAGCTCTTTGTGGCTAATCTGCGCGAGCTCGGTTCAAAATTTTCGCATCTTTGTCTAGTCATGCTAGGGAACAAGCATGGCGTCTACTTTAACCATTATCCACTATTGGCTCGGATCCTACAGCAAAAATATTACATGGCTAATTACAGTGGGCTGGACTTGAATCGACCATACGTGGATGTGACTTTGTATTTTAGAAAGTCGTGGAAGCTTCTTTATATTGGATGTCACAAATATATTCTTTCGGGACATACTTCCAAAGTTTGGAGGACAGGTGCTTCCCAAACCTCCCATTCATGCCTCTTATCTTCCGCTTTGGTTACCTAGGATGCCTTTATCGTTTTTCTTATTGGTGATACATCTCGTAGTTGGAAGGTGGAATTGATGAATTACTCTTGTTCAATCGGCAAATCTTTGATTTAATTCTCTCCGCCACTATCGGTTTGAGTATTCGCCAATGATAAGTGGATATGGCATGCGTCCACTACGAATACAAGAGGCTCGTTAACATTAAACAACTTTCTAAAACAATTTTTAGAAAAATTATACTGATATTAGATAAATTTTTTTCTTTTCCAAATGATCGTTCTCTTATTATATTAAAATCAACCATTATATCATGAAAGTACAAAATTATCATGAGAAAACTAAAATATCTGCAAATAGGGTTTGAATTCAAAAGTAGAAGCATACAATTTGAAAAGGAGTTTTCAATAAATCTTAAAATAAAAAACAGTAGAAGCATAAAAGCGTAAAAGTAAGTTTTATAATTTGACACCATAAAATATAATGTCTTTCTTGGCGTAATTCCGTTTCTAATCCCACATTGTTGCATATCGCTGGCTATACTTCAACTTAAGTCATCGCCATTTACATTATGCCTTATCATGACATGATGTAACTTTATAAGCAGCATTAAGGCTTAGTAAGCATTTGAATTCTCACAAAAATATTTTTGAATTATGATCATTTATCATGGAAACATAAATATGAGCATGATCATTGTAAATAAATTTTGCAGCTCTTTCCCATGCATAAATAAATATGCATAATTCATTTTTATCTTTATAGGCCCCGAAGTGTTACACATTAACATCATTAGTGCGCCATCACGAAAAGGAAATGGGTAGCTAATCCCAAGCCAAATGTAAGTCTGGCCAGACAGAGTCACTGCGGGATAAACCCATGGTTTAGATTGTGACTAACTCTTCCATTGTGATACATACATATACATTTATGAAATGCTCATCAACATGATTTGTATAGAATGGCGTAAATGCCTTTATAGTAGAATGCTCAAATATAAGATACTAAAATCAGTGTAAGCTTTATAAAAAGAACATTTCATAGACTTATATCATGTGCGGTGAGGAATACCAACACTTGACTTGTTTACTTACTAAACTTTTTTACTTAAGGGTGATGGGAATGGATCACAGAAATTTTTTTTATGAGAGGCACAAAACCAAAGCAAGCTTTGTGTAAGGCAGTGTCTTTGTGCGACGGAAGAAAGCA